>JBBDGP010000068.1:0-345000 GCA_037952835.1 Lithobates septentrionalis
GATTTTGGGAGAGGATATGTAGTAGGAGGGGGGATTTGTGGGAGAGGATATGTAGTAGGAGGGGGGATTTGTGGGAGAGGATTTGTACTAGGAGGGGGGATTTGTGGGAGAGGATTTGTACTATGAGGGGGATTTGTGGGAGAGGATTTGTACTAGGAGGGGGGATTTGTGGGGGAGGATTTGTACTATGAGGGTGTGATTTGTGGGAGAGGATATGTAGTAGGAGGGGGATTTGTGGGAGAGGGTTTGTACTAGGAGGGGGGATTTGAGGGAGAGGATATGTAGTAGGAGGGGGATTTGGGGAGAGAATAGAGGATTTGTGGGAGAGGATATGTAGTAGGAGGGGGGATTTGTGGGAGAGGATATGTAGTAGGAGGGGGGATTTGTGGGAGAGGATTTGTACTAGGAGGGGGATTTGAGAGGATTTGGCTATGAGGGGGATTGTTGGAGAGGATTTGTACTATGAGCAGGGATTTGTGGGAGAGGATTTGTACTAGGAGGGGGGATTTGTGGGAGAGGATATGTACTAGGAGGGGGGATTTGTGGGAGAGCATTTGTACTAGGAGGGGGATTTGAGGGAGAGGATATGTAGTAGGAGGGGGGATTTGTGGGAGAGGATATGTAGTAGGAGGGGGGATTTGTGGGAGAGGATATGTAGTAGAGGGGGATTTGTGGAGAGGATATGTAGTGAGGAGGGGGGATTTGTGGGAAGAGGATTTGTACTAGGAGGGGGGATTTGAGGCAGAGGATATGTGTAGGAGGGGGATTTGTGGAGAGGACATGTAGTAGGAGGGGTGATTTGTGGGAGAAGATATGTAGTAGGAGGGGGGATTTGTGAGAGATGATATGTAGTAGGAGGGGGGATTTGTGGGAGAGGATATGTAGTAGGAGGGGGGATTTGAGGGAGAGGATTTGTACTAGGAGGGGGGATTTGTGGGAGATGATTTGTACTAGGAGGGGGGATTTGTGGGAGAGGATTTTTACTAGGGAGGGGGGATTTGTGGAGAGGATTTGTACTAGGAGGGAAATTTGAGGGATAGGATTTGTACTAGGAAGGGGATTTGAGGGAGAGGATTTGTACTAGGAGGGGGATTTGAAGGAGAGGATTTGTACTAGGAGGGGGGATTTGAGGGAGAGGATTTGTACTAGGAGGGGGGATTTGTAGGAGAGGATTTGTACTAGGAGGGGGGATTTGAGGGAGAGGATTTGTACTAGGAGGGGGGATTTGTGGGAGAGGATTTGTATTAGGAGGGGGGATTTGTGGGAGAGGATTTGTACTAGGAGGGGGATTTGAGGAAGAGGATTTGGACTAGGAGGGGGGATTTTTGGGAGAGGATTTGTACTAGGAGGGGGGATTTGTGGGAGAGGATTTACACTAGGAGGGGGATTTGAGGGAGAGGATTTGTACTAGGAGGGGGTGATTTGTGGGAGAGGATTTACACTAGGAGGGGGATTTGAGGGAGAGGATTTGTACTAGGAGGGGGGATTTGTGGGAGAGGATTTACACTAGGAGGGGGGATTGAGGCAGAGGATTTGTACTAGGAGGGGCATTTGTGGGAGAGGATTTGTACTAGGAGAGGGGATTTGTGGGAGAGGATTTGTACTAGGAGGGGGGATTTGAGGGAGAGGATTTGTACTAGGAGAGGGGATTTGTGGGAGAGGATTTGTACTAGGAGGGGGGATTTGTGGGAGAGGATTTGTACTAGGAGGGGGATTTGAGGGAGAGGATTTGTACTAGGAGGGGGATTTGAGGGAGAGGATTTGTACTAGGAGGAGGGATTTGAGGGGTTTTACTCTATTATATTCTATTCTTTTCTATTCTATTCCTTTATTTTCTAGTCTATTTTATTTTCTTCGGAAATTAGAATTTGAATTTGAAAACCATTTGAATTCGAATTTCGTCCGAACTTTTGTTTTGTTATTTTGGATTTGTTTAAATTCGTTACTATTGTAATTTGGAAATTCAGATATGTCTATCTTCTATTCTATTTTATTCTGTTCTTTTATTTTCTATTCTACTTTGTTCTGTTTTATGCTATTCTATTCTATTATATTCTATTCTTTTCTTTCCTATTCTATTCCTTTATTTTCTATTCTATTTTATTCTCTTCGGAAATTAGAATTTTAATTTGAAAACCATTTAAATTTGAAAACTATTTGAACTCGAATTTCGCCTGCCTTTACACACACATGAACTTTAATGGGATCCCAGTCTTAGTCCGTAGGGTTCAATATTGAGTTGGCCCACCCTTTGCAGATATAACAGCTCCAACTCTTCTGGGAAGACTGTCCACAAGGTTTAGGAGTGTGTCTATGGGAATGTTTGACCATTCTTCCAAAAGTGCATTTGTGAGATCAGGCACTGATGTTGGACGAGAAGGTCTGGCTCGCAGTCTCCACTCCAATTCATCCCAAAGGTGTTCTATCGGGTTAAGGTCAGGACTCTGTGCAGGCCAGTCAAGTTCCTCCACCCCAAACTCGCTCATCCATGTCAGATTGTCTGCCGCACTATAGCAGTCCTGTTATAAGTCGCTGATCGACACCATTACTAGTATAAAAAAGACACTATAACTTTTACACATACTGATCAATATACATTTGAAATTCGAATTTGATTTGAAAACTATTCGAATTCGAAAACAATTTGAATTTGAATTTCTTCTGAACTTTTGTTTCGTTATTTCTTTTATTTTCTATTCTACTCCTTTATTTTATATTCTAGTTTATTCTGTTCGGAAATTCGAATTTGATTGGAAAACTATTCTAATTCGAATTTCGGATTTGTTTAAATTAGTTACTATTGTAATTTGGAAATTCGGGAATTCGGATATATCTATCTTTTATTCTATTTTATTCTGTTCTTTTATTTTCTATTCTACTTTGTCCTGTTTTATGCTATTCTTTTCTATTCTATTTTTTTTTCTATTCTTTTATTTTCTATTCTGTTCTGTTTTACTCTATTATATTCTATTCTTTTCTTTTCTATTCTAGTCCTTTATTTTCTATTCTATTTTATTCTCTTCTGAAATTCGAATTTGATTCGAAAGCTATTTGAATTTGAAAACCATTCAAATTTGAAAACTATTCGAATTCGAATTTCGTCTGAACTTTTGTTATTTCGGATTTGTTTAAATGTATTTATTTATTTATTTCAGGTACTTATATAGCGCTGTCAATTTACGCAGTGCTTTACATATACATTGTACAATTCACATCAGTCCCCACCCTCAAGGAACTTACAATCCAAGTCGGTGCAGATAGACAGGTACAACTTACGTAGGAGGCTTTGCGGCATCTCTGTGTATTATCCAATGCTGGTCACCTCACTTGGTGTATGTACAGTTTTACAACCACTTTAAAGTGGACGTGACTTTAGCACTGCTTCAGGGGTTCCTGGAGACCATTGGCTGCTCCCAATCTTAGACTGTGTGGCCGGAGTTGCTCCTTAGACTGCCTGGTTGGGCATCGGCCTCTATTTGTACACAACATTCAGCACAGTCAAGGCTACTGGTGGGTCGTTCTGTAACCTTTCGGCGATGGAAAAAGACATTAAATGTGAATCCCTCCCAGCAGCTGCCATCATTAGGATCCAGAGACATCCGATCCACTATTTATTTCTGTGAAGTTGGACACTTTTATGAGGTTTATAGACGGGGCGTAAACTTGAGCCATTGTTTGTCCCTCTATTCTTGGTGGCGGCTCCCTTCAGCCCTTACCAGAATCTCCCCTGGAAATAGCCGGCCGGGGGGGGGGGGGGGGGGAGGAACGCTCGGAAACTCGCAGATGAACTTGCGCAAGGCAGGTCGGTGTCGCATGTCGCAGGGCGCTGCTTTCGGGAAAACATTTATTTCGAAACAGCTGCCTTATGATGCCAAAGGATCATCTGGCTTTACGCTGGAACTAAAGGCCAACTCTACCCATAGGCGATCTCTCACTTCTGCAGATAAGTTGCATCACCTGTTCTTCTAGTATAGAGGAGCTCCAGGGGTGAGGCGCCCCCCATCAGGCAGTGGCATCTCCAGCTTTCATATTTAGGGGGGGCACATGGGGCGATAGGGACAAAAGTAGGGGGGCAACTATAAAATGCAAATATATATATATATATATATATATATATATCCTGGGGCCCTTTACTACGATCCCACAATGGCACTTTCACATGTTCTGCAGTGAGCTCCCTTCCTACTGTATTGGGGCACATGGTGGGGCACAGCATAATGTTGGGGGGTCAGGGCCCCCTCTGGCCCCCCCTAGGGACGCCATTGCCATCAGGTTCCTCTCTTATATCACCTTCAAGCTGGACTCTAGGCAAACATTGTGCTAATTGCACAATAAATTAAATATGTATATAATTTTATATATATATATATATATATATATATATATATATATATATATATATATATATATATATATATATATATATATATATATATTAATATATGGGAGCTGCGTTACCTGCCAAAGAATTGGTATTTATGTATATGTCCATCCAGTCCTGAGATTCACATATGCTCTGCCTCACAGCAGAGCCCCATGTGGTAGGACAGGAAACCTGATTTTTCTCTGCAGCATTTAATTAATGCTTGCAGGTCTTGCTCCTCCCCTGATCTATGATTGGACAGTGAAAAAAGAAGCAGCACACCTATTAGGTCATCTGGCTGTCACTCTGCTCCCTCTTCCTATCAGCAAATGTGTGAAAATGAACCCCCTGTTTTTAATTTTTTTAAACGCATACTGTTCGACAGGGAAATTTGATTGGTTGCCGGCTGGTCGTGAGCCAAGCTGGGAGCTTTCTTTGGTTTGGTTTTTGAATGCGTCGCCCCTTCCATGTGCTCCTTTGCTGCAAGGGCCAGTTATAGGTGAGGGCGGTGGCCATTTGTTCGCACTCTTCCTATCAGCATGCTCCGTGTTAGCACTGTAGAACGCCTTATTGGCTCCTAGTGCTGTTTATCCTTCTCCCATTTTGAGTTCTGCTGTACAGGGATGAGCAAAAGGACAGATAACAGGTCTGTTTAGGGGACTTACAACTGCTTGTATTTACAAAAAATGCATTCAAAGATTTATAACAGACTACAGGGCTGCATTGTTCTCTTCCCGGCCTAGCCATGGCGTCGGAACTGCATGAAAATTCGTTCTGTCAGCATGGTACAAAATTGAATGTACCCAGGCTATATTCTCAGCAGATCAAATGTGTGAACCAGGAGATACCACATTATGGCCACTAGATGGCGATGAGTATCATAAGAAATAAGTATGTCCTTCAGCTCCATCTAGTGGTTATAATGCAGTTTTCCCCCCATTCACCCATTTCATCCGCAGAGAATATAGCCCAAGAACAATAACTGGGCTATTATGTCCAGGGGGGGGGGGGGGGGGAGGTCTGCCTGATCGTGTGACCACTGTGATTGGCTGTCACCTAGTAGTCACCTAATTGGAATCTATTCTCACCACTTCCTGATCATTGCTAGAGTGCGTAGTGAGCGTGCTCTCAGCACAGTAACCTCTTCCACTCATGGGCGGGTATGTGCGGTATATGGTCTTTACCCACTTCAATACCGGGCACTTTTACCCCCTTCCTGCCCAGGCCAATTTTCTGCTTTCAGGGCTGTCGCACTTTGAATGACAATTGCGCGGTCATACAACACTGTACCCAAACTACATTTTTTCTCACAAATAGAGCTTTCTTTTGGTGGTATTTAATCACCACTGGGCTTTTTTTTTTTTGCTAAATAAACGGGAAAAAAAGACAGAAAATTTTGAAAAAATAATGTTTTTTCTTAATTTCTGTTATAAAATTTTGTAATTAAATAATCTTTCTTCATAAATTTAGGCCAAACTGTATTCTGCTACATTTCTTTGGTGAAAAAAAAGCCCCAAATCAGTGTAAATTATTTGGTCTGTGTGAAACACAAAGCTATGGTATATATCTGAAAATGTATCAGTCCTTATATACTGATGCCATATCTCACTTCTTGAGGCCCTGAAAATGTCAGGACAGTACAAATACCCCCCAAATGACCCCTTTTTGGAAAGTAGAGAGTCCAAGGTATTTAGTAAGAGGCATGGTGAGTTTTTCAAAGTTGTCATTTTTTTGTCATAATATTTTGGAAAATTAAAAAATCTAAATTCAGTGCAGTGCAGTGTCATCACAGTACACCGACTGGTGACAGTACGAAAAAATTAAAAAAATAATTTTTTTTATATTAAATTTTTTCTTTTTTTTAACACACGGTGACCAGAGCAATATAAAGTTACATTGTACTACTCTGGGGAAGTGATCAGGATTTTTTGTTTTTTTTTGTTTTTTACTACACATTACGATTGCTTATAGCAGTGAATTTCATTGCTATAAGTAAAGCATTTTACTGAATGTATCTGATATATTCAGTTTGTTGAGTTGTGATTAGCTGTGATTGGCCAGAGCTGATCACAGGGTACAGATGGGCTGTGATTGGCCCTGTCTGTACCATGTGTGTCACATTGACCAATCACAGCTAGCCACGCAATTGTACACGATGGGTGGCATGAAAAGGAAGCCATCCATTGTTTACAACGGTCATGGGATCTGCTGTGATTGGTCACAGCGGTCACATGGTACCGGCACACTGATCAGTCATCGGCTGTGTCCCGTGCGAGAGGCGCCTTCTGCTATAGGCCGGGTGAGAAGGTGTTAAAGCCCATCCCCTTTGCCGACACACGTATGCAATAAATGGGCGGCAAGAGGTTAATAAGTGTCCTTTATATCTGTCTGTGAGTTCAGCTTTGACCTACCGCAGGGCAACTGTCCCGCCGAAGTCCATGAAAGTTGGAAGATCCAACAGTTGATTCAGCCAGAGAAACTGAAACATTCATATTAGGTGGGGTTGGTCTTAAAAAAATTATTTCTTTTAATGTTTGTTTTAGACATACAATACATAGGAAAGTGATAAACTTTTTATTTATTTCTATTTCCCCAATGAGAAGATTCTCGCGCTCCCTTTGTCCAGCCAACCATTGTCTTCGGGAGAAAAAAATAACATCACAGGCCCCTCCCCTGGGCACTCCCCCCAAGAGCCCTCCGCCCCTCCGATGCAAGCCCTGTGCTGACTTATGAATGACGCTGGCTGAGGGCATCTAGTGGCAGAAAAAAAAATCCTGCTGGCAAAATCTCTGGATCGAAGGTGAATATTGCAGCAAAAGCTGATTTTGTTGTTTTATTTTTATTTCACGGGTTGTTCATTATTTTTTTTTTTATCTTGTTATTTTTGGCCAGAGTTCTGCCTAAAAGTGTTACTAAACCCAGGAGCCTGCATTCACTATATCTGGTCTCCCACAGTACACAGAACATGGAAATGCAATTATTTTAGCAAATATAAACTGCTAAATAACTTTTTCTCATCAGCAGTATATAGCAGTCTTGGGACTTCTATCAGTGTCTGGTTAAAGCTTGGAGGAGGAGTTTTTCATTCTCCTCTGACTGTCCTATGAGGCTGCATGACCCCTGACCCTCTTTCTGGCCAGTGCTGATTGGCCCTGTGCTGATCACATGCACACTCCCTAGAGAAAAAAAAAATTAAAATCTCTACCATTACACACCAAACTGAGCATGTGCAGCTTTGTCCCCTAGGGCAGTGATGGTGAACCTTGGCACCCCAGATGTTTTGGAACTACATTTCCCATGATGCTCAACTACAGTGCAGAGGGCATGAGCGTCATGGGAAATGTAGTTCCAAAACATCTGGGGTGCCAAGGTTCGCCATTACTGCCCTAGGCTCTCTTCTATCTCTTCTATCTATCAGGAGATGGATTGAGGACAGTGGAAGAAGGGGGGGATCAGAGAAGAGAAGAGGATTAAACAGCCTTTTTTACACAATGCAGAGGATTAACCCCTTAGGTTCCACAGTGAGTATAACAAGCATGCTTTACTGCATATACAGACTGATTTTATGGTTGTGGGTTTAATAACACTTTAAGGTTTATATTTACCACTTTCAGGGGAATCGTCTGTCCCCCCCCCCCCCATGAGCTCTACCATGACAGGTACTCTTGGCTTCCCCTGAGACGTGAAGGGTTAAGGGCATTCATTACGGGGTCAGGCCGCGCAGTATCTCAGTAACATTACCTAGGATAATTCCCTTTACATCAAACCTTGCAGATGTCAATCTCTCTTTCCTGGCAGAACGTTTAACGTGATCGTATCAGCCCAACCCGGCGGCACAAGTGTTTGGCGAGTCGGAGATAACGGAGATCCTTGTCTGGCCTCCGGGAAGAGATGAGCTCACTGGAAATAAAACAATAGACCATTAACCCTTATCTAACTTGTGGCGACTTGTGCCTACGGGGGGCCGCCGAAAGTGACACCTGAGACCGTCGGACATCCAAGGTGTGTTCAGAAACATTCAAGTACAATTAGAGGCAAAAACTTTTTTATTTTGGATGGAGTAATGGAAGGTTATAACCCCTGTCAAGTTTTTTTTTTCCATCTGTGTCCCCATTGGGGAGATTCACCTTCACTTCCTGTCCCATAGCCAAACAGGAAGTGAGAGGAAATCCCTGCAAATTAAGGGAATCCCTTGGGGTCCCCCCAGGTCATCAGAGCTAGTGTCCCTATGCGTGATGCCACAACACGTTAACGTAAATGAGCCCTAATCGTTTTTTTTTTTTTTGTTGCTCTCTTCTAGAAAGTGCTCAGGCAGCAGTCTGCTCTTCCCCTCTTTAACCACTTGACCTCCGGAAGATTTACCCCCCTTCATGACCAGGCCTTTTTTTTTTTTTACGGCACTTGCGTTACTTTAACTGACAATTGCGCGGTTGTGCGACGCTGTACCCAAAATAAAATTGATGTCCTTTTTTCCCCCACAAATAAAGCTTTCTTTTGGTGGTATTTGATCACCCCTGTGGTTTTTTTATTTTTTGCGCTATAAACAAAAAAAAAGGCCAACAATTTTGAAAAAAAATATATATTTTTTTACTTTCTGCTATAAAACATTCCCAATAAAAAAATGTAAAAAATGAAATTTCTTCATCATTTTAGGCCAATGTGTATTCTGCCATATATTTTTGGCAAAAAAAAATCCCAATACGCATACATGGATTGGTTTGCGCAAATGTTATAGCGTCTACAAACTATGGGGTAATTTTATTTATTAAAGTCTTATCAAAGTCCGACCAAAGTAGTGCATGAACCTTTTCTAAAGTCGGAGCGACTTGTGTCGGATCAGTTAAGACGGCTCTTATAGGGAAACATTTCATTTGACATGTCATGAGACTTGTGCGGATCCCATGTCACACCAGTGTGAACCAGGCCTAATACAGTGATCAGCGCAAAAAAAATATGCACTGTCACTGTACTAATGACACTGGCTGGGAAGGGGTTAACATCAGGGGAGATCAAAAGGTTACATTTGTATGCCTAGCCAGTGTTTATGTGTACTGTGTGTGAGGTGCTTTTACTAGGGGGTGAAGCAAAATACTGGAGTATTTCTCGCATTTGACAAGAAGCCATGTGGGGGACACAGCAAACATGTGGAAGAAGGTGCTCTGGTCAGATGAGACCAAAATTGAACCTTTTGGCCTAAAAACAAAATGCTATGTGTGATGGAAAACGAACACTGCACATCACCCTGAACAAACCATCCCCACCGTGAAACATGGTGGTGGCAGCGTCATGTTGTGGGGATGCTTTTCTTCAGCAGGGACAGGGAAGCTGGTCAGAGTTGATGGGAAGATGGATGGAGCCAAATACAGGGCAATCTTAGAAGAAAACCTGTTAGAGTCTGCAAAAGACATGAGACTGGGGCAGAGGTTCACCTTCCAGCAGGACAACGACCCTAAATATACAGCCAGAGCTACAATGGAATGGATTAGATCAAAGCATATTCATGAGTTAGAATGGCCCAGTCAAAGTCCAGACCTAAATCCAATTGAGAATCTGTGGCAAGACCTGAAAATTGCTGTTCACAGACGCTCTCCATCCAATCTGACAGAGCTTGAGCTATTTTGCAAAGAAGAATGGACAAAAATGTCACTCTATAGATGTGCAAAGCTGGTAGAGACATCCCCAAAAAGACTATAATTGTAGTGAAAGGCGGTTCTACAAAGTATTGACTCCGGAGGGCTGAATACAAATGCACACCACACTTTTCACATTTTTATTTGTAAAGAATTCTGAAAAACATTTATAATTTTCCTTCCACTCCACAATTATGTGCCACTTTGTGTTGGTCTATCACATAAAATCCCAATAAAATTACATTTACGTTTTTGGTTGTAACATGACAAAATGTGGAAAATTCCCAGGGGTGTGAATACTTTTTCAAGGCGCTGTACATTTTCCTTTTCTTTCCTACATTTTCCAAAAACTTGTGGCAAAAAATGACATTTTCAAAAAACTCATTATGTCCTTTTCGGAAAATACCTTGAAGTGTTTGCTTTCCAAAATGGCGTAATTTTGAGGGTGTTTCCACTGTCCTGGTTGCTCCAGAGACTCCAAAATTATGATAGGTAGTCAGGAAATTAGTCAGATAGCCTGGAACGCCTGAAGGTGCTCCTTGGATTTCAGGCCCTTCTATGCATCGAGGCAGTGAAAAAGTCTCACACATGTGGTATCCCCATACTCAGGAGGCATAGCAGAATGTGTTTTGGGGTGTAATTGCAAGTATGCCTATGCTGTGTTTGAGAAATAACCTTGTGGAAAAAATTATAAAAATTATAAATAATTAAAATAATAATAATAAAATAATAATAATCTTCATTTTCACAAAAAAATAAAAATTTACAACTTCAGAAAACTCGCCATTTCTTTTACTAAATACCTTGGAATGTCCACTTTCCAAAAAGGGGTCATTTGGGGGGAGGGGGGGGGGGTATTTGTACTGTCCTGGCATTTTAGGGTCTCAAGACATGAGATAGGCTATCAGTACATCAGGATTGATCAATTTTCAAATAAATACACTGTAAATCATAGTTTGTAGACTCTATAACTTCCACACAGACTAAATATTTTACACTGTTTGGGTTATTTTTACTACAAAAAAAGGAGCAGAATACGTTTTGGCCTAATTTTATGAAGCAAGATTATTTATTTGCAAAACCTTATAACAAAAACTTAGAAAAAAGTGTGGTTTTTAAAAAAAAATTAAAAATTTTCAATCTTTTTTTTCGTTTATAGAGCAAAAAAAAAAAAAAACAGTGGTGATTAAATACCACCAAAAGAAAACTTTATTTATCTTAAAAAATTAATAAGAATGTCTTTTGGGTACAGTGTTGCATGACCGAGTAATTGTCACTCAAAATGTGACAGCGCTGAAAGCTGAAAATTGGCAGGGGGGTGAAAGAGTCTGGACTTGAGGTGGTTAAAGAAAACTGCAGATTGAATTATTTTAAAACATGACTTTTAAGGGTGTACTTATAAAACATTTACATAGCAGTTCATCCATTGAAACAGAATGTAAATTCGTTCTGTACTAGTGGGGCACAATTTAATATTTTTCAGGCTATAATCTCTGCAGATAAAATGTGTGAATAGGAAAATACTGCATCGTGGCCAATAGGTGGAGCTGACAGCATATTTACTTTTTTAGGATACTCAGCGCCATCTAGTGGCCATAATGCCGTATTTTCGTCCAACACACATTTGATCTGCAGAGAAAAATAGCCTAAGAACATGCGATTTTGTCCCATTCTCACAGAACGAATTTCCAGGCTGTTCTGATGGACAAACAGCTATGCAATATTTTCTAAAAATACATCATTTAAAATTATATTTATATATTAAAGCGTATTTTTAACATTTTAGTGATTTTGATGATGATCAGCTTGTGTAAGGCTTCATTTACAAACAGTGCCTTAAAAAAGTATTTATACCCCCTGACATTTTCCACATTTTGTCATGTTACAACCAAAACGTAAATGTATTTTATTGGGATTTTATGTGATAGACCAACAAAAAATGGCACATAGTTGTGAAGTGGAAGGAAAATGATAAATGGTTTTCAATTTTTTTTACAAATAAATATGTGAAAAGTGAATTGGATTTAGGTCTGGACCCTGACTGGGCCATTCTAACGTATGAATATGCTTTGATCGAATCCATTCTATTGTAGCTCTGGCTGTATATTTAGGGTCATTGTCCTGATGGAAGGTGAACCTCCGCCCCAGTCTCAAGCCTTTTGCAGACTCTAACAGGTTTTCTTCTAAGGAATTTGGCTCCATCTATCTTCCCATCATATCTGACCAGCTTCCCTGTCCCTGCTGAAGAGAAGCTTCCACACAACATGATGCTGCCACCACCATGTTTCACAGTGGGGATGGTGTGTTTAGGGTGATGTGCAGTGTTAGTTCAATTTTCTCATCTGACCAGAGCACCTTCTTCCACATGTTTGCTGTGTCCCCCACATGACTTCTCGCAAACAGCAAACAGGAATTCTTATGGCTTTCTTTCAACAATGGCTTTCTTTTTGACACTCTTCCATAAAGGCCAGATTTGTGGAGAGCACGACTAATAGTTGTCCTGTGGACAGATTCTCACACCTGAGCTGTGGATCTCTGCAGCTCCTCCAGAGTTACCATGGGCCTCTTGGCTGCTTCTCTGATTAATGCTCTCCTTGCCCGGTCTGTCAGTTTAGGTGGACGGCCATGTCTTGGTAGGTTTGCAGTTTTGCCATACACTTTCCATTTTCAGATGAGATGTTCAAAGCTTGGGATATTTTTTTATAACCTAACCCTGCTTTAAACTTCTCCAAAACTTTACCCCTGATCTGCCTGGTGTGTTCCTTGGACTTTATGATGCTGTTTGTATACTAAGGTTCTCCAACAAACCTCTGAGGGCTTCAAAGCTGTATTTATACTGAGATTAAATTACACACAGTTGGACTCTATTTACTAATTAGGTGACTTCTGAAGGCAATTGGTTCCACTAGATTTTAGTTAGGGGTATCAGAGTAAAAGGGTCTGAATACAAATGCATGCCCCACTTTTCACATATTTATTTGTAAAAAAAATGTTGAAAACCATTTATCATTTTCCTTCCACTTCACAATTATGTGCCACTTTGTGTTGGTCCATCACATAAAATCCCAATAAAATACATTTACGTTTTTGGTTGTAACATGACAAAATGTGGAAAATGTCAAGGGGTATAAATACTTTTTCAAGGGACTGTGTTTCTTTACACAAAGTAAGATTAGTAAATTAGTAAGATATTTCTAACAAACAGCATGGACATACATAGAAATACACCCCAAAACACATTCTGCTACTTTTCCTGAGTATGGCGATACCACATGTGTGAGACTTTTTCACAGCCTGGCCACACAGAAGGACCCAAAATCCAAGGAGCTCCTTAAGGCTTTCTAGGGGCATAAATTACGCATCTAATTTCTTGACTACCTATCACATTTTTGGAGGCCCTGGAGCATTAGGAAGAGTAGAAACACCCACAAAATTACCCCATTTTGTAGAGTAAACACCACATGATATTTTTAAGAGACATGCATAGTCTTTTGAAGACTTAATTTTTTTGCCACGAAATTTTGGAAAATGCAGAATGAAAAGTGTAATATTTCTCACACATAGCATAGGCATATTTAAAATTACACCCCAAAACACATTCTGCTACTCCTCCGGAGTAAGGGGATACCACGTGTGAGACTTTTTCACAGCCTAGCCACACAGAGGGGCCTGACAAGCACCTTAACCACTTCCAGTTGGTACCAATTCCGACATTCCACTCCCACATGTAAAAAAAACATCTTTTGCTAGAAAACTACTTAGAACCTCCAAACATTCTATATTTTTTAAGCAGAGGCCCTAGAAAATAAAATGGTGGGTGCATATTTTTGTCAGATGGCATTTGCACAGTGATTTTTCAAATGCAAATTTTTTTGAGAAAATACACTTTGATATTTTTTTGGGCATAAAAACACAATTTAATGCCCAATTTTTGGTAACATAAAGATGATGTTACATCGAGTAAATATTAACCAAACATGTCATGCTTTAAAATTGTGTCCTTCCGTGGAATGGCGCAAAGCTACGGTACCTAAAAATCCCCATAGGCAAAATTTTAAAAGCCTTTACAGATTACCAATTTAGGGGTATACAGGGGGTCAGATGTTAGAATTATTGCTCTCACTCTGATGTTCGCGTCGATACCTCACATGTGTGGTACCATCGGCATTTACATATGCGTGCAGGACTGGCGCACACGTTCACGTTTGTGAGCGAGCACGGGGCGACAGGGGTGCTTCAAAAAAAAATCTTTAATTTTTACACTGTTTGTTTCTTTTTTTTAAATCAATGTATTGCTATCACAAGGGATGAACAACATCCCTTGTGACAGCAAGGGCCGTGACAGGTCCTCTTTATGGAGAGATCTGGGGTCTATTAGACCCCAGACCTCTCTTCTGGCCACCAATGTACTGTAGCTGATCAGACCCGGGCAGATCTAATAATACTAAAGTCCTACAGGTGGTGGGAGGGCCGGCAGCCGGGTTCAGAAGCCAAAAGCTTTGATCTTGTCACTGAGATAGAGGAGCTGAAGCGCCCAACGCACCCCCCCCCTCAACACTGTGCACGGGGTAGGTGCCCCCTCGGCCACCCTCTTGTTCCGGCCTTGGTGCCAAGTAAGCTACTCCAGTGTCGTCCCGTAATGCAGGGCGCACCCCCCCCCCCAATCCATGCGTCCAGCCCCCTTATCTACATGGGGAGCGCGGGAGGCATGGATTCTAATGTTTCTTTTTTTTTCTTTTTTAGAAGATTAGAGCCAGAGGCTTTAATAGGCTTCAAAAAAGGGTGGGCTAGGGGCGCAGACCCCACCCAGTTGTATGACAATAGCGAATTAATATTCGCTATTGTCTTCCTGATTCTCCTCCCGGCCAATCAGGATGCAAGTGCTGAGACCCGTCGCCCGATTGGCCGAGAGAAGAAGCAATTTTATTGGCCGCCTAGGAGGAGCAGGGAGGAGACGCACAGCGGAAGCTGCAATGATGCCGAGGTGGAGGAGATGCAAGGGAAGCCGCCGCCTGGAGGAAGCGCTGCCCGCAACCTAGATGGGGTAAGTGCAGGGCTGGTGACAGACCGTGCGGCGGGCTGTGGGTGCATTGTTTGCTCCCCTCCTCACTGAGCGACTTCCTGTGGTCAGTGTGCATTAGAGATGACATTCTCATAGAATCTGAGCAGGACCTAGAACATCAAGGCTATCACAATAGTAGTGCTGACTACTATGGCGATTTCCAACTACCTCAGCAGTCCATCAGGACCATTAGGCATGAGATATGCATACTTACATTGTGTCAAGCTGATCCTATGTAACTATACAATACAATAATTCCTGCATTTCAGATTTAAAATGTTGAGGATAGGATACCATAATGACCACTTTAGATCAAATCTAATACTGATATAAACTTTTTAACTGAACAAAATTTAATTAATAAATTAAACAATGTTCCAAAACAATATAATGCATAGAATGTATCATTTCCATATTTCAAAGGAGACTTTAGGTACTCAGAAGAAGACCTAGGACACTCAGAAGGAGATCAGAGACATTCAGAAGAAGACCTGGGACACTTAGAAGGAGATCGGGGGCACTAAGAAGAAGGCCTGGGGCACTCAGAAGAAGACCAGGTAACTCAGAAGAAAATCCAGGAACACTCAGAAGACGATCCAGTGCACTCAAAAGAAGACCCGGAGCACTTAGAAGACCTGGAGAACTCAGAAGACCTGGGGCACTCAGAAGACCTGGGGCACTCAGAAGACCCGGAGCAATTAGAAGACCTGGAGCACTCAGAAGAAGACCCGGAGCATTTAGAAGACCTGGAGCACTCAGATGACCTGGGGCACTCAGATGACCTGGGGCACTCAGATGACCTGGGGCACTCAGAAGACCCAGAGCTTTCAGAAGAAGACCTGGGCCACACAGCAGAGGACCCAGAGCACTCATAAAAAGAACTGGGGGTCTCAAAAGGAAATACAGGGCACGCAGAAGAAGACCCGGGGCACTCATGAGACCCATGGCACTCAAAAGAAGACCCAGGACACTCAGAAAACTTGGAGAACTAAGACCTGGGGCACTCAGAAGAAGACCTGGGGCATGTTCCCTGGGTGGCATGGGCTAGCAATGCCCCTGATACACACGCATATGTACTAAATATGTCTTTTCAGGTTTTGTAGCTGCTCCAGGTGGTTTCCAATCTTATACTTTGTCTTGTGGAGCAGCATTATGTGTAATGTCCACATTTTCACATGTACAGAGGTATGCAGAGGGGGTGCAGTCCCGGTCTCTGCACTTCCCTCAGGCTGCCTTGAGATGCAGCTGAAAGGCCTTGTAATAGCCGAACACAGGCACTTCATTATCTGGCCCTGCAGGGAGGGAAATGGCCGCATATTTTCCAAGGAGGCCCCAACCGTTTCGTGTTTTCCCCTTTGGAAGAGACACTCTTCTCCGTGTGATCACAACGCTTTGCCCGCTGTATGTTTTCTTTGGGTGTTTGTGAGTCCGGGTTGCGCCAAGGTGAAGAGTAAGGTCACTTGAAGTTCTTAAATTATAAAGAAAATAAGCTGGAAAAGTAACTGTACACAGAAAGTAAAACCCACCAGTAGAATTCCCACACTGCCCAGAGAACAGTGTAAAGGGCTGAAAGTTCCTTGAATTTATATATTTTTGCAGCCAGTAAGTGTATCACTGTGCTCTGAAGTGGGAGTGTATCCTCTTGTCACATGAGTCTCTACATCCCCCCCCCCCCCCCCCCCCCAGTGTGGACAAGGAGGAAGGGGTGTGATTATTCACAATTTTAGTTTCCGACACCACATGCCTCATGGATTAATGACTAATAATTACTCAGATTCTACCATTACTAATCTCTCTTGAAAATGCCAGTTCCCTGGCCATTATGCTGAATGTCTAAAATACCTTTTTTTTTTGTTTTTACGAGCCTGTGGTGCAGTGCACAAAAATAAAACACCATAAGTGAACCAAAAAAGTGTACGTGAACACACACACAAAAAGTGCATTTAGGAGGTGTCAAATGTCCCCTCCCAAAGAGAAAGGACTCTTCCCTAACGCCCCAAGGTGCAAAACTCCTAACAGGGGGTAGGGCATATTTACGTCTACCAAAAGTCTCGGCTGACCCCTTTCCTTATGATCAGCCAAAGCCAACCAACGAGTACTAGGTGAGAGGCTCGCCCAAAGAGATCCCCCCCCCAAGGCAGAGGATGAAGGAACCACACTTCCTCCCCCTGACTATAGAGTAGATCAAAAGACCCACACCCTACAATCCTGAGTGAAGAAGAAAAGCACACATATAAGTGTAGTTGACACACATGAAGGCCAGACAAGGCAGTGCTGTTCAATCCTGAAGGCACTGGTTTCCTCAGGATCCATGCTCGGGAAGTACCTTACGTGGTACGTGGTGGGCACTCGATTCGGATTCCTTCCCATGAGGAAGATCCCTCAGGACCCCATCATACCAGCAAGGAGGTCAGAATGAAGTTATGGTAAGAAGGGTCTAAAAGAATCAAAAAGTTCTCCAACAGAATCAGTGAGTAGCACAATAAAGTCTTCTTAGAACAGAAGGTTTTCACATATCTTATGCTATCACATATCCCAAAAATAAGAGGATCATTCCACGTTGCAAGACAGTGGGTGGAACCATGCAAATCATTTCTTTATGTCTCTTATTTTGGGAAATGTGATGGAATGAGACAAGTGAATGGCTTGATTTACAAATGCCTCGTACACACGATAGGATTTTCCCACAACAAAACCGTGGATTTTTTTCCGAAGGATGTTGGCTCAAACTTGTCTTGCATACACACTGTCATACAAAGTCGGTCGGAAATTCCAAACGTCAAGAACGTGGTGACGTACAACACGAACGACGAGCCGAGAAAAATGAAGTTCAATAGCCAGTGCGGCTCTTCTGCTTGATTCCGAGCATGCGTGGACTTTTGTGCGTCAGACATATGTCCACACAATCGGAATTTCCGACAACAAGTTTTGTTGTCGGAAAATTTGAGAACCTGCTCTCAAAGGTTTGTTGGCGGAAATTCCGACAACAAATGTTCTATGGAGCATACACACGGTCGGACTTTCCGACAACAAGTTCCCATCAAACATTTGTTGTCGGAAAATCCTATCGTGTGTACAGGGCATAAGACTTTTTGATTGGTTATACTGTCTCATTGGGTCCCAAACTCTATAGAAGCCATGGTTTCCATACACTGCACTGACAATGGCCAAAAAGCCTGAAACAGCTGTTGGAATAAATGCCTCTATATTATTAGGTTATATTTGCACTTTACACCAGCGGATGTGGATGTGCATCTGGTGGATGGGGAATAAAGGAATGATTTCCATGGCTCTGACCATGCTCCTTACATTGGTAGTCAGTGAGAAGAATTCTTATTATGTTGGTGATCAGTGGGAAGAATGCTCCTTACATTGGTGGTCAGTGGGAAGAATGCTCCTTACATTGGTGGTCAGTGGGAAGAATGCTCCTTACATTGGTGGTCAGTGGGAAGAATGCTCCTTACATTGGTGGTCAGTGGGAAGAATGCTCCTTACATTGGTGGCCAGTGGGAAGAACGCCCCTTATATTGGTAGTCAGTAGAAAGAATGCCCCTTACATTGGTGGCCAGTGGGAAAAATTCCTCTTACATTGGTGGTCAGTGGGAAAAATTCCTCTTACATTGGTGGTCAGTGGGAAAAATTCCTCTTACATTGGTGGTCAGTAGGAAGAAGGCCCCTTACATTAGCGGCCAGTGGGAAGAATGCTCCTTACATTGATGGTCAGTGGGTAGAATGCTGCTTACCGTGGTGGTCAGTGGGGGAAAATGCCTCTTACATTGGTGGACAGAATGTCACCCTTACAGACAGCTAAAAAAAAAGATCATCGATGTCATGCCAATGGCTCTGCCAAGTGGTGTTGGCTCCCGAACTATGCAAGCACCACCAAGTGGGAGGTCAATCAGCCACTGCTCGAAGGACCCTGAATTCTGGACTTTTCTTATGAAAAACAGTTCTTATGAGTAAACTAATATTATTTTTAGCAGAATTTTTTATACGAGAAAGTATCGGTTATGGCAAGCAGGATCTAAAAGAATCAAAAAGTTCTCCAACCAAATCAGTGAGTAGCACAATAAAGTCTTCTTAGAACAGAAGGATATGTATCTCATTCCATCACACATCCCAAAAATAAGAGGAACATTCCTCATTCCAAGACAGTGGGTGGAACCATGCAAATCTTTCTATGTCTCTTATTTTGGGACATGTGATGGAATGAGACATGTGAATGCCTTCCATCCTTATGCCGCGTACACACGAGCGGACTTTACGGCAGACTTTGCCCGGCGGACGGGATTTCGTCGGACAATTCGATGTGTGTGGGCACCAGCGGACTTTGTTTTCTCAAAAGTTGGACGGACGTAGATTTGAAACATGTTTTAAATCTATCCGTCGAACTCGAGTCCAGTCGAAAAGTCCGCCGTCTGTATGCTAGTTCGACGGACAAAAAGCCACGCTAGGGCAGCTATTGGCTACTGGCTATGAACTTCCTTGTTTTAGTCCGGTCGTACGTCATCACGTAAGAATTCGACGGACTTTGGTGGATTGTGTGTAGGCAAGTCCATCATAAAGTCGGTCGAAAAGTCCGCCGAGCAAAGTCTGCCGTAAAGTCCGCTCGTGTGTACACGGCATAAGACTTTACTGATTCGGTTGGAGGGCATTTTGATTGGTTTTGTCCCTTCTGACCATAACCTGTGTGGTTAAACTGTCTCATCATGTCCCAAACTGTACTCCATAGAAGCCATGGTTTCCATTCACTGCACTGATGATGGTTAAAAAGCCTGAAACAGCTGTTTGGAATAAATGCCTCTCTATTATTAGGTTATATTGGCACTTTACACCAGCGGTTCTGGAAGTTCATCTGGTTGATGGGGCATAAAGGAATGATTTGCATGACTCTGACCACAGTCCTGAAATGAAGAATAATGCTCCTATTTTTTGGACATGTGCCAGAATTTCCATACATAATCCTCATAGTCCCTATCCTGACAACCATCCTTTTACAAACAATACGCCTCATTTTCAGGCTCCAGCATTTCCCTGCCCCCCCCCCCCCCCCCGAGCCCCGCAGATGCTGCTGCCCAGCTGGGGTGCACACAGTTTTTGTCGGGGATTTTAAAGATGCAAATATGTCTGGGGGGAGGGGCTTTAGCAGTTGTTTAAATAAGGCCATATGTCTCGACTACAGCTGATTATGACGTTACAAAGGCAGCGTGGCTCATTAATGCAGGATGGGCACCCGTGTAATCCCTCATCAGCAGAAGATGTCTTCACTAGTAGCAGAGGGACCTTATGTAAGGCATTGTGGACCTGTCACACATTGATCTCACAACGAGAGACCGACGCTCCATGGGGAACGCAGTGACATGCCTGTGTACAATGGATCAGGCTCTGCGTGGCGGCTTGACAGTGTGATTATGGGCAGCATTTCAGGCTGTGATACACAAATGTCAACCCCTAAAGGATGGAACTCCAGGTAACAGGAAAAATCAATAGAGGAACTGACAGCCCTATTCAACTGTATGACAGTCGGGAATTCCACTCAAATTATCGGTAAAATCTCAGATACACTAGTGTACATGTGAGGGCCCATCTACTTCTTATGTTGCGCCTTAACGTATGTTGTGTTAAGACAGCACATTCAAAATGAATGGGCTACCAATGCACCCTAACAGGCCTAAAATTGCACATGACACTATTTTGTAATGCAAAGCATGACCACGTGTTGTGGCTAAAACCAATTCATTACTGGTCAGTAGGAAAAATGCTTCCTACATCAATGGATACGGGGAAGAATGTTCCTTATACTGATGGTCAGTGGGAAGAATGCCCCTTACATTAGTGGCCAGTGGGAAGAATACTCTTTAAATTGGTGGTCAGTGGGAAGAATGCTCCCTACATTGGTGATCAGTGAGAAGAATGACCCTTACTTACATTAGTGGCCAGTGTGTCAGGGCTGGGCTCAGCCCTTCCTTCTCAAAGCTGGCCGCTCAGCTGTTGGCTAATTGCCAGCTCCTATCTCTCCACAGTGACTCACCTGTTGATGATATCCTGCTCATCTGTCCTGCCTACTTAAGCCGTCCAGTCCAGATGATCACTGCCTTCGCCTTGGTCACATCTCTAGAGACGCTCTCCTGTGTTCCTGTTAAAGACTTGATTGGCTGACATTCCTTCTGGCTCCAGATCCTGCTTGCTGTTCTACTAGGCTTATCTCTGGCTCCCTGACGTTTTGGCTTGTCTGACTATCCGTCCAGGTTCCTGAACTCCGGCTATGTTTTGACTACGTTTACCTTTTTTTTATTATTATTAAACAAGTGCGATTTAACTGTACTTCCGTCTCAGTTTGATTCATGGTTTCTGACACAGTGGGAAGAATGACCCTTACATTGGTAGTCAGTAGAAATAATGCCCTTTACATTAGTGGCCAGTGGGAAGAATGCCCCTTACATTAGTGGCCAGTGGGAAGAATACTCCCTACATTGGTGATCAGTGGGAAGAATGCTCCTTACATTGGTGGTCAGTTGGAAGAATGCTCCTTACATTAGTGGTCAGTGGGAAGAATGCTCCTTACATTGGTGGTCAGTGGGAAGAATGTTCCCTTACATTAGTGGTCAGTGGGAAGAATGCTCCTTACATTGGTGGTCAGTGGGAAGAATGCTCCTTACATTAGTGGTCAGTGGGAAAAATGCTCCTTACATTGGTGGTCAGTGGGAAAAATGCCCCTTACTTTAGTGGCCAGTGGGAAGAATGCTCCTTACATTGGTGGTCAGTGAGAAGAATGACAATTACATTGGTGGTCAGTGAGAAGAATGACCCTTACTTTAGTGGCCAGTGGGAAGAATGCTTCTTACATTGGTGGTCAGTGAGAAGAATGACCCTTACTTTAGTGGCCAGTGGGAAGAATGCTCCTTACATTGGTGGTCAGTGAGAAGAATGACAATTACATTGGTGGTCAGTGGAAAGAATGCCCCTTAATTTAGTGGCCAGTGGGAACAATGCTTCTTACATTGGTGGTCAGTGAGAAGAATGACAATTAGATTTGGTGGTCAGTGAGAAAAATGACCCTTACATTGGTGGTCAGTGAGAAAAATGACCCTTACATTGGTGGTCAGTGAGAAGAATGACCCTTACATTGATGATCAGTGAGAAGAATGCTCCTTACGTTGGTGGCCAGTGGGTAGAATGCTCCTTACAGTAGTGGTCAGTGGGGAAAATGCCCCTTACATTGGTGGTCAGAATGTCACCTTTACAGACGGCTAAAAACGATCAATAGCATCAAGCCAATGTCTTTGCCAAGTGACGATGGCCCCAGAACTATGCATTACCAAGTGGGAGGTCAATCAACCACAGCTCAAGAGACCCCAAGCAACCTCTGGAGGAACCCTTGCCATCTGATATGAGTGGTACTGCAACACAGGTCACATCAGTTACTAGAACGTGGATGTGCGAATCCGGCCTCAATTTTTTTTTCAAATGTCATTTTCAACCTTATTAAATCTGCACATTTCATTGAAGTGATCCTGCTATGAAGGTCCTTGTCATGATACTGCCAGGAACTGTGTCTGTTATAGGGTGACAATGGCCCCTAATGTGCTCCTGTGTTGTCAACATAACAAACATGCTCCTGATAGGGAGCGCGAGCCGCCATGCCAACACATTTTGCACAGGCATGGCCCGCTGCGGTTACTATCAGGAATCCATTCCAAAGCAGTGGCGTGCTGCTGACGCTGGATCAAGTGTATGTGGACAGGAAGTGTCTGAAAGAGGCATATGATATGTCAATTCAGTAGGGTTTTCACAGTGCTCCTGGATGGGACTTAATGTGCTTGTCACATGATTCTGTGCTGCACAACCTCCAACAGACAGTGATGATGCCCGGGAACATGACGCACGGGTAGGCTTCGTCTTCTCAGCAAAAATAACAGTGACAACCTCCAAGGCTTAAAACTTGCGTCAGCACTCGTATTCCTACTATGAAAACCTGTCATTGTCTGCAGTACACCTTTAATGTACAATAGCAGAACAGAGCGCATGGTTATAGCAAGCAGCAGTTACCCGCCGGAACTCAGTTGCTATAGAAACACAAGGTCAGGAGCAGATTCCTCTGCCGCGCATTTAAATAATATTTCAGCTTTACTATTCTAAGGTCAGTTTGTACCAATTATAGTACTAGCAATTTATATAGTGTCCTCATATACTATGGCAATGTACGCATTGGGGGAAACAAACAGCGGCGACTATTCATTAATACAGACACAAATTCACACAACACTTACAGTGCCAGTTATATACAGCTCAACGTTGTCAGTAGGCAGGCTATGGTGCGGTGGGCTTAAAGGATAAGTACACTTTAGCACATAGGGGTGTACTTCTAAAAAATTCCCCCCCAGTGAAAGTGCATGTACATTCATTCTGTGCGACCGGGGCAAAAAAGAAAAACAACAAACGTTATTAGGCTAGTTCCTGTGCGTGATAAATGTTTTTCATTCATTTAAAATAGAAAATACCACATTTGGCCACTAGATGGCGCAAGGTATCATAGGAATTTCCGAAGAAACTGCCATCTAGGGGCCAAATGCGGTATTTTCCATTTTTAAATCAATGGAAAAATAAACATTCAACCAGCACAGTACATGGTTTAACCGATTCCCGCCCGCCGCACGTCACATGACGTTGTCGGGTTTGAGCGGCGATACCTGAATGATGGGTGCAGCTACAGACATCATTTAGATATCATCTTTTTCAGCCAGCGATTCCCTACACCATAAGAATGATCATAGCAGCTCCCCAGAGTCTCTATGATCGTTCGGAGGCCGGGCGCGATGTTATGAAAAAATTTGAAAAAATTTGAAAAAATGGCGCCGCTTCGGCTGGGAAGCCGGGATCTTTTTTTCATTTTTTTTATCTCAGGCTTTCCAGCCTAGAGGTGAGATGTGGGGTCTTATTGACCCCCACATCTCACTGTAAAGAGGACTGATCATGTTATTTTTGATTGAAAATGTATACTTTATTTTGCAAGAAAATATACAAAAAACAAATACTTAAACAGGGTACATTCAGTATTGCGACGCAGCGCATAAATACACTACATAACAATACATTGCCAAGCATACAAATAAATTACATTCATCCTGCGGTATGATGCCTAATGTGTTGTGCAGAGTAATAATACCCCGAAACATCACATCATGCATGGCGCCGCATTACCCTGAAAGCAGTACTTCAATAACATTTCACAAAGAGTCCGGTCATACAGTCAAATAACATTCAAACGGGCAACGGGTGTGATGGGGGGGGGGGGGGGGTGGAGAAGGTGGGGTAGGGGAGCAACGACCGCCATTTTGCTCTCTAGGGTCTCTGCTAAAACAAAATATGTAAAGTTTGGGGGTTCTATGTAATTTTCTAGCAAAAAAAAAAGATGATTTTTACATGTACATGTTACATGAGAGAAGTGTCAGAATTGGCCTGGTAGGCAAGTGGTTAAAGTGGTGTTCCGGCTGAAATTATACTTTTTAAATAAAAATACCCCTATAATACACAAGCTTAATGTATTCCAGTAAAGTTAGTCTGTCAACTAAGGTCTGTTTTGTTAGTTTATAGCAGTAGTTTGTTATTTTATAAACTTACAGCAGGCCGTGGCCATCTTAAGTGTGGGCATCTGAAGCCAGACTGTATTTCTTCCTGGATCTCATCCTTGCAGATCTCGCACATGCTCAGTGCAGCACAAGCAGTGTAATAGGTTTCAGGTCAGGTTTCCATAGCAACGGCAGTTTCAGAGGAAGTTGCCGCCCCTTCCCAGAAGGCATTGCAAACAGGAAATGATGTGATGGGCCGCGGCCAGGGAGGAGGAAGTGAAGAATGAATACAGCAGATATACAGTAGGTGCTGAGAAAAAAAATAAAAAAATATCCAATTTGTTTACAGTGCACAGTTTAGTGAGGGATGCTGAAGAGTTGTAAAAGTGGGTGGAACTCCACTTTAATAACATTCATTTTTTTTGCCCCATTCGCACAGAACAATAGTACACACAATTAGGCAAATTGCTATGTAAATTTTCCCTATTCTAAATAAAAAAAAAAATAAGGGGTTCTTGCCTTAGTTAGGATAGTGTGAGCAGAGACAGGCATATTATGCTTTTTGCCGTTTAACTTGACAACCCAAACAAGTACACTATATTACCAAAAGTATTGGGGCACCTGCTTTAACACGCACATGAACTGTAATGGCTTCCCAGTCTTAGTCCGTAGGGTTCAATATTGAGTTGGCCCACCCTCTGCAGTTTCAACAGCTTCAACTCTTCTGGGAAGGCCGTCCACAAGGTTTAGGAGTGTGTCTATGGGAATGTTTGACCATTCTTCCAGAAGCGCATTTGTGAGGTCAGGCACTGTTATTCATCTTAAAGGTGTTCTATAGGGTTGAGGACAGGACTCTGTGCAGGCCAGTCAAGTTCCTCCACCCCAAACTCACTCATCCATGTCTTTATGGACCTTGCTTTGTGCACTGGTGCGCAGTCATGTTGGAACAGGAAGGGGCCATCCCCAAACTGTTCCCACAAAGTTGGGAGCATGAAATTGTCCAAAATGTCTTGGTATGCTGACGCCTAAAGAGTTCCCTTCACTGGAACTTATGCCGCGTACAACACGATTGGAATTTCCGTCAGAAAAAACTTGGATAGTTTTCCGACGGAATTCCGCTCAAGCTTGCACACGGTCACACAAAAGGTCTCGGAACTTTCGACCGTCAAGAACGCGGTGACGTACAACACTACGACGAGCCGAGAAAATTAGGTTTAATGCTTCCGAGCATGCGTGATTTTTGGCGCGTCCGAGTTGCATACAGACCATCGCATTTTTGGATAGGAACTTTTCCTGACCGAAAAATAGAGAACGAGCTCCCAATCTTTTGCTCGCTGGAATTCCACCAGCAAAAGACCGATGGAGCATACACACGGTCACATTTTCCGACAAAAAGCTCTCATCAGAGTTTTGCTGGTGGCATTTCCGATCGTGTGTACGCGGCATAAGGGGCCAAACCCGACCCCTGAAAAATGACCTCACACCTTAATCTCCCCTCCACCAAATGATTTGGACCAGTGCACAAAGCAAGGTCCAGTAAGACATGGATGAGCGAGTTTGGGGTGGAGGAACTTGACTGGCCTGCTCAGAGTCCTGACCTCAACCCGATAGAACACCTTAAGGATGAACTAGAGTGGAGACATACGAGCCAGGCCTTCTCATCCAACATCAGTGCCTGACCTCACAAATGCTTGTCCGTATAAAGGCAGGCGTCCCAATACTTTTGACAATACAGTGCCTTGAAAAAGTATTCATACCCCTTGAAACTTTCCACATTTTGTCATGTTACAACCAAAAATGTGAATGTATTTTATTGGGATTTTATGTGATAGACCAACACAAAGTGGCACATAATTGTGAAGTGGAAGGAAAAGGATAAAATGGTTTTCAATTTTTTTTACAAATCAATATCTGAAAAGTGTGGCGTGCATTTGTATTCAGCCCCCTTTACTCTGATACCCCTAACTAAAATCTAGTGAAACCAATTGCCTTCAGAACTCCTAATTAGTAAATAGAGTCCATCTGTATGTAATTTCATCTTAGTATAAATACAGCTGTTCTGTGAAGCCCTCAAGGGTTTGTTAGAGAACCTTAATGAACAAACAGCATCATGAAGGCCAAGGAACACACCAGACAGGTCAGGGATAAAGTTGTGGAGAAGTTTAAAGCAGGGTTAGATTATAAAAAAATATCCCAAGCTTCGAACATCTCATGGAGCTCTGTTCAATCCATCATCCGAAAATGAAAAGAGTATGGCACAACTGCAAACCTACCAAGACATGGCCGTCCACCCAAACTGACAGGCCGGGCAAGGAGATCATTAATCAGAGAAGCAGCCAAGAGGTCCATGGTAACTCTGGAGGAGCTGCAGAGATCCACAGCTCAGGTGGGAGAATCTGTCCACAGGACAACTATTAGTCGTGCCCTCCACAAATCTGACCTTTATAGAAGAGTGGTAAGAAGAAAGTCATTGTTGAAAGAAAGATATAAGAAGTCCCGTTTGCAGTTTGTGAGAAGCCATGTGGGGGACACAGCAAACATGTGGAAGAAGGTGCTCTGGTCAGATGAGACCAAAATTTATGGCGCCACTCTAAGTGCAGTATTAAAAAAGGATTTTAATGAATCTTTAAAAACAGGTACTCACAAAGGTACATGTATTCAGGCATGTATGTGTTGGACAGGTAGTGCCAGGTGTCCCAGGGGTATGATCCGGTCACCTCCTCAGATGTCGTTCCGCTTTGGAGACAGGCTGCGCTGCTGTATGGACGGCAGATCCGGCCGCTGGAACGCACTGTGTGATCTGGGGGAGCGAAGGCACTTCCGGGTCCATGCAGGGGTAGCGAATAGGCGACGCGTTTGCGGAGCTACGCTCCTTCCTCAGGCCTAACGTGACCTGTGATTGGTTGAAAAAGTTATAGTCTAAGACGGGCTGGGATTGGGGGAGAGATCTGTCTATCATTATGAGGCATAGGCTATGTGCTGGACGCTGTGTGCTAATGTGTCAGAATGGCCCAGTCAAAGTCCAGACCTAAATCCAATTGAGAATATGTGGCAAGACTTGAAAATTGCTGTTCACAGACACTCTACATCCAATCTGACAGAGCTTGAGCTATTTTGCAATGAAGAATGGGCAAAAATGTCCCTCTCTAGATGTGCAAAGCTGGTAGAGACATCCCCAAAAAGACTTGCAGCTGTAATTACAGTGAAAGGAGGTTCTACAAAGTATTGACTCAGGGGGGCGCTATACAAATGTACCCCATACTTTTCACAATTTTATTTGTGAAAAAAAATTGGAAAACCATTTATCATTTTCCTTCCAATTCACAATTATGTGCCACTTTGTGTTGGTCTATCACATAAAATCCAAATAAAATTACATTTACGTTTTTGGTTGTAAAATGACAAAATATGGAAAATTTCAAGGGGTATGAATACTTTTTCAAGGCACTGTATAGTGTATGTGCTCCTACTATGGAGGCTCTGGAAATTTAGAGTTAGGGCCACAGTATATACAAAGGTCCCTTGGAATGGGCACTATGGCTTACTCATGTATTTGCAAATATGTGCAAACAGAACCCTCTGTTTTTAACGTAAACTGTTAAACAAGGCCAATTCAGGTGTTTTGCAGGCTGGCCAGTAAGTGTGCGTCATCGGTTTGTTTGTAAAGAAAATGTCCATATGAGCTGCACATCTCTGCAAACCCCAAGTAAGAAAGTGTAACAGCCTCACCCTGGCTCCAGCCAGGTCATACCTCCGGGGTTGGTGGCGTGGCCTGGCTGGAGCCCAGGATGAGGCTGTTCCACTTTATTACTTGGGGTTTGGAGAGATGTGCAGCTCATATGGACATTTTCTTCCCTGTACATTGCTTTGAAAAAAAATATTGCAGAAAATATTTTATTTGCACAACTAAAGCCCAGTCCTGAAGAAGTGGAGCAGGGCTGTGAAACATGTTGACATGATTGAGATATAATAGTCTGTTTATTGATCCAGTAGCAGATGCACTTAGATGGTCTGATACAGTGGCGGATACAGTGGCGGAACTACATGGGTCGCAAAGGTTGCACTTGCGACTGGGCCCTGGTGTTCCGCCACTGTGGGGGGCCTCAAGCAGCGTTGCCAGTAAAAAAAAAAAAAAAAGAGTAGTTGTCTGCTGCAGCAGAAAAGTGCCAGTTAAAACTACACTTGTTCTGAGCTTCCTCCACCCCCTTCCTTGCGCACCCGGCCAGCGGTACTCCCCCCCCCCCGGCTAATCAGGTTTACAGTGATGTCATGACGCTTGGCACCTTTCCAGCAAATTTTAAAGCAACTGCAAGGAGGGGGTGTGGAAGAGAGGAGGATCAAAGCTTGCAGGCAATTACAGGAGGGCAGGAGAACAGCTCCAGACCACACAGAGTCTACGGGGCAGTCAGTCGGTCTCTCTATCGGGGGTGTAAGGGGCAAGTGGAGACCCTAAGGTAAGGGGAGACACTTATCTAAAGATTCCCCTTATATCAGTGTCCTCACTCCCCTCTTACAATAGTGAACCCCTTTACCTTAGTTTATTCATTTTGCAGTCTCTGGTGTAAAGGGTAATTCTGATGCAAGAGGTTCTCAGGTCACGAGCCAGCAGCGTTCACCATTACAGTGCAAGGGGAAACTTTGCGGACTCTTAGATATGGAAAGGAAACCCTTTACATCAGGGTTTGCAGAGTTCCCCTTTACATCAGGGTTCGCAGAGTTCCCCTTTACATCAGGGTTCGCAGAGTTCCCCTTTACATCAGGGTCCACAGAGTTCCCCTTTACATCAGGGTTCACAGAGTTCCCCTTTACATCAGGGTTCGTAGAGTTCCCCTTTACATCAGGGTTCGCAGAGTTCCCCTTTACATCAGGGTCCGCAGAGTTCCCCTTTACATCAGGGTTCGCAGAGTTCCCCTTTACATCAGGGTTCGCAGAGTTCCCCTTTACATCAGGGTTCGCAGAGTTCCCCTTTACATCAGGGTCCGCAGAGTTTCCCCTTTGCACTGTAAGGCAAACCCTGCGGAATGTACTGTAAAGGGAAACTCTGATGTAAGAGGTTCTCTGGTCACGAGTCAGCAGCGTTCACCCTTACAGTGCAAGAGAAAACTTTGCGGACTCTAAGGTAAGGAGGAACTCAGGGTCCACAGAGTTCCCCTTTACATCAGGGTCCACAGAGTTCCCCTTTACATCAGGGTCCGCAGAGTTCCCCTTTACATCAGGGTCCGCAGAGTTCCCCTTTACATCAGGGTTCGCAGAGTTCCCCTTTACATCAGGGTCCGCAGAGTTCCCCTTTACATAAGGGTCCGCAGAGTTCCCCTTTACATCAGGGTCCGCAGAGTTCCCCTTTACATCAGGGTTCGCAGAGTTCCCCTTACATCAGGGTTCGCAGAGTTCCCCTTTACATCAGAGTTCGCAGAGTTCCCCTTTACATCAGGGTCCGCAGAGTTCCCCTTTACATCAGGGTCCGCAGAGTTCCCCTTTACATCAGGGTTCGCAGAGTTCCCCTTTACATCAGGGTCCACAGAGTTTCCCCTTTGCACTGTAAGGCAAACTCTGCGGAATGTACTGTAAAGGGGAACTCTGATGTAAAGGGGTTCTGGGAACTTTGTTGTAAGGCTGGATTCTAATGTAAGAGCAGGAAGGGGGCCTGCTGCAGAACATGTAAAAGGCTCCCGCTGCAGGACCATATTAAAGGGACCTGCAACAGGAATAAATGGCCCCAGGTTTAGAGAGAAAGGCCCCGAGCTCGGGTGAGGGGGGCCCTTTTTTTTTGCACCTGGGCCTTGAAGCTTCTAGTTACATCTCTAGTCTGATATATGTGGATGTCCTGGAGGTGAGCATGGGAGGAGACAAGGAGGAAGCTAGAGAGCAGGTTTGGGTGACATTTGGAGATTAGTGATGTAATGCAGGGAAGAGTTGTGGATGGCTTTGTAGGTTGTTAGTTTTTTGAGATTAGTTGGACAAGTGGAAGTCAGTGGAGGGATCGGCAGAGAGTGGGTAATATAGTGGGGGGTGGAGGGGGAGGATTTTTGTGTTCAGAATTTTTTTTGGGGGGGGGGGGTGCAGTTAATGCTAGTAGGGATGATTGGGGGGTATTTGTGCTAGGAGGGGAGATTTGAAGTGCGGGAAGAGGACTGGTGCTCAGAGGGGAAATTTGAGGGGTAGAAGATTTGTACTAGGAAGGGGATTAAAGACGGCCCTGTCTGCATGCTGCCCTTGAGCAGATACACAGCAATGCCATCAATTGTTAATTACAACCTCACACATCTGCTGGCATGTGCCTTGGCACCGTGAGCTTTTGAAAAAGGGTTAGGGACCTTCTTCCGCATGTGTAGTGCATAGAGCAGCCCATTGAAATGAATGGGCTGCCCTACACGTGACCTACATCTTTATCCACCCTGTCAGTACACCTTTGCATCCTAAAACCCCTGCTAACCTCTGCACCCCAAACCTCCCCCATCCTCTCCACCCCTATAACTCTACCTGCCTCCTCTGCTCATCACCAATTTGCTTGCCTTTGCAGAACAGGCAGATGTTAGGCTTAATGACCACAGTTATAGGCTGGACTTTCAAGCATGCTCCTTTACCTCCCCAGTGGGCAGCATTCAGTACAGGTGATGGTGGATTTGACGTCAGGGGGGGCATGATACACATATGAATACCGCCTCTATTTACATATTAATGCCGTTTATTTACATGTAAACACAGGGTCTACACAACAATAGGGCAGAGCTGGGCAGCATTAGTAGCAGCACTTCACACTGAGATATTGGGACACAGCACAGCACTAAAACTTCAAGGAACAAGGGAATTTAAACCAGGATAGTTGGCAAGTATGAGGCAGCTGCTTTGGGCCCCACAACAATGACAGGGCCCAGGGCAACTGCCCCTTTTGCCCTGCCTTAAAAACGGCCCTGCATGCAGATTTTGCATGCGTTCCTGACACACACAAATGTGAACGCAGGCTAAATGTCTCAATTACATTGGTGGTCAGTGTAAATCTTTTCATTACATTGGTGCTTGGTGTAGAATTCTTTCATTCACACTAGTGGCCAGTGTGAACGTTCCCCTTACATTGGTGGACAGTGTAAGTCCCTTCTTACATTGGTGGTTACTGTGAATGCTTCTATTACATTAGTGGTCAGTGTAAACCCCCCCTTACATTGGTGGTTACCGTGAATGCTTCTATTACATTAGTGGTCCATGTAAACCCCTATTACATTGGTGGACAGTGTAAGTCCCTTCTTACATTGGTGGTTACCGTGAATGCTTCTATTACATTAGTGGTCCATGTAAACCCCTATTACATTGGTGGACAGTGTAAGTCCCTTCTTACATTGGTGGTTACTGTGAATGCTTCTATTACATTAGTGGTCAGTGTAAACCCCCCCTTACATTGGTGGTTACTGTGAATGCTATTACATTAGTGGTCCGTGTAAACCCCTATTACATTAGTGGTCAGTGTAAACCCCCCCTTACATTGGTGGTTACTGTGAATGCTATTACATTAGTGGTCAGTGTAAACCCCTATTACATTGGTGGTCAGTGTTGAAACTCCTCTTTATATTGGTAGTCGGTAAAAAAAATCAGCATTGCCATTGATCACATCTTCCCCTCCCCCCAGCACTGCCACTGATCCCAGGAGTTCTAGGATCCCTAGGAGTTTTCTGTCTATTGATGGGTCCCCTCACCTCCCCAGTCCATAGTGTGCAGGTAGTGAGGAGATGATGTGCTGTAACCTCTAGCAACCAATCAGTGAGCAGTATTATTGTACAGTAATCTCTAGCAACCAATCAACAAGCAGAAATCATGTGCATGTAAGATCTAGCAATTAATCAATGAGCCGTAATGTGTGCTGTAACCTCCAGCAACCAGTCACTAAGTGGTAATGATATGCTGTAACCTCTGGCAACCAATTGCAATCGCTGCCTGATTTGATACAGTAAACTAATTTTGAGTCTAGCTGATATTTATTGAATGTCCCAGAGCAGGTGGAGAGCGAAAATGCATAGGGGGGGGGGGGCGTTTGGGGGCCCCAAGAAAATTTTTGCCCAAGGCCCAATCAATTTTAAAGACGGCCCTGCAATAACCCACCGAATGAATGCTCCTACAGCTCTGACTACAGACATGTGACATCCAAAACTGCTTTTTGAATAAGCCCAACAGTTTTTCTTGCAGGAAGAGAACCCTGGACCCCAGCGCTACAAGGCTTTCTCACGCATTACTGGAAATTAAACTTTGTATCTCCAGCTTCTTCAACATTTAAAGTATCAGGATGACCATCAATCCCCCTCCAGGAGTGCAGCTGTTCCTATTCTCTCCCCGTGGACAGGGACACTTTGATGTAACCGACTTGCCGCCACCCTCTGCCCGTCGAAGAGGTGGTCAGGTATTCGGCGGGCGAGCAGGGCGGCTTATGGTATCGCTCAGTGACAGGAATGTAAAGATATACTTTACTGGAAAAGATAAGAGGAAATTGCATCTTTAATTATTTACTGGGTCGGTCTGACGGAGCCAGAGAGCCAGGCTGGAGGTGCCGGTGGCTCTTTGGAAAAAAAAAAAAAAAATCCCCACCATCTGTTACTGGAAGCAGGCCCTGGCTCCAGCGTCCAGCCTGACAGACCGCGGGGGGCTCCATTCTCTCCATAGAAAGGGACAGCACACGGTGAATGGTGTCTAGACAGAGGTGAAAGGTTAAAACACGCTAATCCATTGAACATGTTAAACTGATATCCTCAGCAAAAGAATAGAAAGGATCAATATGACTTCTCCTGAGTGTGGATGGCTTTATCCTGCCCTCTAGCACTGGCAGCCTGCAGAATGAACCCATCCAGCCACCGCCAGGAGAAGCACAATATAATTATGATGGGGGTGATCACACCGACAATCTATAGGATCTTTACTGCTGTGACACCCGGACGCGGTGCAAGGAAACGTACGCTTATTACTCTACAGGGCGGGGTGCTTGTTTTAGGCGCGAAAAAAAAAAAATTGCTGCGCTTATTTTGGAGGTTTGGTTTTCGAGCCGTAGGAAATTTCACACCAGAAAGTCAAAGAGATACTGTTCTGGAAATGTTATAGATGGGCAACTCCTATCCTCGTATTGATTAGTGATTGCAAATTAATAATAAACTACTGCAGTAGGGAACAGACACAAAAGATACACTCCGCATCTTTCCAAATAACTGTTCTGTTTTATTTGACGCAATAGAAGGTAGATTACATAGGTATCACATTAATATTACAATTGTACTTGAAAGGGGTTGTAAACCTTTGTGATTTTTCACCTTAATGCATCGTATGTATTATGGTAAAAAAACACCTGGCAGTGACCCGCCCCCCAGCCCCCCCCCCGTTTTACTTACTTGAACCCTCGAACTTGACCCACGGAGACGCGCCTTCTCTCTGCCCGGGGTTCTCGGCTCTTGATTGGATAGATTGATAGCAGCGCAACCATTGGCTCCCACTGGCATCAATCAAATTCAATGACGCGGGCTCTGAGAGGGGCGGGGCCAAGTCCTGCATTCGGCCTCTATGGACGCCGAATGCAGGACTCGGGAGCGCGCCCGCAAGGTAACCCCCTTGGGAACAGCGTTTCTCCTAGGGGGTTATCTGATGTCGGGAGGAGCCGCGAGAGCCCAGAAGAGGTGGATCGGGGCTACTCTGTGCAAAACGAGCTGCACAGTGGAGGTAAGTATGATGTGTTTGTTATTTAAAAGAAAAACGAACCCTTACAATCATTTTAAGGCTCCATGCGCACCTGAGCGTATCAATTTGCTGGCGTTTTTTGGGCCTTTTTTGGCAGCTTTTTATATGCTTTTTTTTAACCATTTGCTTACTTTCAGCACTGTCACATTTTGAATGACAATTTGCGCGGTCAAGCAACACTGTACCTAAAGGACATTTGTATCATTTTTTGTCACAAAAATAGAGCTTTCTTTTGGTGGTATAACTACTGTTTTTTGGGTTTGTTTTTGCTAAACAAACGAAAAAAAGACCAAAAATTTTGAAAAAATATATATTTTTTTTTCATAGTTTGCTCTAAAATTTTGCAAACAGGTAATTTTTCTCCTTCACTGATGGGCACTGATGAGGAGGCACTTATGGGCAGCACTGATGGGAATTGATAGGTTGCACTGATGGGCACTGATGAGGAGGAACTGATGGGCAGCACTGATGGGCCCTGATAGGGGACACTGGTGGCCACTGATTAGGAGCAGTGGTGGGCACTTATAGGTGGCATTGGTGGGCACTGATAGGTGCTGAGGAGACCGATGTCCCAGTAACAGAAGCTGGTTACCGGCTTCTGTCTTCTCTCCTCACGCTGATCGCGAGGAGAAAAAAAAGCCGATAACTGGCTTCTGTTTACTTCCGTGATCAGCTGTCATTGGCTGACATCTGATCACGTTGTAAAGGGCCATGATGTGATCAGCCGAGCTCGAAAGGACTTGACGATCACAGAGCGCACCACAGCACGATCACGGGAGGACGTCTATTGACGCTCTACTGGCACTAGAAACCGTCGTCCGGCTATAGCGTAGGCAGAAAGTGGTGAAAGCGATTTAGAAGCGTATTACAAGCATTTTACAGTTTCAGGCATTTTTGTTTAGCCAATAGAAAGCACTAGGAGAGGGAGAGGAAATTAGAGGTGGAGAGCTCCTATTTGAGCGTTTTTCAAGAGTTTTTCTGCTCAAGTCAGCGCTTGTAATCTGCCAAATAGAAACGTATGTACTTTCTTGAACTTCAGGCGTTTTCCGTTAAGCGTCAGAACGGTCATATGTGAAATGAATGGGATTTTACTTGTTGGGTGTCTTGGAGCTTCAGAGCTGAACGTTTTAAAAGCTGAAAAACGCTGAGGTGTGAACAGAGCCTTATGGTAACAAGGGGTGTAACAAAGGCAGGCTAAATTCTAAACAGGACTCAAAAGAATGCAACATGTAATGAAAACATTATTAGTGCCGTGTGCAACACACAGGCAAAGTATACAAAATAAAATACAATTATATACAGAATCTACAATTTCCTTATCAGATACAGTCTTGGAAATGTTATACTGATTTAGGGCCCCATTCACTCCTCTGCTAATGGAGAATGGCACCCCAATGTACCCGCATTGTAGCACACCACCACATGTGTAACGCACCGCCATGTGTTGCATTGCTCAGGTAAATATGCAGCAGATTTTTGGTTCCTTAGTGCATTAGGCAGTCCATGTAAATGAGATGCGTTAACGAGCGTCCATTATACGTGCAACGAGACCTGTCTAGTATGAATGGGAACTAATTGTAAACCCGAAACAATAATCCTCAGATTAACCCTGAAGTCGGCCATACATGGATTGAAATTAGGCCGGTTCAGCAGGAGCCAGATGAATTTCGATCCATCTATGGGCTAGATCAGGGGTCTCCAAACTTTCTAAACAAAGGACCAGTTTACTGTCCTTCAGACTTTAGGGAGGCTGAACTGTGGCCATTGGGAGTTGAAATTCTCCTTGCGTCAGTGGGAGTAAACAGTGCATCTTTGGCATTAGGAGGAGAAATAGTGTCCCTTTGTTGGTGTCAGTGGGAAGAATAGTGTCTCATCGTTGGTGTCAGTGGGAAGAATAGTGTCTCATCGTTGGTGTCAGTGGGAGGAATAGTGCCTCATCCTTGGTGTCAGTGAGAAGAATAGTGCCCCATCATTGGTGTCAGTGGGAAGAATAGTGTCTCATTGTTGGTGTCAATGGAAGGAATAGTGCCCCATCGTTGGTGTCAGTGAGAAGAATAGTGCCCCATCGTTGGTGTCAGTGGGAAGAATAGTGTCTCATTGTTGGTGTCAGTGGGAGGAATAGTGCCCCATCGTTGGTGTCAGTGGGAAGAATAGTGCTCCATCATTGGTGTCAGTGGGAGGAATAGTGCCCTATAGTTGGTGTCAGTAACAGCAATTATGCCCGCAGTTTGGAGACCACTGGGCTAGCTGGTTGTACACAAGATGACTTGTGTACAACCAGCCCGCCATGTTTTTCCCAAACGATCAGTGTCACCGGCTACAACCAGCAACACTAATCATTGTATACTGACGGCCAATGGCTGAGCAGGAGTGATTCCTCCATCCACATCAAACGTGTGGATGGGGTAGTTGAATCACTTTTTTCATTCAACCCACTGGTTGAAATAAAAACAAAAAACAAAACAATTAAATGTATGGCCATTAAAGCAAAAGTAAACGCATCGATTTAAGTTTAAAGAAACAGTTACATTTCTGGCATGTGCCTGTGTCCTCAACCAAACTGTCAAACCATCCAATGGCTGGTGTCATAACGGATCACATGTGCAGCATCATGGCAGTTGAAGATCAAACAGAGGCCAAGATGGCAGCTTCCTTGGCTGAAAATGATAGGAGGGTTTAGTTCCACTTGAAGCAGCCCATAGATGACACGACAGTTAGTGTTGATGGGGGAATCCCTTCCGCAGCGCTATTGTGTTCTGCCAGCGGGGGCACAGGGAGCATTCCTGCCCGGCAGAATACAATGATTACTGCTAGTGGCTATAAGCGCTAGCAGTAATCGAATGTAAAAATTCCGATAGGCTGGTTGTATCCAAGCCGAGCAATGGATCAACTTGGGTACAATCAACTAGCCCTTACATGGATCAAATCTTGGTCGGTCCCTGCTGAACAGGCCTAATTTCAAATCATGTATGGCCGCTTTTAGACACATGCCAGACCTCAGCCTAGAGCCCCATTCACACTTGAGCTAAGCTTTATTTTATTCATTTTTTGGGCTTTTTTTTTTTTTGTGAAGTACAGTTTATTAGGTGGAGTCGGAATAGGCTTCCCTAAAGAGATGAGTTTTTAGGGATCGCCTAAAGTACAGCCAAACTGATTGGGGGTAGGATGTTCCAGAGGCTTTGGAGAAGTTCTGGAGGTGATCATGGGAGGAGACAACGGGGGAGATAAAGAGCAGGAGCAGCGAAGAGGACGGTTCGGTTGACATTTGGAGACTAGGTTAGTGATGAAGTTCAGGGAACATTTGTGGATGCCTTTGTAGGTGGTTGTTAGTTTTTATTTTATTTTATTTCTTGGGCAAGTTCAGGGATCGGCAGAGAGGGGTGGTGGATGCTGAGTGGTTGGTAAGATAGATGAGACTGGCAGCAGCATTCACGATGGACTGGAGAAAGGTTAGTCTGTGTAGAGGTAGGTCACCGAGGAGGGCAGTTGCAATAGCCGAGACAAAAGATATTCATGTTAATGATTATTCGGGGGGCTGTTCCTGGAGTGGCTTATTAGGGTAAACACATCGCTAGAGGACACCATATCATAACCGAATAGTTCCTGAGAGCGGAGCAAGCTGGGTATATAGACATGGGATTGATCACCCAAAAAGGCAGGATTGGCCAATGGTCATGTTTATAGATCCCCTAGAAAACGTGTGCTATGGTCGTGCATGGCACACTTTAAGGTTGCCGCCCATCCCCTCCCCCCACTCTCTACAGCAGCATATATTTACCTTTCTTTTGCTTGCCTGATGCTCTGTTCAGCTACCCGGAGCAAAAACAAAAACCTTTGTAAGACTTCCCTTTGAATGTACCGATTGGCCCAAAGCTGTCTCATGGAGTACTTTAGACTTTTCAAGCTAAGAACAAAAATGTAATCTAATGCAGATTACCATTCAGATGCGGCTCCATTAGTTTTCCTTTTTCAGGCTTTTAATTTTCCTCCTGCCAATAATACACTTCCTGTCCTATTGTGATAACACTGTTTCACACTTTGTGTACGGCACCTTTGGAGACTCAGCATAGACACTGAAGTATATTAGAACTACAGAACACCCCCCTCCTAATTAGTAACACAGGGGGGGGGGGGGGTTGGTAGTCCACGCAATCAGCCTGCCCGTACATGGATTAAATCTGCAGCTCCCTGCTGAACAAGCCAAATTTCGATTCATGTATTGCCACACCCCAGGCTAGAGCCCCATTCACACTTGAGCCAAGATTCTTTGGTCATTTTTTGGGCTTTTTTTTTTAGGGTTTGTTTTTAGTCAACAGGAAAACTAGTTACTATGCAAAAAAAAAAAAGTGCAAAGAAAAACCCTTGTGACTGGTGCTTGGCGATTGACCACTTAGGTCCCCAGCAATGTCACATGCAGGCGAAAAGAGGGACAAAGCAGGGTTGCCTTAAAGTGGAGTTCCACCCACTTTTACAACTCATTAGCATCCCTCACTAAACTGTGCACTGTAAACAAATTGGATATTTTTTTTTTCTCAGCACCTACTGTATATCTGCTGTATTCATTTTTCACTTCCTCCTCCCTGGCCGCGGCCCATCACATCATTTCCTGTTTGCAATGCCTTCTGGGAAGGGGCGGCAACTTCCTCTGACACTGCCGTTGCTATGGAAACCTGACCTGAAACCTATTACACTGCTTGTGCTGCACTGAGCATGTGCGAGATCTGCAAGGATGAGATCCAGGAAGAAATACAGTCTGGCTTCAGATGCCCACACTTAAGATGGCCACGGCCTGCTGTAAGTTTATAAAATAACAAACTACTGCTATAAACTAACAAAACAGACCTTAGTTTACAGACTAACTTTACTAGAATACATTAAGCTTGTGTATTACAGGGGTATTTTTATTTAAAAAGTATAATTTCGGCCAGAACACCACTTTAATGTAAGGGCCCTCCTGGGCAGTGCCCAGGGGCCCCATGATAATCTTGCATTACATCAAAATTGCCAGCTGGCCTGGATTTGCCAGGACAATGACACTTTTTATCAAGCTGTCCCGGATGGCCGTGTCCCAAGCAACATCCCGGAACTTGTACCATGCCCTCCTCATGCTAGTATTGTGCCCTTCTGCCTGCACCGGTGCTTTGCGTTGATTAGTCCTTGATTCATGGCATGTACTAATAAATATATGTGTAATTCTATCAAACTATTTATACATTAATTCGGGGGCAGGTGCGTAAATTGGGGCAGGCTGGTATGTGGGCCCCACTACATTACTTTACCCATGATGCTATTAAGATGGCCCTGCCCAGATGTGAAGGGGAGTGACGGGAGGGGTGACCAAGTCCACTTTAACATGCCCTGACATAAAGGTGTGCCTAAACCTAAAGCTGCCTACAAGCATCAGATGGTGACCAACGGACATACATGCTGGACTCGGCAACCAAACGATCTTTCTAATAAAACATCTCAATACAAGCAACAGAGTTTGAACCAGCCAACTTTACATGTTTACGCTTCCTGTCGGGGGGGGGGTAAACCAAAGTACTCAGCCAAGAAAACCCATCCAGGCAGATGCCCTAAGGCTCAGGGGCCGATGGGTCAGTTTTGTAGGGGCCTAGAAACATATGACTGCTCACTGATTGACCATTAACAGTTGGAATGGGCATATGTTCTTTAAAGTTTAAAAGGTCCATAGTAGTGAAAAATCTTGTATTTGAGTGACATATGGGGTCAATACCTCTAATGATATTAGGCATAGGAATGCCTATTTTATATGCCTTGATTTATATTTTTCTCTGCCTTTACATGCAAACCAAGCTGTCCAAAAAAAGTGAAACTCATGCCGTGTACACTTGGGTGGACTTTTCGACCGGACTCGTCCGACGGACTTTTTAACGAACGGACTTGCCTACACATGATCACACCGAAGTCCAACGGATTCGTACGTGATGACGTACACAGGACTAAAATAAGGAAGTTGATAGCCAGTAGCCAATAGCTGCCCTAGGGTCGGTTTTTGTCCGTAGGACTAGCATACAGACGAGCGGATTTCTGGGTCCGGCGGAGTTACGGCGTAAAGATTTGAAGCATGTTCCAAATCTAAAGTCCGTCAGATTTTTGACTGGAAAAGTCTGCTGAAGGTCCGATGAAGCCCACACACGATCGGATTGTCCGTCGGACCAGTCCGGTCGAAAAATCCACCCGTGTGTACGCCCCTTTACAGGGCTGGATAATGTTGCTCTGCTTTTATTCATATGGTTGGACCCTGAAGTTGTAACTGCCTAAAAAGTTTTAGCTAATCTGTTTGTTTACTTAAAGTCCATCTAAAACTACATGCAAGTCAAAGGTTACCATCTCTCCTACAGTTTGGTATCTCTCCAATATGTAGGGAAAGGAACAGTGGAAATGGACCTTTAAGACTTCATATTGGATTAGCTGACATAACCTCCTTGCTCTTGCTGCTAGCCCCTAGTAAGGCTCTTTCAGGAGGGTTACCACGAGGACAAGCCTACCTGGTCAAAGCTTCCCAGTTGTATACAGGCAAAGCTGTGGGGCACTAGGCCAGTCTTCATCCTATGATTGTTATTTTAGTTGATCTGGCCCCACCAGTTCCTGAGCCTGGGAATATGCAGTCCAAGTTTTCTTAGCTCCACCCATTGCACACCAGAGGTGTAACTAGAACCTTTAGGGCCCTGATGCAAGAAATCACGCCGGGGACCTTCCCTCCGAGGCCGGTAGCGGAACACAAGAGCCCAGTCACAAGTTCGACCTTTGCAACCCTGGTGTCAGTAGTTTTTTTATTATTTTTTTACCATTATATTTACAATATTATTTTTTTGTTATTTTTACATTTTTTTTGTTCTAGGAGCCCTGTTTTGGGGAGCTTTGGTGAGATATCAGGGGTCTAAACAGATTTCTGATGTTAGAGAAAGGAGATTGAGGACAAAGCCCTCAATCTCCATCTTTGCAGCCTCAGCTGCACAAAAGGAATGGAGAGGAATAGCTCTGTACATCCATTGGTTATCTGGCTTGACATATTCAACATACAGTTGAACTCATAGGTTTACATACCCTGGCGGAATTTATGATTTCTTGGCCATTTTTCAGAGAATATGAATAACACAAAAACTTTTCTTTCACTCACGGTTAGTGTTTGGCTGAAGCCATTCATCATCAATCAACTGTGTTTACTCTTTTTAAATCATAATGACAACAGAAACTACCCAAATGACCCTGATCAAAAGTTTACATACCCTGGTGATTTTGGCTTGATAACATGCACACAAGTTGACACAAAGGGGTTTGAATGGCTATTAAGCCCTAGTGCACATTGATGCTACTTTGAAATCATGCTACTTCACTTGAAGTAGCACGATTTCAAAGTAGCAAGGTCAGCGCGATTTCAGGTGCTACTTGATAGACATCTGTGTGGCTATTGAAGTCGCACCTGAAATCAGCAAAAGTAGTGCAGGAACTACTTTTGCAAATCGGCGTGACGCCGCAAAAACGATGTCGCGCCGATTGGAACAGTGCCATTGCTGCCAATAGGCTGCAACTTGTCATGCAATTTGATCTCTCAAATCGCATATCAAATTGCTCCAATGTGAACCTAGGCTAAAGGTAACCATCCTCACCCGTCATCTGTTTTCTTGTAATTAGTGTGTGTATATAAAAGGTCAACAAGTTTCTGGACTCCTGACAGACCCTTGCATCTTTCATCCAGTGCTGCAGTGACCTTTCTGGATTCTGAGTCATGGGGAAAGCAAAAGAATTGTCAAAGGATCTGCGGGAAAAGGTAGTTGAACTGTATAAAACAGGAAAGAGATATCAAAAGATATCCAAGGAATTGAGAATGCCAATCAGCAGTGTTCAAACTCTAATCAAGAAGTGGAAAATGAGGGGTTCTGTTGAAACCAAACCACGGCCAGGTAGACCAACTAAATTTTCAGCCACAACTGCCAGGAAAAATTGTTTGGGATGCAAAGAAAAACCCACAAATAACTTCAGGTGAAACACAAGACTCTCTGTAAAAATGTGGTGTGGCTGTTTCAAGATGCACAATAAGGAGGCACTTGAAGAAAGATGGGCTGCGTGGTCAAGTCACCAGAAGAATTACTATGCAAATGCCACAAAGTATCCCACTTATAATAAGCCAAACAGCACAGAGAGAAGCCTCAAACCTTCTGTCACAAAGTAATTTGGAGTGAGACCAAAATTGAGCTTTTTGGCCACAACCATAAACGCTACATTTGTAGGGGAGTCAACAAGGCCTATGATGAAAGGTAGACCATTCCTACTGTGAAACACGGAGGTGGATCGCTGATGTTTTGGGGATGTGCGAGCTACAAAGGCACAGGAAATTTGGTCAAAATTGATGGCAAGATGAATGCAGTATGTTATCAAAAAATACTGGAGGAACATTTGCATTCATCAGCCAGGAAGCTGCGCATGGGACGTACTTGGACATTCCAACATGATAATGATCCAAAACACAAGGCCAAGTCGAACTGTCATTGGCTACAGCAGAATAAAGTGAAGGTTCTGGAGTGGCCATCTCAGTCTCCTGACCTCAATATCATTGAGCCACTCTGGGGAGATCTCAAACGTGCAGTTCATGCAAGACAGCCCAAGAATTTACAGGAACTGGAGGCTTTTTGCCAAGAGGAATGGGCAGCTTTACCATCTGAGAAGATAAAGAGCCTCATCCAGAAATACCACAAAAGACTTCAAGCTTTCATTGATGTTAAAGGGGGGAAATACACGGTATTAAGAACTGGGGTATGTAAACTTTTGATCAGGGTGATTTGGCTAGTTTCTGTTGCCATTATGATTTAAAATGAGTAAACACAGTTGATTGATAATAAATGGCTTCAGCCAAACACTAACCATGAGTGAAAGAAAAGTTTTTTTTTTGTTATTCAAATTCTTTGAAAAATGGCCAAGAAATCATAAATTCTGCCAGGGTATGTAAACCTATGAGCACAACTGTACATTGTACCCCTACCCATTCACCTGGGGAAAAAAGTGTCAATAAAAAAATACACTACACAGGTTTTTAAAGTAATTTATTAGGCAGCCCTGGGGGTCTTCTTCCGACTTCTCCGCTCTCTCCGACCTCTTCTCCCAGTGTCCGGTTCTTCTCCCGATGTCCGGTTCTTCTCCTGGGCTCCTCCGCTATCTTCTGCTCTTTTGCTGCTCTCTTGCTAGCGGTGGCCCGGTCTTCTCCATTTTCTTCTTCCGATGTTGACACAACGCTCTCTCCCGCTGTAATGCTGTGTTCACGGTACGCAACGATTTATATAGGCAAGGGGTGGTGACCCCGCCCCTTATGACGGCACAGTCCCAGCATGCCCCAGGACTGTGCCGTCATAAGGGGCGGGGTCACCAGGTGACATCACCCGGTGACCACGCCCCATGCCTATATAAATCATTGCGCACCGTGAACACAGCATTACAGCGGGAGAGAGCGTCGTGTCAACATCGGAAGAAGAGAAGAGGGTAGAAGACGATGGAGAAGACCAGGCCACCGCTAGCAAGAGAGCGGCAAAAGAGCAGAAGATAGCGGAGGAGCCCGGCAGAAGAACAGTAGAGCAGGAGAGGAAGCGGAGAAGAGGCCGGAGAGAAGTTGTACAAGTTAAGGAGAAGAATCTATTGGAGCTGTAAATAGGGAGGAAGTTGGCCCTGGTTTTGTCACTATCAGGTTGGGTATCCCATAATTCCCATCCAAGTTATTACCCCCTAATAAAACCTAAAAACCAAGCTCAAGGACTGTTCACTGTGTCTGGAAGAAAGCAGAAGTCTTTGTGTGCCTGGCTGTGCAGTGATCCCTACAGGTGTAGTGCTACACAAGAATATTTATATAATAAAAAATGGTATTTTACAGTATCTTTGTTTTAGTTTTGGTACCAGAAAAGTCCTCTATGCAGTGGGGAAAATAATTATTTGATCCCCATGCATTGATTTGATGCAGATTTTGCAAATTTGCCCATTTACAAAGAAATGAAGGGTCCATAATTTGTATCATAGGTGTATTTTAAATGATAGAGACAGAATATCAGCCAAAAATCTGAAAAAACACAATACAAATGTTATAAATTGAGATGCAGTTCAGTGAGTAAAATAAGTGTTTGATCCCCCTACCAACCAACAATAATTCTGGTTCCCACAGACTGGCTACAGTATGTGCTCATGTGGTACACAGATTAGTCCTGTCAATTTAAGAAGGTACTCCTAACAACAACTCGTTATGTGTATAAAAGACACCTGTCCACTGAAGATGGGTCATGGATGGGTCTCCCAGCATGACAATGACCCAAAACATACCGCCAAGGCAACAAAGGAGTGGCTCAAGAAGAAGCACATTAAGGTCATGGAGTGGCCTAGCCAGTCTCCATATAAAAAAATTTATGGAGGGAGCTGAAACTTTGAGTTGCCAAGCGACAGCCAAGAAACCTTAAGGATTTAGAGAAGATCTGTAAAGAAGAGTGGACCAAAATCCCTCCTGAGATGTGTGCAAACCTGGTCACCAACTACAAGAAACATCTTACCTCTGTGCTTGCCAACAAGGGTTTCTCCACCAAGTACTAAGTCATGTTTTGCTTGGGGATCCAATACTTATTTTACTCACTGAACTGCAACTCAATTTATAACATTTGTATCATGTTTTTTTTTTCTGGATTTTTGATTGATATTCTGTCTCTATCATTTAAAATACACTTATGATAAAAAATTACAGACCCTTCATTTATTTGTAAGTGGGCAAACTTACAAAATCTTCAGGGGATCAAATAATTATATTCCCCACTGTACATGTATTTGTTTTGTTCATATAAGTAGGATGTGATGCCTTTTGATCACCAATCAAACCATTATGCATTATTTATCTCTGGGGAAAAATAAGATCAGAAACTCACCGCAAAGACTTTAAACATGAAGGAAAATTTTAACGTGAACAAAAAAAAAAAGTAAATATTGGCACTTGGAACTCGGTGACCATTGGCATTTCTGGAATAAACTCCTCTACCTACCAGCAATTTTTAAAAACGTGGCCGCAGTTCCACCTATAATACTAGTATCAACAGAGAAGATTAATATCCATTATGATTCTCTAAACCAGAGTTTCATGAAACCCAGGAGGTTACTAGGGGTTCCTTCTTTTTAGTTCTAACCAATGACCACAATTGTAAGGCGCATTCTCCCCACTGAGCATCACTTTAATGTATCATAAATTGTAGATATAGTAAATTTTTTTCTTACGGGTTTCCTGACACCGGAAGGTTGTTGAAAAGGTTGAGAAAGACAGATCTAAACCAATACGACAATTTAAAACGTGAAAGCAATAACGTCACAAGACAAGCGTAGTTTCTGCAGAATAATTAAATATTTATTAGGCTATTAATAATACGATTCCCCATAATAATTGCATTATGCATTAGTCTAGGATAAACCTCAAAACATAAAACAAAAATATTCAGCAAATTAATTATTGCATATATGCATATTTATAGTATAGCAGCAACATAAAACTTTTTATAACACCAAAAATGTAGAGACACATTCCATACCATTGAGGTATTTAGTCAAAAAGGGTCTTCCAATTGGCTGAGTTTGGAGTCCGTCTGGCATTAATGTAAAAAAAGAAAAAAAAAAAGAAAAAAACAAAAACAAAACGTTTTTTCCATCCATCTATGCCCATTGGTTAAGATGTTTGATCTGATGGTAAATTTACCATCTGCATTTTTTTTTTTTTTTTAAAGTAAACCTCTGCTATGTAGGCAATCGGTGACCTCTGTCTGAAGATATTGGGCTGCCTGGCTTTCAAGATGATCCAATGGCTTGAAAGCTTTCAGAGCCATTGACATGGGACAGGCATGCAGGCTAGGTAATCACTTACTGCACAACTGATCAAGCTCAATGAGTACCAAAACCTCTGGTGGATCAGTTGACGACCAGGCAACTAACATCCTTAGGTTAGCCAAAGAAGTCACTTTTCTTTTTCCTTCAGAACAGGTTTTCTTTAAAGTCTTTTACAGATAACGTTTTCTGAATTTTGGGTAGAGTTGGGAAGAGTTCAAACACCTGTCATTTCATTGTTTGCTGTATGTGTCTTGTTGGGGAGGTTTCCCTTCACTTCCTTTTACCTAGAGCAATGAGAAGATTTCCAAATTTTCGCAATAGACCATTACCACCAAAACACCACTGGAAAATTTCCGGTTTTGGTGGCAACTCTAGAATTTTGTACTTTCCATCACCTTCTGACTGGCAATTGTCACCAGGATAAATAGGTGGAGGTGATGATGAAGGCAGTGGTGGTGGCGATGGTGAGGAAAGGGAAATGCCACCAACATAGACATCAATAAACACAGACGTTTTAACCGTTCCATACTCTATCCAAAAAAAACAAACAAAAAAAAAAAACAATTGCAATATATACGGTACTTTGAAATAATTATTTTCTAGGCATTTTGGCAGTGTTATAGTATAAAGGATAAGATTACCACAACTGTTTTTTTAAATAACAGAGTATTCAGATTGGAGCTAGCCACAGATAAAATTTGCATTAAAAAAAAAGAGAGAACAATGTCACCTTTATTTATGATAATCCTTGTGTGTTTGGGTAACAAGCAATGGTAAACCATGGATCCGCAAGGGTAATAATAGGTGCGATCATTTTTTATTTTAGTATAGGTACTAACCTCTTGTAAACTGTCCACCAATCACCCGTGGCTAACAAATTATTTTTTTTGTGCAAATGGAAAACAGCCAATAACTGAACAGGCATTGCCAGACATTATATGCATCAGAAAATGCATGGGATGTATAAAATGGTGTACTTGGCAGGACAACACACAGCTGAGCTGTTACAGTGGTTTTGCAGTTGTGCAGTAAATAGGGTAATCGTCTGATCATGTGTAAAATGAAAACAAGTCATAGGAACACTTCTCAATTAAAAGGTGTAAAGAAAATTCTGCTACATTTTACTGTAATAATCCAGCATTTAGACCTGAAGTGGTTTCTCGTTAGGAGTTTGGCATTATTCTTGCCAGGCTTTGCCCAAATTCCTCTAAATCAAGTCCCAGCATTCTTTTTTTTCTAACGTTGTTCCTGTAGTGATAAACAGCTTTTACCATCACCAGGCTTGTACAATACCTGCTGGGATCTCAGTTCTTATTCATGTAGCCACACCCTCCAGAACTACATCTCCCAAGAGCCTTTTCCTTACTCGTAGGGGTTGATTTACTAAAACTGGAGAGTGCAACATCTGTAAGTTCCATGTTTTTTATCAAAGCTTAATTGAACAAGCTGAAGTTAGACGCTAAGTGGCTACCATGCACAGCTGCATGGTAGCCACTTAGACACTCCAGTTTTAGTAAATCAACTCCAGTGTGCTGGGAGGATCTTGGGAGCCGAGGCAGCAGAATTGTTTTGCCAGGAAAGAAATCAATGCATGCAAGTGGACTGGGACACAGAAGGGTGGGGGAAGTTCTGAAGTGCAGCAGGCTGAAATTCTGTAGTTCAGCAGGCCGAGCTGACAACCCTACTTGGGATTTTAGTGCAGCAAAGGCACTGTGTTGACAGAACAAACAGGAAGTCAGGAGCTTGCTGAAATTCGTACAGAACAGGTATATTATGTATTACAATACAATTTTTTATTTTATTTTGCAACGACATACACTTTAACCCACAGGTGGTGTTCTCAGTCATCGGAATATCATTCAACCAGATGGGGAGAAAGCAAAAAGACACAGATGGAAACGTCACGAAAATAAGTTCTAAAATATCATGCAACAGAAATAGGAAGTCTATCATAACCAACGTTTCTCCTCCATAAGGTCCTTTATGCACTTCTCCAGGTGGTCCACCCGGATCTAAATTTCCCTGTGTGTGCAGGAGTTGGACCTCAGCAGAGGAATCTAAAGATCACACAGACCCTATCCAGCTCTATGCTGAATGCAGCATTCAGTAAATATTACAAAAATGTCAAGACGTGTAGTGCATATTTCTCTGCAAATTTCAAGTGCAGTTCAAATTCAGATTGACTGGACCACTACTGAAAAAGCAGCATATACAAGGTCCAGGGCTACCATCAGGTCGAAGAAATGACAACTTTAACCTAAAATGGATAAATGTGGAATGGGATGAGACCTTTGTCAGGCTTTAAATGCTATGCGTCTCTTTGGCAGGACCTCCTGTCACTTCCTGTTATACTGGACACCCACCAGCTAGACAGGAAGAAAGTTGAAATCTCCCCCTCTCCCTAACGAGGACACAGATGGCAAAAAAAACCCTCACAGATTCTAACCCTTATACTGTATACTCAATGAGTACACAGGCGGCAATAAAAACCTCACAGGTTCTAAGCCTTATATACTGCACTGAAAAAAGAAAAAAAAAAAAAAGTTTGCATTGCTATCTGTGTGTCTTATAGCGATCTGAGATTTCCACTTACATCCTATCCTGACATCCGTTGGAGAAGTAATGGGAAATCTCCCCTACTGTACAAACGGAACCCTTCGGCGATCAAAAAACAAAGACAAGAAGTTTGAGCTGGGGTTAAGCTTTAAAGCGAAACCCCAGGCAGATAAGAAAACACAACTGAATGTAGTTATGTATTCATCAAAAATAAAAAAAAAATACATTTTATATACAGTTGGCAAGAATACGTGAATCTGTCTATAAATTAACTTCTTGTAATTCTCTGCAGAATAGACATGGTGGGCTCCTTCATCGTCCATGTAGCAGGCCAGGGCAGAAAGAAGATCTATGGAGTCGTAACTTTTCAACCCTTTTTAGGCTTTAAGAATGATCATTTTGCACATCTATTTTTCAATAATTCGATAAATGGGCTCAATACATGTGTTCGTGTAGTTGGGACACCTATGATGATCCTTTCCCTTCGAAACTTCATCTTCATCTAATTGACAATAAGGAAGGTGTGGAATGATCTTTTGTACGAAACTTGAGCAATCGCAAGTCTAGTGATTGATGACAATTAGTAGACCAATGACCCGTTTGCATCTGCATGTTTTAGATGTGTTGTGTTAGAAGAACATATCTTTGATACTGTGTTCAGTTAAACATGTGTGAGGGAGATCAACTGTAACACATGTAAAAGATGCCTAAAACACACAGAGTACTGTACCTAAAATATGTGAATGTGGCCTAAACAATAAAGCCCAAATGAACTTTAGTTTAAACCAGCTAAATACATTCTAGGTGCATCAAAACAAAAAGGGGTTCAAATTGAACCTCTGCTTCTACACAGAGCAAGGGTCCTTTTTTTTTTACAATATTATGGCAGGGAGCAGGCTTTTCTACTTAAGCTGTGACTTTTTTCCAAAGAAATAAACTGTGAGACTTTGCACACCTTTTGTTTTGATGCACCAGAAATGTACTTAGTTGATACAAACCTGAAAAACTTAACTTAGCTTTGGGAATTTTGCTTTTTTGGGCCCTAACCTGGCAGAACGCAGTCCTTTCATCACAACATTTTGGGACTGTGTTGTAGTGTTTGGGATAAGAGATCCCTGTCCATTTCTACAAACAACGAATATTTATAATATTGTACAAAAACGCAGCTAAACAATCCAGAAGTCGCTTCATAGTGTTACTGGCACAGTAAGACATAAATATACATTAAACAAAGCCGACGGACATGTTAATATTAAGACACTTGATACTACAACAGGACTTCCTGGGTGTGGGATCACATTCTGACTGAAGCTAAACGCAAACGGTTTTCAAAAATAAAAACCTTCATGTGGCAGCCATCTATCATACAGGCATGAGCTCAACGCATGTTTTATACTGTAATTCACTGGTTGAAGACCATGATGGATAAGTATCCTTGTTCTGTGAACTCAAAGGGAATTCTGTAATAGCGCTTCTTTCAGCTGACTTCTCATAAATTCTTTATGGCCAAAATGGTTCACACAGTTTTGGGTGGAGGAATTTTGGAGCAGCATGTAGGTGAGATACAAGTCAAGGAACCAGGATAAATGGGTGGAAGGGCCATATACCCGGAGTGTGCATATACATGACTATTGAGTAGCACCATTTTCCACGATGCACCCACAACTCCGGGGTTGCGGGCAAAAGAGAGTGTGTGTGTGCAATTAGCACAAAGAGCCAGAGAAGGATGCCTCTACACTGTCCTGTCATATCTGGATGCTCCCTTCCTCTGCTGACCCAGCATGCCTTTGGCTACTGTCTTGGTTAGCATTATGTTTGTTTTTTTGACCCAACAATAAGAATCTCTCAATGGCTCTGGACATATCCGGACTATCCTATCGTTTGGCGATGTGCAGAGATGCACGGATTGTTGATCTTTCATTACTCATCTTGACCTGCCTGTCTGGTGAGCTGGTGCCATGCTCAAGCTGTGGCCCTGCCCCACTAAGATTCTCAAGCTTTGACTGAGCTCTTCGTATCTGCTGTCCATAGGCCTTGGCCATGTACTAGCCTCCCATCAAGGTATGTTCACACGGAGTCCTTCCTGCAATCTCCTGGAACTACTTTGTGAGTTCTGCACTGAATTAACATGGAGCCTGCCACTCCTGACCTCTCATTGCCTGGCTGTTATGCTGATCATGGCCTTTGACTTCACTAATCCACATTTGTTTTGGTCCAGTGATCCAAAGTAATAAATGTTAGATATAGCCATGCACGTAGCATTTTTGGAGGAAGTCAGCAACAGCAAGCTACATTTCTCCCAGGATAGGCTGCTCTCAAGCAGGGGTCTCCAGACTTTGTAAGGAAAGGGCCAATTTACTGTCCTTCAGGCTTTATTGGGGCCAGACTGTGGCCAGTGGGAGTAGAAAATGCCCTGGCATCAATGGGCATAAACAATGCCCCATCATTGCTTTTAATTAGGGGGGGGGGGGGGAATAAGACCCCATTGTTGGTATCAATGGGAAGAAAAATGCCATCAATGGTGTCGATGGGAGAAATGGTGTCCCATCATTGGTGTCATTTGGTGGAATAGTGCCCCAAGGGGCAGACAAAGGAAAGCAAAGGCCGCAGGTCCCAGGACGCAGTTTGGAGACCACTGCTCTAAAGTGCCCATAGCTATAGACACAGAAGATAAAAGTTTAATGACAAACAGATTGGCTAAGATCGTCGACACGGGCTTGGTTGTTTTGATCTGTTTAGACGACTGCTCTGTACAGCAACTGCGCAGATGTCTGGGGTCTCTCTTTAAATTCAGCCACCAGATTACAGACATTACAGATCGCAGTTTACCTCAGACAGCCTAGTCTGTGCATATATGAGCAACTTAGGAAAATGCAGATTTAATGGTCAAACAACACGCAGCACAGCAGTGCCTGTCAGGCAACATAAACATCTCCACAAAGGTGGACATAATATGTAGGGTTAAGCATTTATTGCCCACACAATGCCTTTAGCGGCACATGCTAGAGCTGAATATTTCATAAACAGTCCTTGCTGGAGTAGCCATGAGCGGCTATAGGGGACACAAGCTCGCTGTAAAATGCGGCGGTTTTAATGATTTCCAGGTAATTTTCTTCCGAAGAAAGTACCAAGCTGAATAATTTATAGATTCCGTCTCGATGTAAATGTTTTTGAAGACACAACACGCACATGGATTCCCACACAATGGAAACGTCTCGTCTTTGCCTTACAATGGGTGGGTCCATCACAGGAACTCATTTCAGACGTTTGATCATCTTTAACCCACTGACACTGAGGAACGATAACGATGGCATGTATATACAGCCAAATAAAAAGTGGGCACGGAAAAATTGTTTCGGTTGCTAGTATTATCTAGTGTTTTCGACAGCACAGTAGAAAAATGAAAGGTTTAATCTGAGGTCATTGTAAACGATGAGAACAATGCTCAGACAATAGAAAATGGTTCAACATCTAGGCACAAACTGCTCACCCTCAGGTTTCTTTACAGTTTGTTTGTCACAGGGCAGACTGATGGACTATTTCAGTTTATACCATGCTAAGACTTCGGAACTATACTCCCTAAAACCTCCCGATATGGGCTTATTGGGGTGATAAAAGTCTTCCAACCTATGCAATCATTTTCCCTAACAGCTGGTGGCTGCAGGGAAGTCATGTACACAATAGTTGGTCAAGTTAAAATGTACCCTTCAGTACTCGGTCTGCTAGTCATATGAGATTTGATGATGTCACTACTTTGCTGCTCACTGTTCTCCTTTCTGGAGAGGAACCTGATACCTCAGTGTAAGTATCTTCTTGCTTCTGGTTTATTTACTCTGTGGATCTGTGCTCTCTTATATATATCTCCTTTCGCTTCTAAACCATTTCCCCACCATTCATCAGGATGGAAGTTCTGACTGACATGAGGAAGCAAAGCCTTGCTTCTCTACCAAGATGGCCACTTCTATACAAAGAATCAGTTTAGAAGATATTGGGGTAAGTCAGTAGTAGAAAGGAGTTTAGCCTACAGGCAACACTGATGACTAGTCCTTTCCCTGCTGGTTGCCCTTTCTTGGATGCAGCTTCCACAGTTCAGGTCCAGTAGAAATTCAACATTATGAAGAACACAAGTCAAATGTTTTACAGTTAAAATGCAAGAGGTTAAATGGGCAAGAAAAGACCATCTATCCTTGAATGTGGCTATAGCCTTATAATCAGCAAAGGAATGAAACTGCAGCCAATCTAGGCAAAATTTGGCCTTATATAGGGGAATCGACCATCATCCTTGATTATTTTTTTTACATTGTGTACATATATATGGTCCACTTTGTTTTCCTCAAATGCAAGGGGAACAAGGCGGATTTATGTTCACAGAAAAAAAACGCTATCATCTACTATACAGAAGACTATTATTGATTCTCTCGCTTGGAAGAAAGGTAATTAACTGAAATTCAACCTAATCTAAAGATCCTGACTAGCCTGGTGTGCTTACGTGAAACAGACTACTGATGGTGATTTACCTTCCTGAAGAAATATGACCAGTTGTATAAAATTCTTTGAAGGAATCTAGTGCTGACTCAGAAATCCATAGAAAAGTTGTATGAGGGTCATTGAGCCAGCAAAGCACCGTCACTTCATGTTCTTTGACGGAACCTGACCAATAGTGACTCAAATTCCTTAGAGGGTCCAAACAAGGATCTACGTGACCTTTATGGGGTAAATCAGACTAGTTCCATTTCAAAACATGTGACAGAACAGGCCTATTAACGATTCAGCATCTCAAGAAGGGCAAAGCCACTGTCACATACAGTTCATGAGTATGACAGGGCAATTATTGATTCAATTTAATAAGAGTACGAATTCCGTTTCTCGACGACCATACTTGACAATGCCTTAACATTTGAAAGCACAACAGCCAAATAACGTTCAAAAAGAACTGATCTGCCCTCTTCGAATCATCAACGGAAAAAAGAAATAGATCAGTCTAGACTCTGCTGTACCGTGAATTCCGGGAACACAGAGCGCACATACACCTAACGTTTTACACTCCTAGTGAGCCCTGCCAGACTCAGTAGGCTTCAGTAACATACATATTACAATAACACTCCTCTGCCAACCAATACAGTCTACAGCACATTCCAGTTCAATGTTCTGTATGATGTATTACCAGAACAGTCAATAGTTATCCGTACTATGGAAACCCCAGTAGGTTCGCAGTTGGCAGCAACATTGGAACTACCAGTAAACTTCAGTCTACCTACTGGCAGCCCTGCTAGAGATTACACCTGCTTTCAATTTCAGCAGAATCTTTCATGTGAAGGAGAAAACCACAACTAATCCCAGAAATAAATATATAATAGTGGGTTTATCCCTAGAAAGTTGTTCTTTTATCTTGGCTTTATTTAGTAACGTAATGCAAAGATCACTGGAGTGCAATTACTCAGTAGCCAATCAGAAACGTTCTTTCATTAAATCGGACTGAGCTGTAGAAATCTGATTTCTGATTACTTACTCCAGTGGTGAAAGGTAGCTAAACACACAACTTACTCAAACCATCTATTCGATCTGATCATTAAAAATTAAAAAAAAAAACGACTGATCAGTGCAACAAAAAAGAGAAAATTTGCCTGTACGTGTGCTTTCAATGTCCAGAGATTATTGGGATTAAAAATTCAAAGCAATAGTCTCAGAACTGACTGATTGCACCATACACCACCCGATAGACATGTCAACTATCAGAACTTTCCAAGCCATCACTCAAGAGTATTAACAAGACATTTTTTTAATAAACAGCAGCCCAATAGCACATTAGCTATAAAAAGATCCAGTGTGAAAGAATCATAAAGCACAAGAGCTTTTATGATCCCCAGCAAAGCAAGGAACAAACTCCAAATCACTCACCAAACCCTTGAGATGGGAAGAGCCCATCAGAAGGCAAATTTGTTACTTAGGTGGGGCTTTTCAGCTTGGACATAGCAAAGACTGATGTAGGAAAAATGTTATAACGTCATGAATAGTTCTGTACTTTCAAATTTGATTAGCCTTAGGGTCTATGTTGATGGGCTTTTGATTGCCTTGGAACCGCTTCTCTCACAATACAAGTCCCGTCAATGATCAGTGATTGATCCCTAAACTGAGCTCAAAGCGAAATGAACGCTGGATTTGCCCATCGACACAGGCACAAAACATGTTGACTCAAATGAATATTAAAACAACAACATTAAGCACGTGTGTGTATTTATATGGATATATTGATATATACACACACACACACACAAGGGCTGGACCGAAAGTAATGCAAAAGTGAGCAAAACTTTTTTTATTAACTTACATAGGTCATTCAAATTTCACATTTTGTTAGAGTAACTCTTTCTCTTTAGTAACTCCTCTTCTCCTTCTTTGCAGGAACATAATGGATACCAAGCAGAAGCAATGTGCAGTCATTGAGTTATTGATGAAGGAGGGGTGCAGGCTGTCTGACATCCACAGAAGGCTACAGAATGTTTACTGGGAGGACACCAGGAGCGATGTCTTGTCACTGGTGACTCTAGTCAATGGTGTCCTCTCCGTAAACATTCTGTAGCCTTGTATGGATGTCAAACAGCCTGCATCCCTCCTTCATCAAAAACTCAATGATCGCACATTGCTTCTGCTTGGAAATATTTTTGTTACCTGCAATGAAAAAGAAGAAGAGTTACTATAGAGGGAAGATTACTCTACCAGTATATGAAATTTGAATGGCCTAGGTAAGTTAATAAAAAAGTTATGCCCCCCTGGTGACTGTGGGAGGGGACTGCTCTCCATTAGCACGCCTTCTCTGACAACTGTGGGAGGGGCCCTGCTGTCCATTAACACTGCCCCAATCCCTGGTGACTGTGGGAGGGGCCCTGCTGTCCATTAACACTGCCCCCTCCCTGGTGACTGTGGGAGGGGCCCTGCTGTCCATTAACACTGCCCCATCCCTGGGGACTGTGGGAGGGGCCCTGCTGTCCATTAACACTGCTCCAATCCCTGGTGACTGTGGGAGGGGCCCTGCTGTCCATTAACACTGCTCCATCCCTGGTGACTGTGGGAGGGGCCCTGCTGTCCATTAACACTGCCCCATCCCTGGTGACTGTGGGAGGGGCCCTGCTGTCCATTAACACTGCCCAATCCCTGGTGACTGTGGGAGGGGCCCTGCTGTCCATTAACACTGCCCCATCCCTGGTGACTGTGGGAGGGCCCCTGCTGTCCATTACCACTGCCCAATCCCTGGTGACTGTGGGAGGGGCCCTGCTGTCCATTAACACTGCCCCAATCCCTGGTGACTGTGGGAGGGCCCCTGCTGTCCATTACCACTGCCCAATCCCTGGTGACTGTGGGAGGGGCCCTGCTGTCCATTAACACTGCCCAATCCCTGGTGACTGTGGGAGGAGCCCTGCTGTCCATTAACACTGCCCCAATCCCCGGTGACTGTGGGAGGGCCCCTGCTGTCCATTACCACTGCCCAATCCCTGGTGACTGTGGGAGGGGCCCTGCTGTCCATTAACACTGCCCCAATCCCTGGTGACTGTGGGAGGGGCCCTGCTGTCCATTTAACACCTGTTGTGTGTCTGCATTAATATTTCGTCCTGTGAAGTATGTGTGTGGCGCTGTCTGGGGGCGGAGTTAAGCGGTGACACCTTACTGGCCTGCACCTTGCTGTGCTGTGATGGTGTCACTCCACCGCAGACCCCCCGTATTTAGGATTTCTCTGTCCTGTCTGTGCCATTGTGTCAGTGGCTGTGGAGGGGTTATGTCGGCCACTGTAGCTGTCATGTCACGGGGTGTGCATGCCTCGAGTCTGACATGTATGTTGTGTTAACCACAGGGCTACTTCACACACATTTATTTTATGCCAGGAAAATTTCTAAACGAATAAGTAACTGTTTGGGTCACATCAGTAGGTCAGCTGTGTTGGGGAGGAGGACTCTGGCAGACTTAATAATGTGCAATTCTTGCTCAGAAATACAATTCGTCTGTCCAGATGACCGAACTGCTTGCCTATGGCCATACTTTGTGCACTTGTTAATCGTCCTTCACTGTTTTTATAATTTTATGAGCAACTGCTCAGGTTTCAGACACGTCCTTCAAAGTAAAAGGCTTGGCTGTGGTCGCCAAGACAAAGTTATTTCTTCAAACGTTAATGCACGGCCCAAGAATGTGGGCCACTCATCCTGATGCTCTTTGATGGGGGACTTGGGACTTCAAAATCAAACTTCCTTCTACTCCCAGAAAGTTCAGAATGAGCAGAGGACAGGAAGCCACCCTGCCTTTCCCCTCTCGTCTTTGGAATTCAACGTTTAATAAGCATCGGGGATGATTTACTAAGTCAACGATCAATAGAGAAAGTAAATAAGGAAACGGCCCAGCAGTGACATCATTTCCTGACTGGCCTGCAGGAAGCGGAGATGTGACCTGGAATTCTTCAGCATCGCTACGCCACCAACCGCATGCCGCACATCATTTAAGCCAGAAAAAGAATCCAAACACTGTGTACCTGTCCAAGTTTCCTCTCTTATTAAATAAAATACAACATGTATAAATGCTACACAAGATATTGTATAATCAAATATAATAATTACAACTGTTCTTCCCACTTCAATCCATAGCCAGCTAAGATTTCCTAAAACTCTAAAAATAAAAAAAAAAAATAAAAAAAAAAGGTCTAACGTCTCTGCCTTACAACGGCAATCATATTCTGTATGTGTACACAATGCCCTACCTCCAGTTTACATGTTTGCAGAAGTCTGCATAGAACTTGAAGTCAAATCACAAACATACCCTGCAAAATCATTTTGTCTTTGGCGGTATACTTTCTATGACACAGGTAAGCGTAAAAAGGAGATGCTGAGGCTGCAGCTTTGTATTACTGAGCCTGATCATCTGACTACAGGTCAGACATACCCTTACATCCTTAGTAAATCAGGCAAGGATAACAAGATCTACATAACAGAAGCAGGGAAGAATCTGCAATAAAAGCGTTCTTGATCTCTTGCATTGCATACAGTGCACATGGAGCAGTGGAAATGGCTCACCGGTCTTTTAACAAGACTCTTCCTCGGGGCAAAACATTCTGGTTTGTGATAATGTAGGAGAAAAAAAAAAAAAAAAAGAAGAGAGACGAGTGATGCTGGCCACTTATTGGTGCCACTTTCTGCATCTCAGGGGAGAAACACTAGTGGATCAGAGCAGGTTTTCCAACCTGTCTGTTCAATTCCTCCTACATATGGCTCTTGTCAATGGCTGCCCAAAGAGGTCACCATCCTCTCCAAAGGGCTCCAGGCACCACAGAAGCAGACACTTCCAGCACACTGGTGTAATCACCATGCACCCCCTTAGTGCCCGATACTGGTAGCCAACACCGTAAGGATGAGCCAACCATAGGGGGAGCAATAGCCTTCCACAAGGCTATCTATGGTTTATCCAACAGCAAGCATGCGTACCACCAGTGGCTCCCCGTGCTACACTTCAGGGAAACAAGGACACAGATGATACGCAAGATAAAGGTAGCTTAAATAGTTGTGCGTCATTTTATATTGTTGTGTCTCCTAATTGATGAGTTTTAATGGATTGCACACATTGTTAGATCACCAAGTGATTAATGTCGAACTCCAGGCAAGTAGCCAACTACGATGACAGAATGCATGCAGTAAAAAGGTAGCCATTTTACCTGCCAAAGGATGTGCATCTGTGTCCATCCAGAGCTGAGATTTACACAGCACAGTTCTGTCGGCCAGGACAGGAGACCTGAGTCTTCTTCTGCTGCAAGTAACAGTTACAGCCCCCCCAGCCTATGACTAGACAAGAAAAAGAGGTAGCACACCGATGACCTCACCTCTCGCTCTGCTCTCTTCTTCTATCAAAATGCTTCTTGCATTGCAGCACACCCAATCGACTCCTGGTGCTGCTTCTACCTAGTCTGAGCTATGCTGTACAATGGACTGCAAGAGCCTGACACCAAGTAATGTTCAAGTACCTACACTGCTTGCATTAAAAAAAACCACTGAATAATATAGAACTGAATGAATATTTTTTTTTTAAATGCCTGCAGTCCAGGTTAAAAAAAAACCCACAAAAAAGATGCATTTACTGCACTGGAGGCTTCAAAGGACCTACATGAGATCCGAAATCACTGATAAGTGACTGTTTTAACAATCTTTTTAATGCTTTATCATATTTTTCTAGTTATATGAAAAAGCAACAGAATCTGCTGTTTAGACCTTTCTGCATACAAGAACAGAGACTACATATTGCATTGCAGTTTGCCAGGGATGCCTCCAGGCCAGGGAAAAAAAACCTGAACAAACTGAGCAGATTTTAGCGCCAATATCCATCACGCTAACCAAAACGCCAAGAAAAAAACCCCCAAAACTTCATCTGTAAAAATATCTTGCTTTAATTCTGATGTGTGACATCACTTCCTGTCTCTGTATAAAAACGCGTAGAGACTGCACTCCAGATCATCTCTTATTTGAACCAGCCAGCGCGGGCGCTCATAACGAGAAGGATGAAGACTTGTCAAATACTGTAAAGGACTAGAGGTCACAGTAACTGTAGTAGTTTTTTGGAGACTATATATAAATAGGAACTAGATAAAAGTTTGCTTCTCATCTGCCTGAAAATCGTCCTCTAATATACAGAACCAGTCCGTTGTTGGTGGCTCCCTTAGAAGCTATTAAAAGCAAAATGGCAGAACTATAAAGAGTGCAATTCAACTCAACCCGTGCAATGTCCTAATTTAAGGCTGGGGGCACCTGTACCCTCCCCCAACTGTGGCTGCCGGTCTGTGCACAGCACCAATGGGACTCGATCAGCTGCAGGGCCAGGGTCGCCCAACGCCAATCCTAACATGGCGTTAAAAGCTGCGTATTCAAGGCCGTGAATGCGCCAACTTCCCAGCTACGATGGTGGTAATGGGTCAATACGTGTGTATGCCTCTCTCCACCTGAGAAATCTCCCTATAAAAAAAAAACAAAAAACAACAAAACAAATAATAATAAAAAAAGCCTTCCCGCCAACTGCCCAGTGCAAGCCCTCTCTGTGTGTGTGTAAACAATAGCAGGCATTTGCCATTTAACATACATATCCATGGCACCTACAGTGACCGTGTTCTGGTGCGTGTGCCAAGGCTTATACAATATGCAATGACATAGAGGAGGAAGGGGGGGGGGGTTGTTTTATAGTAAAAGACTGGACTGAAAAGTAGGCTGTCCCCCCCCCGCCCCCCCTCCTCCCTTGTCAATAAGTTTTCAAGCATGCTGTTTAGGAACACGTGTCGCTTCTTCTTCACCGATGGCGTGTCCAGTCTTTAAAATACATCCCGGCATACGCAAAGGGTGGCAAACATCTCCCCTCTACCCTAGTTATGTTTCCTGTGGGCAGTTCCTCCCCCTCTCTCCGGGGGGTTCACCGTTCAGCCTGTCAGTTTCTGTATGGTCTTGTTGTAGTACTGAGTGATGCTTGGCATCAGCGGGTTCCAATTGTTGGCGTGCAGCTCGATGACCTCCAGCAACAGGGACCGTGTCAGCATGGACTCGGAAGGGCACAGCATCTTGTCCCGCACGATGGCCAGGAGGTCGGACATCATTTCAGGCAGCTGTTCCTCCAGCAGGCGCCCGGTGCTGTGCAGCTGTTGGCAGAGAAAAGGTTAAAAGGTTGTATGCTTTAAAAAAAAAAAAAAAAAAGACCATTGTCCCCAGACTTTAGCTGGCCCTGAATGCCAGATGCACACCAGAGATAATTACCTTGTGTTATGCTGGCCCATACACTATACGAAAAATCAGCCGAAAAGTCGGTCATTTAGATAGTTTGTTCGTTTATCGACCATTTAATGGGCACAAAATCCATAATCGTTGGGACGTTTTTGAGCCGAAAAAAAACCAAGGACAAGATTGGAAATTTTCTGCCGAATGAACGATAAATTGAAAGGTTAATGTGTTTCCCGTTCGAACTGTCTGCACTAGGTATATGTAAAAAAAAGAACAAAAAATGCATTCATTTATGTCCACTGAACGATTTATCGGTCATTACATGATGGCACTATCGTTTGCTCTCACGGCCGAATGTTCGTTTTTCAAAAATGGGTTCGGCAGATTTTTCATATAGTGTATGGCCAGCATTAGTGATATGGTAACACCAATGACAGATCCTCTGTCACAGGGGTATGGAGTCACTGACTTACATGCAGTGGCATCTCCAGCTTTCATATTTGGAGGGGGGGGGGGGGGGCACAGGGACAAAAGTAGAGGGGCCAACTATAAAACACAATATATTTATATATATATATTTCAAGAATAGAATGCACTCCTGAGGCCTTGTTAGAAACATTGCAGCTGCAGATGGCCACTTAGATTCAAAGAGTGTAATTGTTCTTTCAATGTTAGGCTAACATGCTAACATGATATACATGCTCATCAGTGCCACCTACCAGTGCAGCTTACCAGTGCTGCCTATCAGTGGCATCAGTGCTGCCTATCAGTGCTCAATGCTCATCAATGTAGCTGATCAGTGCAGCCTCATCAGCCCCCATCAGTGCAGCCTCAGCAGCGCCGCCTATCAGCCCCCATCAGCGCCGCATATCAGTGCCCATCAGTGCAGCCCATTAGTGCCGCCTATCAGTGCTCATCAATGCAGTCTATCAGTGCAGAATATAAGTGCCCATCAATGCTGCCTATCAGTGCAGCATATCAGTGCCCATCAATCCCACCTATCAGTGCCCATTAGTGCCTCCTATCAGTGCTCATCAATGCTGCCTATCAGTGCTCGTCAATGCCGCTCATCAGTGCCAATCAGTGCTCATCAATGCCGCCTATCAGTGCCCATCATTGCAGCCTATGACTGCTCATCAATGCTACCTATCAGCGCCACCAATCGTTGCTCATCATTGTCACCCATCATTGGCCATCAATGCTGCCTATCACTGCTCAATGCCCACCGGTGCCACCTATCAGTGATCATCAATGCAGCCTATCAGTGCCCATTAATGCTGCCCATCATGCCCATTAGTGCCTCCTATCAGTGCTCATCAAATCCCACCTATCAGTGCCTCCTATCAGTGCTCATGAATGCTGCCTGCCTTCCAGCATGGCTCTGAGCTGACAGCATCTCTCTTATGAAACCGCTCAGAGCCTGAGAGCCGGCATTAATAGTTCTCTCTCCCTCCTCCTTCCTCTCTTGCATAGGATGGGAGAGGAGACAGGCGATCTGCTCCTTCTCACCCTGACCCTCTCCTGTGTGTGCTCTGTGGGAAGTAAAGTGTGAAGCTAAGGAGCTAACATTTCCCGCGGTGCACACACAGGTGAGGGTCGGGCGGAGGAGGAGCAGATTGTCTGTCTCCTCTCCCATCCCGTGTGAGAGAGGAAATAGGGGGAGGGAAAACTATCAATGCCGTCTCTGACGTCACTGGTTGCTAGACGCCAGGCGGCTTTAGCAACCAGTGGCCAGGAGTAGAGTCAGGTGGAGGCGGAGACAGCTCTACGGCGGCTCGGTCCATCGCTTTCCCTGCATTCCAGACTGTGCCCAGTTCCAGTGTTCATTTCTTTTAATTGGGGGGCACAGCATAATGTTGGGGGGGCATGGCCCAATCTGCCCCCCCTAGTGACGCCACTACTTACATGCTCTAAATTCAGCAATTAGGTGCCCTTAGCAGGGGCGTACCTAGAGCATTTGGCACCCGGGGCGGATCCTATATCTGGCACCCACCATCACTGATCATGCCTGTACGCAATTAGCCCACCCACACACCTATACGCACTCAGACAGCCCACCCACACAACTATATGCACTCAGCCAGCCCACCCACACACCTATATGCACTCAGCCAGCCCACCCACACACATATATGCGCACTGAGCCCCCCACACACCTATACGCACTTAGCCCCCCCACACACCTGTACGCACTCAGCCCCCTCCCACCTGTACGAACTTAGCTCCCTCACACCTGTAGACGCTCAGCTGCCCCCTCACACCTGTAGACACTCAGCTGCCCCCCCACACACACCTGTACACACTCAGCTGCCCCCCCCACACACCTGTACACACTCAGCTGCCCCCCTCACACCTGTACACACTCAGCTGCTCCCCCCTCACACCTGTACACACTCAGCTGCTCCCCCCCTCACACCTGTACACACTCAGCTGCTCCCCCCTCACACCTGTACACACGCAGCTGCCCCCCCTCACACCTGTACACACGCAGCTGCCCCCCCTCACACCTGTACACACGCAGCTGCCCCCCTCACACCTGTACACACGCAGCTGCCCCCCCTCACACCTGTACACACGCAGCTGCCCCCCCCTCACACCTGTACACACGCAGCTGAACCCCCTCACACCTGTACACACGCAGCTGCCCCCCCTCACACCTGTACACACGCAGCTGCCCCCCCTCACACCTGTACACACGCAGCTGCCCCCCCTCACACCTGTACACACGCAGCTGCCCCCCCTCACACCTGTACACACGCAGCTGCCCCCCTCACACCTGTACACACGCAGCTGCCCCCCCTCACACCTGTACACACGCAGCTGCCCCCCTCACACCTGTACACACGCAGCTGCCCCCCTCACACCTGTACACACGCAGCTGCCCCCCCTCACACCTGTACACACGCAGCTGCCCCCCTCACACCTGTACACACGCAGCTGCCCCCCCTCACACCTGTACACACGCAGCTGCCCCCCCTCACACCTGTACACACGCAGCTGCCCCCCCTCACACCTGTACACACGCAGCTGCCCCCCCTCACACCTGTACACACGCAGCTGCCCCCCCTCACACCTGTACACACGCAGCTTCCCCCCCTCACACCTGTACACACGCAGCTTCCCCCCCTCACACCTGTACACACGCAGCTGCCCCCTCACACCTGTACACACTAAGCTGCCCCCCCTCACCTGTACACACTCAGCTGCCCCCCTCACACCTATATACACTCAGCTGCCCCCCCCCGTGAAAATACATTACCGTACAGCACACACGAGGGGCGCATATACATGATGCAGCCAGAAGTGGCAGTATAGAGCTCGATGTGAGCTCAATGACATAGCAGCCGACTCGCATGAACGAGAGCCAGCACAGCTACAAAGCAGAGAGCACCTCTTGCACCCGCCACTGCCTTTAATATCACTTTTAAGTAGACACACACTCTAATTACACTGTGTAACAAACATCTATCAGTTTTAAAAAATAAAATTGCATTATTAGCTTAGTTTTACATTTTTTATTGCATCGCAGTGCTGCTCACCTCCTGCAGCCTCTTGGCAGCTATATGCGTTCAAGTGACGGCTGCACGGCTTTTCCCTGGCGGGTTTCCCAAAGGTGACAACATTGGACCATTCATGTGTAATGGGTGCTGAAATGGCCACATGTAGTCCCCATCGGAAGTCCGAGTGATAGGGTGGCAACATGGGAGACAGGGACACAGCGTTGTGGAAACATAGAAAAAGACCAAGCAGTCCATCGAGTCTGCCCATTTATCTTTGTTTTTTTTCCGTTAACCTTGTCGTCAGACTATAGATCTATGTTGGACCCAAGCATGTTTGAAGCCATTTACTGTTGACTGTCTCACTACCTCTGCTGGAAGTTTATTCCAAGAATCAACTATCCTTTCAGTAAAATAATACTTTCTAAGATTAGCTTTGAACTTCCCGCCAGTTAGTTGGAGGTCATGTTCCCGTGTTCTTGATTTTGGTTTCATATTGAAAAAACTACCAGTGCCCATCAATGCAGCCTCACCAGTGCCCACTAATGCAGCCTCACCAGTGCCCACTAATGCAGCCTCACCAGTGCCCACTAATGCAGCCTCACCAGTGCCCACTAATGCAGCCTCACCAGTGCCCACTAATGCAGCCTCACCAGTGCCCACTAATGCAGCCTCACCAGTGCCCACTAATGCAGCCTCACCAGTGCCCACTAATGCAGCCTCACCAGTGCCCACTAATGCAGCCTCACCAGTGCCCACTAATGCAGCCTCACCAGTGCCCACTAATGCAGCCTCACCAGTGCCCACTAATGCAGCCTCACCAGTGCCCACTAATGCAGCCTCACCAGTGCCCACTAATGCAGCCTAAGTTTCCACCATTGCAGCCTGCTCGGTGCCCACCTGCAGCCTCACCATTGCCCATTAATGCAGCCTACTCAGTGCCTATCTGCATCCTCTAAACTGCCCATCAATGCAGTCTGCCCAGTGTCCATCTGCAGCCTCGCCTTTGCCGATCATTGCAGCCTCGCCAGTGCCAGATTACACAGAGCCGCGATTTCTCCTGTGCACCCGGCGCTCAGTCACACACAGTCCCGCCTCCTATGATAAACAGAACAGTGGTCTAATGCCGTGCCAGGAGGTGGGACTGTGAGTGACCTAGCGCCGGGTACACAGGAGATTGCGGCTCTGTGCAATCCAGCGGCGCTCGCCCCTCCTCTTCCCCACAGAGACGGCAGGAATCGGCGTATTAACATGCACACACGATTTCCTCGATCTTCAAGGGCAAAAAGTGTGTATTATACGCCGATAAATACGGTACTTAGACCTAAGAGTGCAAAATCTGATGCAGCTGTGCGTGGTAGCCAATCATATTCAAACTTTAGCTTGTTCCATTAAGCTTTGACAATAAAACCTGGAAGCTGATTGGTTTCTATGCAGAGCTGCACCAGATTTTACATCCTCCAGTTTTAGTAAATCAACTCCATAGATAGAATAGATAGCCTCCTTACCATCTGTCAAATGCTCTCTGAAGAGCGATCCAAGTGCAGATCACTCTTCAGAGACCAAAGCAGAACGAGTCTGAAGAGATTTCTCTTCATTTTCTGCCATGGAGTCACAACAGGAAGTGAGAGGTAATCTAAAGAAAAGGGCAGGGATACTTGTCACTGGAAAAGGTGTCCTCATTGTAAAAAGTTTTGGCTTCAGATACATTTTCAGGAAACCCAACAGAAGGGGATCTCAACAAATTGTTAACAGAAGAGATTGTCCAGGAGAATTTCCAGTTGCCTGTAACGAGTTTGATTCCGCTGCTGTGCCTTGATCTACTGCTAGTCTCAAAATAATTTGCTCATCTCTATAAGGCTCCTTTCACACTTGCGAGATGACTTGCATTGCGACATTACAGTGCGACTTTGACGTGACTTTTGGTGCGACTTTGATCTGATTTTACATCCTCTGGAACAAAGTCGCATCAAAAGTCAGACCAAAGTAGTGCAGGAACCTTTTCTGAAGTCGCAGCAACTTCTATAGCGTCAGTAGGAACATCGCATTTAGACATACATTGAATTTCACATGTCCTGTGATTTGGGGTCTCGCAAGTTGGATCCCAAGTCGCAGAAGTGTGAAAGGAGCCTCATGTCTATTTGGGTATCCATAAATGAGGGCTACACCTGTGTCCTCCCTACCCAATTCTTTTATTTTCAAATGCGGCGTTGGTTGTTTAAAGTTTAGGAAATGATGTAAAATCTCAGTTATGAAATGGACCAAGCCCACCAAAAAAGTGATAATTCTACATACGCATACATGTACATAGCAATCCAGTCGGGATTTGTGTCCAGTGTAGTACATAGGACAATACATCAATCTACGGTGATATCGTACACAGTGATGAGGACAATATGGGGTTTGTGGCTCACCTCCATAGAACAGCACAGGACTGCATCTTCCTTCACGTCATAAGACTGTAACAGCTGGGAAGACAGAAAAGTGACACAGAAAGTTAGATATCCATAGAGTTGTCAAGAGTCTAGTTATAAACAACACTCACAGGTCTCTTCCCAATCTCCGAGCCTGTGATTGGACAGTGAAGGAGAAGAAGCAGCACACCTCTCCGTTTCCATCCGATCTGTTTTTAGCGGACGGGATTGGATGTCGGCAGGTGTTAATGGACACAGGTCCATTGACATCCATCGCTCCATGGAGGGTCCGATCGGGTCCACCTAAAAAAACTCAATCGGTCCGCTCGTGTGAAAGAGGCCACCTGAAGACCGGCACCAAGAAGGCAAGGGACCTTTGGGGGATCAGACTGTTTTAAATTTAAAGAACTGTTTTTGTGGGTGAGAGGCATAATGGAGGAGTATGGATGGTATAAAAGTGGGAAGTATGTGCATTAGAGGGAGAGGAATATGGAGGGTATAACAGTGGGCAGTATGCACAGGACAGGAACGTGGATGATATGACAGGCAGCACTATGCACAGTAGAGGAGTTTATGAAAGTGCAGATGAGGGAGAGGAATATGGAGGGTAAACCAGTTGGCAGTATGTACAGAAGAGTGGGGAGGATATGACAGTGGGCAGTATGTACAGGAGAGGAGTGTATGACAGTGAGCAGTATGTACAGGAGAGGAATTTGGAGGGTATGACAACGACCAGTATGCACAGGAGAGGAGTGTGGAGGGTATGACAGTGGGCAGTATGTACAGGAGAGGAGTGTGGAGGGTATGACAGTGGGCAGTATGTACAGGAGAGGAGTGTGGAGGGTATGACAGTGGGCAGTATGTACAGGAGAGGAGTGTGGAGGGTATGACAGTGGGCAGTATGTACAGGAGAGGAGTGTGGAGGGTATGACAGTGGGCAGTATGCACAGGAGAGGAGTGTGGAGGGTATGACAGTGAGCAGTATGCACAGGAGAGGAGTGTGGAGGGTATGACAGTGAGCAGTATGCACAGGAGACGAGTGTGGAGGGTATGACAGTGGGCAGTATGTACAGGAGAGGAGTGTGGAGGGTATGACAGTGGGCAGTATGTACAGGAGAGGAGTGTGGAGGGTATGACAGTGGGCAGTATGTACAGGAGAGGAGTGTGGAGGGTATGTCAGTGAGCAGTATGCACAGGAGAGGAGTGTGGAGGGTATGACAGTGAGCAGTATGCACAGGAGAGGAGTGTGGAGGGTATGACAGTGAGCAGTATGCACAGGAGAGGAGTGTGGAGGGTATGACAGTGGGCAGTATGTACAGGAGAGGAGTGTGGAGGGTATGACAGTGGGCAGTATGTACAGGAGAGGAGTGTGGAGGGTATGACAGTGGGCGGTATGTACAGGAGAAGAGTGTTGATGACAGTGAGCACACCACCACAGCCCCAACTTTTGCTTATTATCTTGATGTGCATGTAAATGCAGAGGAAAAAACAAACACATGTACTGTATAATAAAGAAGAGAAGTGAATGCAAGAAAATGTTAATTCTCAGCATATTTAAATTAATTTACTGTTCGGGTCCCGGCAGATATAAAAATCCAACATGTAACCCAGTTATGGATTCTTACATGAATATACTTTCACATAGCTTAGCCAAGTACCTGTATGTGTCGTCACGTCTCTGACTGGGCATTGATAAAGTAGGGAAGGGTTGGGTTATGTGTTCATGGGACTGGAGGTAAAACTTTCCCAAAGCAGGGATACACACACAAATTAAATAGTTATAGTTGTATGGTAAGTTACAGGCTGTGGCACAGACATTGGACTGTTCTTTTTCGGCACACGGATTGATATGACAATTAATAAGAACATGCCAGCTTTATACAAATGCATACAAACTAAAGCCTAAGTGCAACTAAAATAAAAAAAAAAAAACAGAAAAATCAACACAAGGGACATAACTTACAGTCACTAGAATATATCCCTTGTGCTGATTCCTCTTCCATTAGTAGAAATTTTCCTTAGTCCATGCCAGCTGCCCAATCATCCAGTGCAGTGGGCATTAATACAACTAAGGCTGGCCAAAGATTACGCAATTTTCTTTCCTTCCACCATGGGTGGAAGGAAAGAAAATTGCTAGATTCCCTCATCGACAGGGGGAATCCCTCCTAAAGGCTATTGTGTTCTGCCGGTGGGGAGCCTTCCCTGCTGACAGAACACAATTATTAGTATTGCTGGCTATAGCCGGCAGCACTTATCATTCGGGAAAAGCCCGACAGGCTGGTTGTGCACAAGTCTACTGACAGATCAGCTTGTGTACAACCAGGGTGCCAATCCAGTCCCTGCTGAACTGCCTGAATTTTCATCCATGTATTGCCGGGCTTAAAGCGGAGCTCCAGTGCCCTATATAAAAATTAAAAGCCAGCAGCTACAAAAACTGTAGCTGCTGACTGTTAACAAACAGCCACTCACCTGTCCCACGATCCAGCGCTGTGCCCGGCCCAGCTGTTTCACACTGTGTCCTCTCGTCCCAGAGCCACCATCTTTACTATGGGCACCCGGCTGTGACAGCTTGCGGCTTCATAGCAGGGTGCCCACTGCACATGCACCAGCGGCGCTGCACGCTGTGAATGGTCCCGCAGTCTTCTGGGACCTGTCACGTGTCCCAGAAGACTGCGGGAGGGAGGAGGGGCAGAACTTCTGCTTCCGATCACCTAGGCGGTTGGAGCAGAAGTTGTGGCGGGTACCTGTCGAAATTGGTTACCCTCTCCCCCCCCTCAACCTTCCCAAAAGTTCCATTTCAGAAACAGGAGCGAGGGAGGAGGCCTTAAAGCGGAACTTCCCCTTTGGGGTGGAGCTCTGCTTTAAGAAGCAGTCACAGGCTTTTATGAATAGCGCCCGGCTATGCCCACCACTTCCTCCCAGCTCCACTATTTATAGAAGCCGTACTACAGCTTCTATGAATGAAACACAACCAAAGAATGTAGGGGGAAGATCTACCAATCATTTGCCCGTCCTTCATTCGGAGATCATGTTTTATTTATACATACTGTAGTACGGTTTCTATGAATGGCAGAGCTGGGTAGTAAGGGCGGGCATTGTCTTAACAAGAGGTTGTGACAGCCACTTAGTGGTATTAACCCCCCCGCCGCACCAGAAAACTGAAGTTGCGGGGGTGTGGGCATGGGAGGAGGGGGATTTATACTAGAAAATAGAATCAGCACAAGGAACACATCCTACTGACTAAGTTATGACCCTTGTGTTGGAAAGAAGAAAGAAATGGCTGCACATCCAGAACTTCCGATTGCCTTTAATTGTGTTTCACAAAGATAACACCAAAGACACCAAAACTGTGGTCACGTAGACGCGTTTCACACATACAGCTTGTGCTTAATCATTATGATTAAGCACAAGCTGTATTTCTTTTTCTTCTTCATTTCTTCTTTCCAAGTTTCCCACAGAGGCGGGCCGGGGCTAGCACTCTGCAGGATACTCCAATCAGCCTTATCTCTATACACCTTGGAGCAGTGGTTCTTTTTCTTTGATGACCCTTGTGTTGTTTCTGTTTTTTATTTTAGCTACACTAAGGCTTTAATGTAGATATAAACCCTCACTGAATGACAAGGCTTCCAGCAGCACATAAATGCAGAGTCGCACTATAAAAAAGGGTTGTCCTTCCATGGTTTGTTGCATCCCAGTCTTGCTGATCTCCTGCACTCTTTTTGCAGCCACTTCCCATTTACATGCACTCTAGCGACGGCTGCATGGCATTTATCAGGGCGGGGGACAACAGTGGACCATGTGTGCGGAATTTGTGTCAAAAAAGTGACATGTAGTCTCCCATCAAACTTTGTGTGACGGTGACAATGCAGTAACAGGAATAGAGTGTTGTCCCCCCTATAACAGGAAGAGCATGAAAAGACCTGAATGGAATCTGCAAATCTTGATAACTGAAATACCACTTTAGAAATTACAACCAAACATTAATGCTATATTTTATATTTTTTTTAAATATTTTTTAGATTTAAGTGTCTGGGATTACATGAATTTTACTAAGTTTGGGCTTTTATTTCCATCCTCCTAAGAAGTGGCCCTGCTCTCTGCAAAAGGACTCTACTATATCCAGGCAGCAGCTTTGTGTTCTATCCTATGGAAAAAAAGGAACCCGCTAAGCAAGACAGAAGCTTGAAGGAAAAGCAATGCATGCTGCAGAAGCTGAAGGAAACAAATGTAGAAGTCATGTCACCCGGAGATGGAAATAAAGGAATCTGATCAGTTTCCAGTAGCAGATAACTGATGGGGTCATCAGCGTGAGACAAGTCAGAATCTTCCGAAGAGATAAGAATGTGAGAGAAAGCATCAGCAAGCTTGTATCCCTAGAACCCGCCCAATGCTCCGAGTCTGTGCCAGGCAGAAACACCATGTCTTCGGGTAGGTGGCCTCTGCATCTGAAACTTCCACATACCTGCAGATCTGGCAGTCTGGGATTTCACATTTTCAGCAGACTTGGAAATTGTTAATGGCTCGGATATCCACTGCCTGGGAAGCCATTGGCAGCTTTGCTATAGGACAGTGATGGCGAACCTTGGCACCCCCAGATTTTTTGTAACTACATTTCCCATGATGCTCAACTACACTGCAGAGTGCATGAGCATCATGGGCATAGGTGTGCGCAGCCTATTGCATTAGGGTGTGCACCCCAACTCTCAAACACACATGAACGCCACCTGCTGTCACAGAAAGGAGGCTCTGGTGGTGGGAGACAGTTGATAGGGAGCATATTACATTACACCCTAAATACGGGTGTAACGTGTTCCTGCTGTTGACCTTGCCTTTAATATAACAAGGGCATTTGCACTGGTCAATAGCACCCTCAACCACCCACCTGGTGCTGTCCCTGGATAATGCTAATGCACATGGGGTGATTAGGGTGTGCCCAGGCACACCCTGTGCGCACGCCTATGATCATGGGAAATGTAGTTTCAAAACATCTGGAGTGCCAAGGCTTGCTATCACTGCAGTATGACAGGAAAAATGAAAAAAATGGGTGCACCATTTTAAATTCAAGGGGCTACTACCTCCTCACAGTGAGACCCCTGAAGCTATAATGCTTTAGAATATAATTCAGGTTATTATAAGAAAACATGCCAACTAGGGATGCACTGGTGCAGATACCGAGTACTTTAACGAGTACTCATAAAAATGCTCCCAAATACCCGAAACCAATAGTTTGCAGTGCGATTCGCGCCCATACAAAATTAATGAGCTCAAATCACACGCAATTTGAACAGGAATATGGTGCAATTTCTGTCCGAACACACCGCCCCTGTGTGAACCCAGGCTGAAATCGCTATGACAAGCCTGGATTTACACAGGAGCAGTGGAGGAAACCACACGGGAGTCGGACAGGAATTGCACCATATTCTTGTTCAAATTGCATGCGATTCTTTGCAGTGTGATTTGAGCCTATTCATTTTGTATGGGCACAAATCGCACCGCAAAGTATCGCTACTTGGTATCAGCGAGTACTTGACCGAAAAAAAAAAAACTATCGGTGCATCCCTAATATCAACGTGTTGCCCACTTCGTTAGGGCTACAATAGCTCCATATAAATACAGAGCCAATTCACAATGTGCGTGCATAAACAGTATACAGAAGCCTCTATATTACACTTTTCTCTTTGCTGGCTAGCTAAAGTGTGCTGGGAACCCCCCCCCCCTTTTTTTTTCTTAACTATTTTGAATATATCTGTGTTAAAAGAATAAGGAAGGGATGGGGAATCTCCCTTACGTGTCACAGACAACCTGTAACCTTTCCCTACTACTAGCCACAATTATACTTGGGCCTAGTTCACACGGGCATATTTAAAGCGGAGTTCCACCGAAAAGTGGAACTCTTGCTTATACGCTTCCTCACCTCTCCCCTGTCACATTTTGGCACCTTTCAGGGGGGAGGGGGGAACAGGGGACCTGTTTTTTGACAGGTACCTTCCCCACTTACGGAGCCCGTAGCGTCGTAGGGAACCAGGAGTGAAGCCGAAAGTCTTCACTGCCTGGTTCCCTTACCAGGAATGGCAGCGGCAGCACCCAGGAGTTGATCCGAAGATCGGCTGTGGTGCCGACATCGGGGGGGCTCCCTGGAAAGGTAGGTGCTCTAATTTTAAAAGTCAGCAGCTACAGTATTTGTAGCTGCTGACTTTTAGTTTTTTTCACCCAGGCTGGACCTTCTCATTAAGCACACATCCGCGTGAGGGCTGCGTTTTGCCTGAACAGGATGCCCAGAAGTTCCAAGCATCCCTGTGCAGGCAGTTCCATTTCTGTGGTCTGTGACACACAGAGCCGCTGCTCCTAATCTGACACGCATGTGAGTGTGGGTCCTCGAGCGCACACTGTCTGTGTTCGGGGAACCCGCACCCAAAGGATGTTAAATTGGGAGCAGTGTCTGTGTCCATGCAGCCACTGCATCCCAGATGACAAGAATGGGACTGCGCACTTAAAGTGGAAGTTCAGCCTAAGACTAAAATTTCTATATCTTCTCGCAGCCATAATCTAAGACCAATTTATCTAGCCCTGTAAAGCAAAAAAATCGCTATACATACCTTTTCTGAATCCGCTGTGGTCCGCTCTCCATCGGCAGAAGCTCTGCAGAGGACACAGCCAACAACGGCTGGGAAATGCCTGGGAAGTGACGTCACCCATAGAGTTACTATGGGGCTACTGTTGTTAGCTGCCTCTCCTGCACCCGCCTCCACAGAGAAGCCGCCGCTGACAGCTCAGCATGGGACTGGAGCGGGTTTAGAAAAGGTATGCATAGTGATTTATTCTTTACAGGGCTAGATAGGTTAGTGTTAGAATGTGGATGCAAGTTGATTTAGAGATTTTAATTTTAGGCTGAATGTCTACTTTAGGTAGGCCTGTGCAGCCCGTGACCTGCTGGGTAGACTACTTTTCACATCCTGTTGCAGAGATGCAGCAGGAAGTGAGAAAACATTTCTTCAAACTGAGGGGAATTCATCTCTAAGACAGTTGTCAAAAGAACACTCAACCCGGTTTGGAAGATCTCCCCTAACTTCCCGCTGCAATGAGAAAGGGAGAGGGTGCATCTATCCATTTTCAAAGTTCTGACTATATATACACAGTGTGTATGTATATAAATAACAGTCATGAATGGCTTTCATTTATATCTCATTGTTTACAATTGTGATACTGTGATTGGCCCACAGCTATCACATGGTACAGGGTGCTGTGATTGGCCCAGGTACCATGTGCTCACTGGTGACCGGTCACAGATCACACACAGTAGTAAACAATGTCATGAATGGATTCCATTCATGACATGTGATAGCACAGTGATTACATGGTATCTGGGCTGCTCACAGAGGCCCAATACCGAGCACCGCAATCAGGTGGAAACCAAGGTTGCAGAGCGCACCACTGCACATCCCAGGGGAGGCGTACAGTGCGCATGTGACTAGAAGAGTTACTTGCCAGCAATAAGTGTACTGTTGGCAGACAGCACGTGGGTAAGAATGTTTTCAAAAATAGAAGTGGCAATAGTTTATTTTTATCAATTAACAAAAAACGGAAAGTAAATGAACAGAAGAGAAATCCAAATCAGATCAATATTTTTTGTGTCCACCCTTTGCCTTCAAACCAGAATCAATTCCTCTAGGTACACTTGCACCCAGTTTTTGAAGGCACCTGGCAGGCAGGTTGATGGCATGGCATGATGGATAAGTATCTGCCTGTATTTCTCAGCATTGAGGGCACCATTGATTCTAAACCAAATCTCCAACTCCATTTGCAGAAATGCACCCCCAAACATGCAAGGAACCTCCACCATGCTTTACTGTTGCCTGCAGACACTTATTATTGTAGCGCTCTCCAGCCCCTCCCCGAACAAACTGCCTCCTGCTACAGCCAAATATTTCACAATTTTGACTCATCAGTCCAGAGCACCTGCTGCCATTTTTCTGCACCCCAGTTCCTATGTTTTTGTGCATAGTTGAGTGGATTAGCCTTGTTTTCATGTTGGAGGTATGGCTTTTTAGCCTCAATTCTTCCACGAAGACCACTTCTGGCCAGACTTCTCCAGACAGTAGATAGGTGTACCTGGGTCCAACTGGTTTATGCCAGTTCTGCGCTGAAGGAAATGATGGACATCTTCTGAAGTCAAAGGGAACTAAGCATGATGTATCTTTCATCTCCTTCTTTAAGTTTCTTGGCTGACCACTGCGTCTACGGTCCTCAAAGTTGCCTGTTTCTTTGTGCTTCTTCATTGATCTTGAACAGCACACCTTCAAACCCCAGTCTGCTTTGAAAGCTTTGCCTGGGAGAGACCTTGCTGATGCAGTATACCTACCTTGTGTCTTGTTGCTGTATCTTGCCGTGGTGTATGACCCGTGACACGAAACCGTCTTCCACAACCTTCTTACACTCTGAGTAGCAGAGTTTGGCTGTTCCTGACCCAAGTATAAGCCTCCTGCACAGCTGTTTCTGTTTTAGTTAATGACGGTCTCTCAGCCTACATATGAAACTGATGATCATTAGCACCTGCTTGGTTCAATTGATTGATCATACAGCTGACTCTAATCCTAAAAATTCCCAGACTTTGCGTAAGTGTAAGAATTGATGTTGGTTTGAAGCCAAAGGGTAGTCATACCAAATATTGATTTGATTTGGATTTTTCTTCTGTTTTCTCACTTTGAAAATTTTGTAAATTGATAAAAATAAACAATTAAAACATATATTATTACTTTTGCAGCATTTCTGCACACCTTCCCTAAATCTTCTGCACAATATACATGCATTTATGCATACGTATGTTAGAACTTGGCTCTGTACTAATATGGTTATATGGTCGCACCGATGAAGTGGGTGCAGATCCCTGAATTGCATTAGATTTATTTTTCACTTTCATAATTAACATTACACCATCTGAAACTTCATTTTAAGAAAAAATGAGCCTCTTTTTTTAGGTGGTGAGCCAGTTTTTTTTCACTCCTCATGCAAAGTTTGATACCTTGGCATTGCATGCCAGGCAAATTTCTTTACCCCCCCCCCCCAGTCATCTGTTTATGCCTGAGAATGGGAGAACATGTATGGTATTGTACCTTGCTTTTGGATCTACAGACTTGCTATGGGTTGAGCCACGACCTAAGACAAAAATGTTAACTACATCTCATGTTTTATAATGGTTGACAACGGATTTAAGCCACCATGCTGATTTTGAAATCACAGTTGTTCTTTGTCAGATATAGGTAGGACCAGAATTCCAGCTTTAAACTGTTCAGTATTCTGAGCTTAGGGCGGCCTTATACAACATCCCCATTAGGCGGGTCCATGACACCTATGGCTCACAAGAAGTGGGCAGAATGACATCTAGTGTCAGAAAGGTCTTACTGTGGGGAAGGGGAAGCAGCTCTGGATTGAAGGAGAGTATTGTGTGTTTTTTTTTTTTTTTTACTCTTATTGATCAAATATTTTTTTCCTTGAATTCTGCTTTAATGATGGGAATTTCTCATGGTGGTTCCCTCAGTAACACTGGAATCAAGCCATAACCTCCACACAAAATGGTGACCATTACCTCTCTAAGGCAGCTATAGATGGGGCACACAAGTACTCGGAAGGGCTCCCCGGCGCTGCTTCTCATAATGCCAAACACCTCACACAGGAAGGTGATGAAACCCAGCCAGCTCTCCACATCTGACTTGTGCAGCTCTTCTCGAACAGAGAAATCCTTCTGCAAAACACAAACAGACAAAATCAGTTAACCGCCACCAGCCGAGACATCAGAAAGAGGAACTTCAGAGGAGGCATGCTGCGAAATAACAGGAACTTGTGACAAGGACTTTTACTTCGGTTTAGAGCCGAAGAGCAGAAGAGGAAACCAGCAAAACCAAATGTGGTCAGTAATGTCTCTTGCGCGGAATGAGACAGTTTGACAGTTTATCTGTGTTTTGGTGACAGTTATTGCATCACACAGATACGACTTCTAAGGAAAACCACCATGGAAGATGCTTCTTAAAGGCCCTCTATAGAAATATTCTGTTCTGGTAACTGTACGGGGTTAATGCCTGTAATGATGGTATTCAGTATAAGAATCCCTATTTTCGGTAGGCCCTGCACAGTTATTGCTACATCTAAAGAAGACGATCTCAGAGGCATCTATAGAATTCAGCTGCAGTTCAAACAAGTTTCCAGACTTCTCGGAATTGGCCAGCAAAAATGTCTGCCTTTGTCACGCAGGAGCGACCGGTACACTTGGAACCTGGAAAGCTCACTCAGCATGCGGCCTCCTCGCAGCCTCTTACCTCGCCTGCCGCGTTCGCACACATGTGGAGGACAAGGCGCGAGCTTGTACTGCTGGTGTTCAGCATATGTCAGGCAGAAGCTCAGCTGTAATTATCAACTTTTCAACAAGTAGATGGGACAGATTTATAACCAAACAATTAGGTTAGCCAGCTGAGGAGAAGCCGGTTCACAGAGCTGAACTGCACCCCTGCGGAGGGGAAACACTGACAAGAGAGTCCCGTTTAGTTTCTTACATTACATAAAAAGACATATATACTAAAGCTGTGTGTAATGTGATAAATATATATATATATATATATATATATATATATATATATATATATATATATATATATTCTACATAATGACATTTTAGATTACCAAGTCACAGGATCACCAGGTATTACGTTAATCAAAGTGAAAGGATAAGTTCACTTTTACATATTTTTTTTTATTTTTATAAATGCACATTTTTTTTGCAGGTTATAAAAATGTGCATTTATTATTATTTTTTGGAGCCTGTGAAGCACTGCACCAGCGATCAGCAGCATTGGGAACAGGTTACATGTTCCACCCTAAAAACGGCTGGGACATGTAACGTGTTCCCAAAGGAGAACTTATCCTTTAATGATTTTAAGTGGAAGAAAAGCCCAACACAAACTATTCTTAAAACAAATATTATAACTGCTGACTTTTAATATAAGGACACTTACCTGTCCAGGTATCCTGCGATTTCGGCACCCCTAGCCGATTCGTCCATCGGCTTTGGGTGCATGCGCCGGTATCTTCACTAAGGGAAGCCTCGCGGCTTTATAGTCTGTTTCCTACTGCGCATGCGGGAGTCACGCTTCTGAATAGTCCCGCTGTTTTCTGGGACCTGTGTGTCTCCCAGAAGGCAGCTGGGGGGGGGGTCAGAAATTGCGTAGATTGCCGTGCGGCAATCTTACCCAGAAGTGGGAGCGGGTACCTGGTTTTGACAGGTATCCACTCCCCCCAAAAAGTGGCAAATATGACAGTGGAGAGGGGGAGGGTACGAACAAGCGGAGCATCCCTTTTTGGGTGGAGCTCTGCTTCAATGCTCTCCAGTTCGGTCTTTTGATCCCGCAGCTCAGGCTATCCTGTGTCAGTGAGCGGCTGCTGCAGGGAAGAAGGGAGAGCGCCAACAATGGCTGGGCTGCAGGATCAGGTGATCTGATTGGATTAAAAAGAGGTAAGTATACAGATAATTTTTTTAATACAGGGTATGCAGGAAAGGTAGGAGGAGGGGGAAGGAATAGTTGGTGTTAGGCCCTTTTCACATGGATGCCTCAGTTTGGCAGACTCCGCTTGCTTAGCGGGGGGATCGCTCTGCTGATCCCCGCTAAGCAGGTGGATGACAGGTCCGTCTACGCTCATTGTGCAGAGCGGAGGCGGACACAATCCCGCTCTGCTCTATGAGGAAATCGGGTGAAAACAGAGCGTCTGTCGGTTTTTATCCGATCATATTCGATCCGCATGGATAGATGGAGAATAAGACCACCATCTGTCTTGATTTGGTGGACAGGATCGGATCAGATAGCGGCAGATGTCAGTGGACATGTCACCGCTGACATCCGCCGCTCCATAGAGGAGAATGGAGGGTCCGATCAGGTCCGCCTGAAAAACTGACAGGAGGACCTGATCGGACAGCCCATGGGAAAGGGGCCTTAGGCTTTTCTTCCACTTAAAAAAAAAAAAGTACTGAAAATCAATTTCCAATTACCATTTAAAACATCTATAAGATTTTATGGGATCAGGTATGCCTCCACTTCAAATGCTTGTTGCCCACCCACCACCATTCTAAAGCAATGCAATCAAAAGAGAGAAGAACAGTTACAATCATAAAGAGCCTATTGCAGATCTTTTAAAGAACGTTCTAGCACATGGCCAAATGTATATGAATATCCCTCAAATTACTGAGCTCTGGTGTTTCTAGTAAAGGGTACTGTTAATGCTACAGAATATAAAGATATTTTAGAGAATTGTGCACTTCCGATCTTGTCGTGATTTTGGGGAAGGCCCTTCTGTTCCATCATGACTGTGCCCCGGTGTACAAAGCCAGCTCCATAAAGACACGATTTGAGTTTGGTATGAAGGAACTCGAGTGGCCTGCACACCTCCAACCTCCTGAATACCTTTGGGATGAATTGGACCACTGATTACAAGCCCGGTCCTCTCATCCCACATCTTTACTTGACCTCACAAATTCCTCTTTAGGCTGAATGGAGACAAATCGCCGCAGACGCACTCCAAACTCTTGTGGAAAGCCTTCCCTGAAGAATGAAGTTGCAGCCCCAACTCCATATTAATGTCCATGGTTTTGCAATGGGATGTCCAAAGTCAACAGTCCATGAACTTTGGTCATGCGGTATATGTATAGGAAACCAACACAGACCCCTCACCTGATTTGTGAATCATTTTGGGGGGCCAAAGGCCATGGAAAATTCTCAAGAATATTACTAAGCTTCCAGCATAGTATGCAAGGGATTAAGTGTCAGTGCTGCCCTTAACAACCGGGCTCACACCTTATTTAACGAGGACCACTAATGTACTTAAAGATGGTAGAGAACAACATTGGGGCCAAAATGGTGGGATCTCCCCACCCTGATGAATAGCATTGGCTGATGCACAGCAGATACTCACTCTGCCTTCTCCAGTGTTTGGACTCTTCAGAAGAAAGGCATGCTGGATGAAGGCTCTGCTACCTGCCTGAAGTCCGTTCTCTACACAAAGGGTTACATTGACTCTGCACTCGTTGGTCTCAATCCAGAGACCTGTGTAATAACTTTAAATATTTACTTGTCAGCCCTACTGTGAACAGGCGCTGTGCGCTCAACCCTGCGTACATCTGGCGTGCATGTGAAGCAGACCCGGGCCGGATTGGTTTTTAGTTATTCTTGACTTCACACCTCAATCTCCACTGTTTAAACGCCTGTCATTAGCGGTATTAAACATGGCAACTGCAGGAGGCGCGGGGCTCAGATAGAACGTCTTCCCATTGGTTCGGCACAGAGCGCAGAGCGGCTATGAGGTCACGTCTTCCGATATTACCATCACGTCATGTCCAAATGGATTTATTTATGCAGCAGAAATACTTTGGTACTTGTTCGATTCTCTAGGCTGGAGAGCGCCAGTCATCCGTCAGCCAGAACACCCGATCGTTTCTTTTTCTTTAGAAATGAACAATAAGCCAGTCTGCAAGGTGCGGAATATGCGTCTATATGGGTACAGAATAGTGACAGCTGTAGGCCCTGAGTGATGTCAGTTATTTCTAATATGTTCTGGAGAAAATCACACCGTATTCAGTTAAAATAATAATTATTATTATTATGATGGATATCCGCATACACTGACTGCTCCTAAGCCAGCCACACACAGATTCTGCCTAGACTGATCTGAACGTGTAATAACAACTTACCGGAATGGATAAAATTTGAAAAGTTATGATAGGAACTCGCGCTACATGCGCTTCCCATTTGGTAAAACATTGTCAGCAGGACAGGAAGTGAGGGGAAATCTCTCTACAAGAGAGTGGTACAATCTTTGACCACTCCATCCAAGATGAAGCAATTTTAATATTTCAGTTAAAAGCCTATTAAATGAGCAAAAGTTGTGTCATTTAAAGCCGTATTAACCCCAACACCGAAGATTGAATGTATTTCAGCTTACCAATCATTAAATGTGGTGGCTGCATTAGTCTTTTTATATTTAGTTTTTTTTTTTTTTGCCCCCTCTGTTGCCTACCCAGTTTGGCTCCAGAGCAATTTTTGGCAATAAAATCACTTAAACTCGATTCAATAGAAACCAGCTGACATTCGACCTGTGTGTATGGCAGACGGTCCGGCCGGCTTCTGATGAAGGCTCATGAAAGATAGCGAGTGCTTGAGAAAGTGACAGGAGTAAAGCCCCGTACACACTGGTCAAATATTGGCCAGTTCAACAGAAACCAGCTGACATTTGTCCAGTGGAATTTTTTTTTGGGGGGGGGTGGCAAACAGTATGCCTCCCCCCCCCCCCCAGTAGCACTTACCCCATCACCGGCGCCCTCCCGTTCTCCTGCTCTCCATCGGTCATCATGGCAATGGCAGCTTCCGTTTCCTCCCTCCTTGGTGGCCAATCGGGAGTCTTCTCTTTTTGGCCAATCGGAAAACGGGTCTCACACCTGCTTCTGATTGGCCGGATTGAGGATCAGTGTTTCAACAGCTGATATTCATTCGTTGTTTTAACACATCTGGGTGGGCTCCATTCGCATTCTCTGTGACCCAAGCCCACCCTATTTTGAAGCCTATTAGAGCCTCTGGCTCTAATAAGGTGCTTAAAAAACAAAAAACAAAAAAAACCCTGCTGCTGTCTTCATACGCCCGGTGCCCTAAAAGGGGCCGGATGCATGAATGAGGGTGGCAGCGGCGGCTGTGGATAGTGCTTTGCATGAATCTATCCATTGCATATAGGGGGTGGCCTGGAGAGGGGGGCGGCACACGGGCGCACGGCATTTGGACCATTTCAACGGCAGCCTGTCCTATTGCTGTCAAAGGGGCATGACAGAAAAAGGTCTGCCAATCGGCATCCAATCACCGCTCTCAGTCATTGGCTGGTGAACTTACACCGGACCCCTTCCCCATCCCTGGACCTGCTATACAGGAGTCCCACAATCACCTACTGTGAGAGATCGGGTCGCCACTTTACCGGTCCGGGGATTTGAAATCTCCGCGGCTTAATCTACTAAATGTACCTCTTAGTGTGTATGGATAGGAGGCATTTTAATCGGTGGGTGCTGACCAATCAGGACCTGGCTAGCCCATCCTGTCAGCACTGGAGAAGAGGAGAGAAAGCCGAGGGGATTTCAAATCCCCAGACCGGTAAAGCGCCGACCCGATGTCTCACAGCAGGAGATCACGGGACTCTGGTATAGCGGGGGCAGGGTGATAGGGAGGGGGGTCCAGTGTAAGTTCACCAGATTTTCTGTAAAGGTGAACTTACCCTTTAGGCATTTCTTTAGAACTACCAAACTCATTATATATCTCCTGCAGTAAAAATCTAATAACATTTTATTTATGTTATTAAAGTTTGAACATGCACTACAGACACAGATTTAGGCTGCATTCACACCCGAGCGTAGCGTCCGTGCTTTTCGGCATTTTTTCACGCGTTTTATTGCGTGACTTGCGCGTTTTTATACAGCGTTTTTGAGCTATAGCATTTTTTTATTAGCCAATAGAGAAAACTATCTGTTGCATCAATTGTTGGTAGGTATTTCAGCTTTTCTAATTAGCTTTTATTTCTTTTTATATTATTATCATTTGTTTATTATAATTTTTTTTTTCATTAGGGTAAGGGATTAGAGTTAAGGTTAGGTTAGGATTAGGAGTTGGGGTTATTTTTTTTTTTTTTTGTTGGGGTAATTTATTTTTTGCTAGGGTTATGGTGTTTCTTCTACTACTACTAATAAAAATAAACAAATGTAAAATAAATACAAAAATAAAAATCATAAATAAAAATTAATTTAACAGAATACTAAGTAACAATAAATAATTAACCCTCAACTTTAACCCCTACTCCTTAAAAAATAAAATAAATAACTAAAAACCCTAACACAAAATAAATATTATTATTAATTTATTTTTTTTGTTCGGGTTTGGGTGTTTGTTATTTTAGTATTATTATTAATAATAATTCATTTAATATTTTTTCAGGTTGGGGTTAATTATTTTTTTTATTTATGAGGATTTTTAGTTATTTATGTATTTATTTTACATTTATTTATTCATATGTTATTACTATTTTTTTTTTTTTAATATTTTAATTCAAGCAGAAAATCACGTGAATGCCGCGTTTCCATTCATTTCTATGAGAGTAAAAACATACCATAAACGCTCAAATCTGCCCGATTCGAGCTACAAAAAAAGCTCCAGAACTTTTTTGAGCTTCAAGCGACATGGAGTGGAGAGGTGAGCCATCTCTATAGAGAATTTTTTTTTCTTTTCTCTCCAGCGTTTTGTAGCTTCAAGCTTCAAAACGCTGATGCGCGAATGGTTACCTTAGCCATTGTGATATACAACGTCTTTATAAATAAAACCAGGTTCCATAAACAAATAAAAATATTGCTTTATGACAAACAGAAGTGCAACTTTAAGTCCACATTTACACTGCTTTGGTGCTGGGATTTGCAGCAATTCCTGTGCGTTTCCTGCACCGCATCACAATCGTACTCCGTTCATGCGAACCACCGCGGGTGTCAATGTTAAGTTAATGACACACCAAAAACGATTTGCAAAAATGCGATTGGCTGAATCGTATCGCATGATTGTGAACACCCATGCTATCCGATTCCAGTGCGGCAAAAAAAAGGAGAATGCACCTTTTTGATCCAGCAGCAGCTCGATTTGAGCCACATGAAATAAATGGGCTCAATCGCATGTGATTTGAACAGAAATGCGGTGTGATCTCTGTCTGAGTCACATGCAGTTCCCCACACCGCATCAGTGTGAACTGGGTCTCAAATATAAAAAAACCAAAAAAAAAAAACCTGTAAACTCTATTGGCTGTAATGCCATTGCACATTGCAAATTAATGCTCCCTACTTATTCTTTTTGGTAGTGCAATACATGTTTACAGTTTAATGTGCTCTCATTATAGGAAGGGGATGGAATGGTGTTGCCGATTTAGAAAGGGCCAGCAGAGGGCGCCAAAGAGATAGCGTGAATGAGTGTAATGTGTGGAACTGCATAGGAAAGGGAAAGGATTGATGGGAGCCTGCGCCTGTCAGCCAATACGGCTTGCCGATAGAGTCAGAGGGCTGGAGCTTTAACAGACAGGAGGAGCTCAAAAGGAAAGCGGAAGTTCCGGTGGGTAAATATCCCTCCCTCACATTTTCGTTAGTTGACGAAAATTGGAATTGATTTTTGACATAGTTTTCGTCAATTGACTTAATTTAAATTGCATTTTCGTTTAGTTTTCGTCACTAAAAACATACAGCTGACAAATGCAACTATGAGAAAAATATTTTATTATAATTAAAAGGAGAAGTATAGCCAAAGTGCCTATGGCTGTACTTCTCATGTGGATCACAGGAGTGCAGTTCGTTCTGCATTCCTGTGATCCATTTTCAGCAGATGACAGGCTGAAGTTCACAATCTGCTGATGTCACAGAATCGGGGTCCGCCCACATTCCCGGACCGGCACCCGGCTCAGGCTCTCAGCGAGCCACTGAGAGCCTGAGTGGGCTGGTCCCGCCCCCTCCACAGCCTAGCGCTCCAGTGAGCAAGGAGGGGGCAGAGCAGAGAGCGGTAACTGACAGCCACAAGCTCTCTGCTCGGGGAGCTCTGAGAACCGAGCGATCAGCAGTGTTAGATTGCTCGGTTCTCAGTGTTAGAGCCGGTGGGGGACAGGTGCAGCATCAGACCGATGCTGCATCCACCTAGGCAAGTATAAATCTGCAAAAACCACACACACACACACCTCTTTCAACACTGCAACCATGGCTCCCTCTATAAATACAATAAAGTAAGCATAGGAACAGGACATGTGTTATTCACAGGATAACCAGGTGAAAAGAAAGGGGAAGAGAAAAAGCCTGAAAATCACCTCATATAAGAACAGGAAAACTGCCATACAGTAAACTTGTTTTTGAGTTTCGATGTGCTTTTCGCTTACAGACACCTCAACATGGAGGTTGGAGAATAGGGGCCTGCTTATGTATGCTGGCTATCCCGTATGGAAGCTTGGCGTTGTAGAGTGAAAGGTGACACGCAGCAGTCCTGGAGATAGCGCAGCTCAGGATCATTAGCCTTGGGGTGGAAAAAGTGGCAATGTCTTGATAATGAAGTGAAGGGAGGAAAGAAATGGAGTGCAATCTCAGATAACATTCCTGAGGAAGTGGCAGTGGGATGGAGTGATAGGACTGTGGAGAGGGAAGGAATGCAGTCTGGAGGAGGAGATAATCACTGGATGGGGGAAGAAAAGGGAGCCAGACAATTCTATATCAGAGCTGCAAGCCTGGGCAAAGAGAAATCGTTCCATCAGCTGCCAAGGACTACATGCTCCAGCATGCACTTTCTAAAGATGGCTACAGGCATCAAAGTGTAGCCAGACAAGATCTGACCAACCGAAGACATCTTTCCTTCCAGCTTTAGAGAGCAGTGCATTGTGGTAACGTGCATGCTATCACAATGCGCATTAGCGCACGTTACTTGTATTAGCGCATTGTAGTGCCTTTCCTTTATAAAAAGACAACCCGACACACTAAGACAATGCATCCCCAAAGCAAAAGTGTTTCAGCACACACCAATGCATGATAATGTACTACTGTAGTTTGTGGTGCGCTGTGTTGCCAAGCCAGACAGGAAGTAAGGGGAAATCTCTCGAATAGGGTCCCGGGAAAAAAGTAAAACCCTACAATGGTTTACATGGAAAAAGAAGGATGACCGCACACTTCTGGATAGGAGATCCAAAAGCTTTTTGTATGAATTTATAGGTAGAAACACCACAGCCATAAAGACCAGTGCAACTGTTGATGTCTTTTACGCTGAAGAGCGCTTAGTCATTACGAAGGGTGTCAGCAGTTCCTCTGGTCTTTGTATGGCTATGATGTTTTTACCTATGGATTGATAAAAAAGAGAGAGCTTTTGGATCTCCCATTCAGCAGCGTGCGGGCATCCATCTTTTTCCTTGCAAGTCTTCACGGTTGTGAACCGGACGAGCACATTCTGGTGGGAGAAGATAAGGAGGCTAGTACTGAGGGGGACCGATCTGGAGTGGTATAGGGTTTGTCTTATACACCCCCCCCCCCCTCCCCTACAGGGGTTATGATCCTTTCCCATTCTATCCAAGACTTTCAAAAAATAGTTGTGACAGGACATATACAATATATATTTCCCTATAGTGTAGACACGTCGTGCTGAATGACTGCACCTTCCATACCAGCTGTTTCATAACTTTGAGGACATCTGTCAGCCTCCATATCCCTTGAGGTCCAAGCAGTCATCCATATATCACAGAACGAGAAGGTGCTTGTTGTAATTTCTCCTCACCATTTTCACAGCTGGGTAGATCATCCATGGAAGAGAAGGTATCTCCCATGGATAAGTGTTATATTTACCAGCCATAGTGCAGTGATGGAGGTGGCTGAAATGGCGGAACAGACAGACCACGGATCCCTCTGGCCTCGCAGTTATCTTACAAATATGTTGTCACCTTGCCTTTCATGGTACAGTGACAGTGTCTGTATAAAAACCACATCCAAACCACTTAATACCCACCTTCACCACTACAAAAATACTGGTATTTCTAGGTATGGGAAGCAGGTGACCTCTTTCCTTCCAGTAGACAATCACTAGGCCCAAGCACATGACAGAAGGAGTGATGACACCACTACCCCTGAACTTCTCCAGCTGTTGTTTTCATGGAGCCCAGACAGAGAACGGAGAGACAAGGAGAGTGCTACAAAGGGAAGTATAGTTGGGGAGTTGGCTTTCCCAAATTACTGTTACTTTGCCCTGATTAGACTAGGTGACAGTATTTCTTTGTAAAGTAAATGTATTGCTCTAAAATACAAAGAAAAAAACATTATTTCTTCTTAAATCATCATACATAAGAAAAACTGAATAAAGTACAAATATTAAATGCAAACATGAACTAAATGTAAAAGAAAGTGTCAATGCAAAGATGAATCAATAAGTGCCAAAACCAAAGAAAGTCCCATTTACACGTGTAGCATTTCAAATTGTTCTCAAGATGTGCCAGCAACATCCACCAACACCAAAAAAAAAATGATAAAGGTGCGGGCTTACCAGACCACAATGACCCTTATTCAGAGCGGTCAGCACAAGCTGAAATATTATTCAACAGCAATAATGGCACTTCTCCTCATGAGTTAAGATCTGGACCCAGTACCAAATGGACTCCTCCTCTTCTCTATTGGCTCAAATCACACAATGCTCAGGCATGGTCCACTGTGGTCATTATCAGAAAGCCAGACCAGAGCAATGGTGTGCAGATGATGGTGAAGCTGGTGCATGTAGACAAGAAGAAGCTCAAAGAGGTTACATGTGATCAGTTACACTAAGATATTTTTTATAGCTGCTTCCATCTACCAGGGGTGTTGGCATGCATGATAATAAGTGCCATTAAAGAGACTGTGTGTCTTTAAAGACAGTCATATTATTCTGCCCATACGGTTTCGGATATAAGTTGATTAGAAGCCCTATCAACTTCAAAGACAAAATTTATCATCAGGTTAAATTTAGAGATCTTTTGTGGTTAGAAGCTACTGAAGTGCTGTTTTTTTTTTTTATGTTCAGTGGAGTGCTTCTTTAAAAAGGATCTGACCTCGTCCTCCAGGGTTACACTAAGAGTCTTGCCTCTGTGACACAGGCCCAGCAGTGTTGCTAGCGAGCAAGCCTGTTGCTTTATTCCTGGGCACCCCTCCTGGAAGCACTGAATAGCTTGCATAGTTTGTCTGCTATCCGATAGCCCTTTCCTGGTGACACAGACAAAAATGCACTTGTGAAGAATTTGTTATGGGGTCTCAGTATTGGAACCGCGGTTACTATGTGTGAACCGCTGACCCAGGCCTTAGTGTCAGTGTTTGTGTGTACATCCAACGCGGCGCGTACTGTCACAACACACAAGTGTTACTTTTTCCGAAGCGACATTATCACCTCCCGCAGAAATCAGCTATTCGCTTTCGCCCTCAAGATAGCTAAAACTTACTGGAAGTACATGTGTCCCCAGCTACTTTCCCTCAATCCAATAATAGGTTTTAATGAGTTTTAAGAGCTAAGGCAGCAAACGGAGTCAGTGGATTGTTTCCTAATGCTAATCAGGAAACTGTATGCCACTAAAATAATATTGGAACTATACCTCTACAACACCCAGGTCTACAAGATGCTACTACCTTGGTAGAAGGTGTCCTCTTGCCTGAATTACTGCAATTGGAGGAAGCTAGGTTAGGCAGGAACATGAGGGTACAGGCCAACATACAGCAATAGTGAAATAGTGATGGGACATTGGTGGGGAGAGGAAGAAGAAGCAATGGGGGAAAAGGTCATCCATGGATTCCTAAACTAGGGTTGCCACCTCATCCCTTTAAACCCGAACACATATGAATTACACAGGTTCTGTGGCTGATTGAGGTGGTAATTAAGCTCACCTAGTGCCTTATCTGCATTAAATTAGCCTCAGAACCTGTGTAATTCATATGTGTTCGGGTGTAGCCTCCCTGACGGTTTTCCCGAATGTGGCTAAGGGTTAAATTTCAGCACAATTAGCGGTAACCCCGAGCCACACTCGGGATTACATCTCAGGATCCTGGAGCAGGTTACTTACCTTGTCCCCAGGATCCTGCGATGTCCCCCCCCGCGGTGTCTGTGGGCTCTGTCCTCTGCCGCTCTGTGCCAGGCTCCGTTCCCTGCGAGCGTTGCGACGCACTGGGGCGGAGCCTGGTGGCAAATTCAAAAAAATGTAAAAATCATAACACATACAGTACTGTAATCTTACAGATTACAGTACTGTATGAAATTATTTCACATCTCTTTTGTCCCCAGTGCTTTGTCCAGTGCCCTGCATGCAGTTTTATATTATATATACTGTTCTTTCTGCCTGGAAACTTGAGATTGTCCATAGCAACCAAAAAGTATCCCTTTACGTCAAAAGTGGCTTTAGACAAGTTAGAAAACAGCGATAGAAAATTAGAACAGTTGCAGAATTGAGCGATAGTGAATCGTGGGGAAATGTATTTAATTATTATATATTTTTTAATTATTTATATTTATTTATTATAATTTATGATTTTGTGCTTCAGACTTCATCGTACCCGGGATATCTACTAGACTCTTGGTGGACAGATCTAAGTGTGTTATTGCTAAGAATTACAGGCCTACAACATAAAATTTCTATGCAAAATAATTGTACCGCTTTGAGACGCAAAAATCTGAAATAATCATACCGCCAGGGAGGTTAAAGGGATGAGGTGGCAACCCTATCCTAAACTGACTTGGACGGGTTCAGTGGAAGGACTGGAAATACACAATATAAAATATAGCCCAGTGTTTCTCAATATTTTTTCAGTGAAGGCACCCTTTAAAAATTATGGACAGTCTCGAGGCGCCCCATTCTAAAATGTAAAACCTATTATACTGGAATAGTTTTACATAATGCAGCAACATCCACAAATGTAAGAAGTTAGAGGCGATTTATTCTTCCAAAGCAAATGCACTTCTGCAAACTGGTACTGACTAGTATTCCAATGTTTCTCTTCTCCCTCAGTTTTTCTCCATCACTCAGCTAATGTGATCCCAATGCTGATGGAGAGGGGAAGAAGAGGGGGAGACAAGGATGCTGTGCAGGTGACCGACATCCTCCATATCAACTGATGATGCCATTGGCCTTCCTGTCCCTTCTGTATTGAACTGTATTGTAATTGTGCTGCCCCCCCCATACAGCGCTGCGCAAACTGTTGGCGCTATATAAATCATGTATAATAATAATTGGTCGTTAGGGCACCATTAGGTAGAAGGCTGTAATGGTGCACAATGAAAACCTATGACTTTGTGTAACCAAAAACGGTAGGCTTCCATCCACAGGCCGGCTTGTATACAATTTGTGGGCAATTTTTAGGCATCTTGCCAAGGCACCCCTGAAGAAACCTCAAGGCACCCTGGTTGAAATAGACTGCTATAGCTTATAGCAGCCTTTCTCAACCAGGGATCCATGGAAGCCTAGGGATCCGCCAGAGGTTGCTAAGGGATTCCCTGAGCAAGGGGTGTTGTCTGCCTCTCAGATTTCTATTGACACAATGACCTTTTTAACTATATGTAAGAAGGTGATTCTTCCCACTAGCCACAAATGTAAGGCGTATTCTTCCCACTGACCACAACACTAATGTTCAGTGAGCTGTAGATACAGTAACTATTACCAGGTGTTCCCTGAGACTGGAAATTTATTTCAAGGGTTCCTTTAAGTTAAAAAGGTTGAGAAATGCTGGCCTATACTAAATGCAGTTCCTAGATTACTGACAGCAAGGGGGATTTCAAGAATGGGTTACACAAAAATATTCCTCAGATGGAAAGCAGAAGTATTTTATCTATTACTATAGTTGAAAAAAGATCTCGCAATACCCTGCTGTTTAAGTCAGGGTTTCTCAACCAAGGTTCCATGGAACCCTAGGGTTCCTCCAGAGGTTGCTTACGGTTCCCTGAGCAATTTCTGCCTCTCAGATAAACTCCCAATAACACCATTGATTTTTTTTAGCTATCTGTAAGCGGGTAATTCTTCCCAATGACCACAAGTGCATGGTAGCCACAGAGGGTCACCCGCCTGGCATGGGGACCATTTACAAATTGCCTTGCTCGACTCTCCAGCTTAGAATCTGTCACTTTAAACTTTAAGCTCTTTTTGCTTTTTATTACACAGGATTTTTATAGCGCCCAACAGTGTGCAGGGAATTAATGAGGACTAGGATGTGAAAAGATGAGGGAAAGTGGAGAACTATGATGTAAAGGGGTGAAGGGGGGCCTCCAAATCGGAGGGGGGGGGGTTACAGAGTACTCTGTGTAAAAAGGGGGGCAGGGGGTTGGGGCTGAGGACTTTGATGTGAAGGGGGAGGGGGGCTCCAAAATGAAGCTGGAGGTGGGGGGTTACCAAGGACTCTAACGCATAAAAAGGGGGGCAGAAGGTTAGGGCTGAGGACTCTGATGTGAAAGGGGGGGCTTACTGAGGACTCTAATGCGTGAAAAGGGGGGCAGGGGTTTGGGGCTCAGAACTCTGATGTGAAGGGGGATGGGAGGGGGCTCCAAAATGAAGGTGGAGGCTGGGTTTACCGAGGAATCTAATGAGTGACAAGGGGGGCAGAGGGTTGGGGCTGAGGATTCTGATGTAAAAGGGGGAGGGGGGGCTACAAAATGAAGGGGGAGGTGGGGGGTTACCAAGGACTCTGTGTAAAAAAGGGGGCAGAGGGTTAGGGCTGAGGACTCTGATGTGAAGGGGGAGGAGGGACTCCACAAATGAAGGGGGGTGGGGGTTACAGAGGAATCTAATTGTGTGAAAAGGGGGGCAGGGGTTTGGGCCTGAGGACTCCGACGTGAAGGGGGAGGGGGGCTAAAAATGAAGGGGAAGTAGGGGTTATGGCGGACTCCAATGTGTGAAAAGGGGGGGCAGGGGGTTTGGGCTGAGGACTCAAAAAAAGGAAGGGATATGAGGTCTGTGTGTAAGTTCGAGAAGGGGAAAGTAAGGACATGGGGTTGGGTTGGGGTGGGGGTATGTATTGGGCGCATGTTTGTATGTATGGGGTGTTTGTTAAGAAAAAACATCCAAGGGGGAGTTCAGGGAAGAGGGAGCTGAAGTTCTGCTCTAAATAATTATAATGGTTGATCGGTTCACTTTAAACTGGCGTGTTTTGACGTGGCATTTCAGCTCCTGCTGCCATGTAAACAGAGACTAATGAGGCGAATTTGTACCACAAGAAAAACAAACATGGGTGTTTGATGCTGCTGTGCAGTTCCTGGCAATGAGCGGCGCAGACTAGATCAGATAGGTGGGTACGCCGGCTGCCAGTCGCAGGACCTTATCACCGCTGTCTTCCTCTCCAGACGCCAACACTATTCTTGGCATATCCTGAAGTGCCCGGCACTTCCTAAGCCTCTGCTGTCCACAATGGAATGGGAGACTCTTCCTTTCTCTCAGGGAAGGGCCTCATTCCGAATGGACTGTCTTCTCAGACTTCAAAGGGGATATGTTCCAGTGCAAATGGCATTCAAGCTGGAGGAACGCACGCGAAGATGACCTGTGACCTCTGTCGCTGCATTTATCTAAACAGACACCATCATTGCCAGGATCCTGGACGTTGAGGAAGAGTGGAAAAAGAAAAAAGATATGAGATGAACATTTGATTGTTATCTATTGTGATTTGTCCTGGCCAAGTGTTAGCACTGCACAGGATTATACATTTTTAATTGTCTTTTAGTCTTAAAAAGGGGATGCAAACCCAATTGCTAAAATCTCACCCTTATTTATAAATTGTTAATTTTATTCCAAAAGTTGATTTCAACCCTTTTATCTGCACCTGTCATTAAAAAAAATCCCTGGTGGTCCTGCCGTGAAGGCCCTACCTTTCTGCTATAGGGTGACAACGTAATGTTTCTGTCACCCAAATGTGCTCCTGCATTGTCACCTCGTCTCATGGGCTTCAGGTGGACTTTTCAACACACATTATGCAGGCTTGATGCACAGTTGTTAGCATTGGGAATAAAGCTTTGAGAAACGCCATCGCTGCACAAATTCAAAGAGGTTGCAGGGGATCAGCAGCACTGAGATACAAACAAAGCATGAAAAAAAGAAGGGAAAAAAATTTAAATCCACCTGCTATGCTTGTACAATAAACGTTCATAGGAACAATCATTTGGCAGGTGAATCATAACCTGGTAATCCAAACAACTTCATGACCAGGCCATTATTTACTATTCAGCACTGTGCTATTTTAACTGGTAATTGCGCAGTCATGCAACGCTGTACACAAATTAAATTTATATAACTTTTTTTTTTACACGTGCGAGTGCACGTGGGTCCGCGAGTACCCGTATATTGTCTTGTTGAGTACCTGTGTAGTGTTGTTGAGAATTAGTGTCAGGAAGCTAGTTGGTAGGTAATGGTAGGTACAATGCCCCGGCGGGTATGGAGATGTGACTCGGTGTACACCTTGCGGCATGTATACGTTCCTTGAATATTGCTATGCAAAATGTAAGCACATTGTTTCCCTGGAAGGCCAGGTTCTGAATCTAGGGAAGCAACTGTCAGCACTGAGAAGACCATCCATACTAAAGGAGAGCAGGGGACCGTACCCGGCAGGGGCCAGCACAGAGGCGGGTGGAGACAAAGAGTTGCAGGCACCAGAAAAGAGTAGATGGGTGACAGGAAGGTTTGGGGGGAAGTTCCACGTAGGCTGATCCAGGGCTGGAGCATCCCACCAAGTATGCTCCATTGAGTGACATTGGTGAAACCAGTCAGGGACCAGCACTGCTGGAGCTGAGGATCTCTCCTAGCTGCTGGGGGAAGAACTCCTCCAGTGAGAGTGGGGGGAAGGGAAAGGAAAGACACATTCTGGTGGTAGGGGACTCAATTCTTAGAAGGACAGAGAGGGCAATCTGTGACAAAGACATGAAGCGCCGAACTGTATGCTGTCTACCGGGCGCTCGGGTTCGGCACATTATGGATCTGGTGGACAGATTACTGGGAGGGGCTGGGGAAGACTCGGCTGTCATGGTGCACGCTGGCACCAATGACAAAGTCAGAGGCAGATGGAGTGTCCTAAAGAACGATTTTAGGGATTTGGGAGCTAAACTGAGGAAAAGGACCTCCAAGGTAGTATTCTCAGGAATACTAGCGGTACATCTAGCCACACCAGAAAGGCAGAGGGAGAATTAGGGAAGTAAACAAGTGGCTGAGGAGCTGGTGTAGTAAGGAGGGGTTTGGGTTCCTGGAGGACTGGGCCAACTTCTCAGTCGGTCAGCAGTACTATAGAAGGGATGGACTCCACCTAAATGAGGAGGGTGCAGATCTGCTGGGAGTAAAGATAGCCAAAAAGTTAGAGGGGTTTTTAAACTAGGCAATGGGGGGGGGGTCCAGAGGTAGAGATAGTCAGCACGGAACATATTCCAGAGGGTAGTGTTGGGGGCATTAGTGGTAGGTTGACTAAAGCACATAAACCCAAGGTAAGTATAGGTCCTAGTTTCACTCTTGGAACACCCAATAGGAGGATAGTATGCGACCGGTCTAAACTACTTGGCATGTTCACCAATGCCAGGAGCTTGGTGGAAAAATGGGTGAACTAGAGATACTGTTGTACGAGGAGGATTTGGATTTTGTGGGAATTTCAGAGACCTGGTTCAACAGCTCTCATGATTGGCTGGCAACCATTCAAGGGTTTTCCTTTTATCGTAGGGATAGAGAGGGTAAAAAAGGGGGAGGGGTATGTCTATATATCAAGAATAATGTACAAGTGAATGTGAGAGAAGACATCACTAAGGGAGCTAGGGAGGAGGTGGAATCTTTATGGGTAGAGCTCCAAAGGGATGAAGCTAAGGGGAAAATAATACTGGGAGTATGCTATAGGCCCCTTGACCTGAGGGAGGAGGCAGAGGTGGACCCTCCTATCTCAATTTGGATTAGCAGCAAGGATGGGAAATGTCATCATAATGGGGGATTTTAATTATCCAGACATAGACTGGGCGGAGGGAACCACGCATGCCAGTTCCTAAATGTCTTGCAGGACAATTTCATGGGTCAGATGGTAGATGCACCATCTAGAAATAAAGCGTTACTAGATCTACTGATTACAAACAATACAGACCTGATCATGGATGTGGAAATACAGGGCAATTTAGGAACCAGCAATCACAGGTCAATTGGCTTCAGTATAAATCACACAAATAGGAAACATAAGGGAAATACAAAGACACTGAATTTCAAAAAAACTAACGTCCCTAAACTACGAACCTTGCTAGAAGATATAATTTGGGATAAAATCTTAGGAACAAAGAACACAGAGGAGAGATGGGTTTGCTTTAAGAGCATATTAAATAAGAGCATTAGCCAGTGCATCCTATTGGGTAATAAATTTAAAACAGCGAACAAAAGTCCTGGATGGCTTAACCCGAATGTAAAAATGCATATAAAAGCAAAGGGGAAGGCCTTCAAAAAATACAAGGTTGAGGGATCATCATCAGCATTCAGACTTTATAAAGAATGCAACAAGAAATTTAAGGGTGCAATTAGGGTGGCTAAGATAGAACACGAAAGACACATAGCGGATAAAAGCAAAAAAAAAAAACAAAACAAAAAAAAAGTTCTTTAAGCATGTAACCAGTAAAAAAGGGAGAACAGACCATATTGGCCCCATAAAGAATGAGGAAGGACATCTGGTTACAAAGGATGTGGAAATGGTGAAGGTATTGAATTTATTCCCCTCCTCGGTCTTCACAAGGGAATCGGGGGGCTTTAGTAACCAAAACTGCAGTGCTTATCCTCATGACACATCACAGGAAGCACCCTCATGGCTAACAGAGGACAGAATTAAAATTAGACTTGGGAAACCTAACATTAATAAATCACCGGGACCGGATGGCTTGCACCCGAGGGTACTTATGGAACTCAGTCAAGTAATGGCCAGACCATTGTTCCTAATTTTTACTGACAGTCTACTAACTGGAATGGTACCAGCGAACTGGAGAAAAGCCAATGTAGCACCAATATTTAAAAAGGGCCCAAAATACATCCCTGGGAATTACAGACCAGTTAGCCTAACATCAATAGTATGCAAGCTCTTGGAGGGGATGATAAGGGACTACATACAAGATTTTAGTAATGAGAACGGTATCATTAGCAGTAATCAGCATGGATTCATGAAGAATCGTTCTTGCCAAATCAATCTATTAACCTTCTATGAGGAGGTGAGTTGCCAGCTAGATAAAGGAAGGCCCGTAGACGTGGTGTATCTGGATTTTGCAAAAGCATTTGACACAGTTCTCCATAAACGTTTACTGTACAAAATAAGGTCCGTTGGCATGGACCATAGGGTGAGTACATGGATTGAAAACTGGCTACAAGGGTGAGTTCAGAGGGTGGTGATAAATGGGGAATACTCGGAATGGTCAGGGGTGGGTAGTGGGTCCCCACAGGGTTCTGTGCTGGGACCAGTCCTATTTAATTTATGCATAAACGACCTGGAGGATGGGGTAAACAGTTCAATCTCTGTGTTTGCGGATGATACTAAGCTAAGCAGGGCAATAACTTCTCTGCAGGATGTGGAAACCTTGTAAGAAGATCTGAACAATTTAATGGGTTGGGCAACTACATGGCAAATGAGGTTTAATGTAGAAAAATTTTAAATAATGCATTTGGGTGGCAAAAATATGAATGCAATCTATACACTGGGGGGAGAACCTCTGGGGGAATCTAGGATGGAAAAGGACCTGGGGGTCCTAGTAGATGATAGGCTCAGCAATGGCATGCAATGCCAAGCTGCTGCTAACAAAGCAAACAGAATATTGGCATGCATTAAAAAGGGGAATAATTTCAGAGATAAAACGATAATTCTCCCGCTCTACAAGACTCTGGTCCGGCCGCACCTAGAGTATGCTGTCCAGTTCTGGGCACCAGTCCTCAGGAAGGATGTACTGGAAATGGAGCGAGTACAGAGAAGGGCAACAAAGCTAATAAAGGGTCTGGAGGATATTAGTTATGAGGAAAGGTTGCCAGCACTGAACTTATTTTCTCTGGAGAAGAGACAATTGATAGGGGATATGATTTCAATTTACAAATACCGTACTGGTGACCCCACAATAGGGATAAAACTTTTTTGCGGAAGGAAGTTTAACAAGACACGTGGCCACTCATTAAAATTAGAAGAAAAGAGGTTTAACCTTTAACTACGTAGAGGGTTCTTTACTGTAAGAGTGGCAAGGATGTGGAATTCCCTTCCACAGGCGGTGGTCTCAGCGGGGAGCATCGATAGTTTCAAGAAACTATTAGATAAGCACCTGAATGACTACAACATACAGGGATATACAATGTAATACGGACATATAATCACACACATAGGTTGGACTTGATGGAATTTTTTTAACCTCACCTACTATGTAACAAGTAGAGCTTTCTTTTGGTGGTATTTGATCACCACTGGGCTTTTTATTTTTTTGCGATATAAAAGAAAAAAGACTGAAAATTAAAGATACAACAATATTTAAAAAAAAAATTGAATTTCTTCATACATTTTGGCCAAAAAAAAAAAAAAGAAAAATCCCAATAAGTGTATATCGATTGGTTTATGTGAAATTTATAGCACCTACAAACTATGGTATATATACCGGAATTCCTATATATTTTTTTTTTTTAATTTAATTTACACTGCTAATGGTGGCAATCAATGACTTATAATGGGACAGTGATAGCGTGGTCGGAAATCTGACACTGACGCTGGGGGAAACCGACTAACTGCCACCAACATCACCAGTGACACTAATACAGTGATCAGTGCTAATAATATACCCTGCCACTGTACTAATGACACTGGCTGGGAAGGGGTTAACATCTAGGGTGATCTAAGAGTTAAATGTGTGCCTATGTGTAACGTGTGTACGGCTACCCATACTGCTTTTACCAAGAGATCTCTCAGTTTCTCATCCCTGCAAAATAGACAGGTTGCTCCCCCTGGACAGAGCTTTGTGTTGTTTACCAACACAGAGCTCTGGGCTGTGATTGCACACAGCCAATCAGCAGGTCCCAGACGTGAATCATTGGCCAGGACTTGCTGACAGGCTCCTGCTCGTGCCAGCCAGGGGGTGCGCACCCAAAAGCCAGAAGTGGGCAGCGACGTATGGGTACATTGCTTTGCCTACAGCGGCTGCATGTCAGCAGTACACACCTCCTGTTGTATGGCAGACACACACACTTAGATTTTAGTATCCGATGGAAGTTTATTTTAATCAAATTGGAAACCGACCGATTAGCAATAACTACCCTTCTGAATTTAGACTTGGTTTGGATTGGATTAGATCAACGGTGTTTATTGGCCAGGAATGAAAATGATTAATTTTGGCAGCAATGAGGTTATTTGCCCATATATTTGATTGTATTTCGATTGATCAGAATATGAACTTGCATGCTGAGAACAAAGATATGATCAATGACTTACAATGGTAACTATCCAGCGGCGGCTGGTGCACCACTTTTTTTTGGGGGGGGGGGGGGGGGGCCGCAAACAAAATCCCCCCGCCTGCTTGCAAGACCCTCACTTACCCCATCCAGGTCGCGGGTGGCTTCTCCTCCAGGCCACTCCGGTATTAGGACCAGTTTCCTGTCCTGATTGGCTGGGAGGAGAATCAGAAAGACAATAGCGAATGTTGATTCGCTAACGTCACAAGTGGGTGGACTTGGGGCGCAGTGCTCTGCACCCCGAGCCCAAACTTTTGAAGCCAATTAGAGCCTCCACCTGTAATCATGTACTTCACAAAAATTTTTTTTTAAAATCTCGTAGTACTCTATACGTCCGGCACCCCGCATAGAGATTTGGGGGCGGAGCATAGTGATTAGGGGGCGGAGCATAGAGACTAGGGGGCGGAGCATAGAGATTAGGGGGCGGCGCCTCTGCGCACCTTATAGATGGGCCGCAGCTGCAACTATCAAATCGGATTCTGCTTACCCGTGTGTCGTGTATTGATAAATTGCGTTGTCAGTCGATCATTCCTATTGGAAGAGATTGATCAGAAAATAAATTGATAATTTTTTTGAAGCTTGTATGACCCCCCCCCCCAAAGAGTGGCAACCATACTAAGCAGCGTTGTCACCCTAGGAAATGGGAGTGTGATAGGACTACATAACCCGTTCATCTCTTCTCCACAATAGGGGCAGGTGTTTTGTAGTCCAAGGAGATAGCAGGGGATAATGCTAACTGATAAATGTTCAGAAGCAGACAGCACAGGAAGTTCACAAGAATTCTGGCTGGATAAACAGCTATTTTTTTTTTTTTTCATTTTTGGATTTGTTAACCACTTCAATACCGGGCACTTATACACCTTCCTGGCCAAACCAATTTTCTGCTTTCAGGGCTGTCGCACTTTGAATGACAATTGCGCGGTCATACAACACTGTACCCAAACAATATTTTTATCATTTTGTTCCCACAAATAGAGCTTTCTTTTGGTGGTATCTGATCACCTTTGGGATTTTTTTTTCTGCTAAACAAATAAAAAAAAGACCGAAAATTTTGAAAAAAAAAATGTTTTTTTTTTTTTTTTCTGTTACAAAGCTTTGTAAAATAAGTACGTTTTCTCCTTCACTGATTGGCACCAATGGGGCTGCACTGACTGGCACTGATAAGGCGGCACCAATATGGCAGGTGCCGGCACAGAGGCGGGTGGAGACAAAGAGGTGCAGGCACTAGCAAAGAGTAGATGGGTGACAGTCAGGAGGGGTAGAGGGGGAAGTGCCAGAGAGGCCGTTCCAGGACTGGAGCATCCCAATAAGTACGCTCCATTGAGTGACATTGGTGTAACCAGTCAGGGAACAGCACTGCTGGAGATGAGGGACTCTCCTAGCTGCCAGGGGAAGAACTCCTCCAGTGAGAGTGGGGGGGGCAGCAAAGGGAAAGGAAAGACAGATTCTGGTGGTAGGGGACTCAATTCTTAGAAGGACAGAGAGGGCAATCTGTAACCAAGACCTGAAGCGCCGAACAGTATGTCTACCGGGCGCTCGGGTTCGGCACATCATGGATCTTGTGGACAGATTACTGGGAGGGGCTGGGGAAGACCCGGCTGTCATGGTGCACGTTGGCACCAATGACAAAGTCAGAGGCAGATGGAGTGTCCTAAAGAACGATTTTAGGGACTTAGGAGCTAAATTGAGGAAAAGGACCTCCAAGGTAGTGTTCTCAGGAATACTACCGGTACATCGAGCCACACCAGAAAGGCAGAGGGAGATTAGGGAAGTAAACAAGTGGCTGAAGAGCTGGTGTAGTAAGGAGGGGTTTGGGTTCCTGGAGGACTGGGCCGACTTCTCAGTCGGTAACCGCTACTATAGAAGGGACGGACTGCACCTAAATGAGGAGGGTGCAGATCTGCTGGGAATGAAGATGGCCAAAAAGTTAGAGGGGTTTTTAAACTAGGCGATGGGGGGGAGGGTCCAGAGACAGTGATAGCCAGCGCGGAAGATATTCCAGAGGGTAGTATTGGGGGCATTAGTGGTAGGTTAACCAAAGCACAAAAACACAAGGTGAGTATAGTAGCAAGTCCTAGTTGCAATCTTGAAACACCCAATACGAGGACAATATGCGACCAGTCTAAACTATGTGGCATGTTCACCAATGCCAGGAGCCTGGCGGACAAGATGGGTGAACTAGAGATACTGTTGTACAAGGAGGATTTGGATTTTGTGGGAATTTCAGAGACCTGGTTCAACAGCTCCCATGATTGGCTGGCAAACATTCAAGGGTATACCCTATACTGCAAGGATAGAGAAGGTAAAAAAGGGGGAGGGGTATGCCTATATATCAAGAATAATGTACAAGTGAGTGTGAGAGATGACATCACTGAGGGGGCTAGGGAGGAGGTGGAATCTTTATGGGTAGAGCTCCAAAGGGATGAAGCTAAGGGGAAAATAATACTGGGAGTATGCTATAGGCCCCCTAACCTGAGGGAGGAAGTGCAGACAGATCTCCTATCACAATTTGGATTAGCAGCAAGGATGGGAAGTGTTATCATAATGGGGGATTTTAATTATCCAGACATAGACTGGGCGGAGGGAACCGCGCATTCATTTAAGGCTCGCCAGTTCCTTAGTGTCTTGCAGGACAATTTTATGGGTCAGATGGTAGACGCACCAACTAGAAATAAAACATTACTAGATCTACTGATTACCAACAATACAGACCTGATAACAGATATGGAAATACGGGACAATTTAGGTAACAGCCATCACAGGTCAATTAGTTTCAGTATAAATCACACAAATAGGAAACATGAAGGGAACACAAAGACACTGAATTTCAAAAGAGCCAACTTCCCTAAACTACAAACCTTGCTAAAAGGCATAAATTGGGATAAAATATTAGGAACAAAGAATACGGAGGAGAGATGGGTTTGCTTTAAGAGCATATTAAATAAGGGCATTAGCCAATGTATCCCATTGGGTAATAAATTTAAAAGAGCGAACAAACATCCTGGATGGCTTAACTCCAATGTAAAAATGCATATAAAAGCAAAGGAGAAGGCCTTCAAAAAATACATGGTTGAGGGATCATCCTCAGCATTCAGAATTTATAAAGAATGCAATAAGAAATGTAAGGGTGCAATTAGGATGGCTAAGATAGAACATGAAAGACACATAGCGGAGGAGAGCAAAAAAAAATCCCAAGAAATTCTTTAAGTATGTAAACAGTAAAAAAGGGAGGACAGACCATATTGGCCCCATAAAGAATGAGGAAGGACATCTGGTTACAAAGGATGGGGAGATGGCAAAGGTATTGAATTTATTCTTCTCCTCAGTCTTCACAAGTGAATCGGGGGGCTTCAGTAACCAAAACTGCAGTGTTTATCCTCATGACACAACACAGGAAGCACCTACATGGTTAACAGAGGACGGAATTAACTTGACTTGAGAAACTTAACATTAATAAATCACCGGGACCAGATGGCTTGCATCCGAGGGTACTTAGGGAACTCAGTCAGGTGATTGCCAGACCGTTGTTCCTAATTTTTACAGACAGTCTATTGACTGGAATGGTACCAGCTGATTGGCGAAAAGCCAATGTAGCACCAATATTTAAAAAGGGCCCAAAAAACATCCCTGGGAATTACAGACCAGTTAGCCTAACATCAATAGTATGTAAACTCTTGGAGGGGATGATAAGGGACTATATACAAGATTTTAGTAATAAGAATGATCTCATTAGCAGTAATCAGCATGGATTCATGAAGAATCGTTCTTGCCAAACCAATCTATTAACCTTCTATGAGGAGGTGAGTTGCCATCTAGATAAAGGAAGGCTCGTAGACGTGGTGTATCTGGATTTTGCAAAAGCATTTGACACAGTTCCCCATAAACGTTTACTGTACAAAATAAGGTGCGTTGGCATGGGCCATAGGGTGAGTACATGGATTGAAAACTGGTTACAAGGGCGTGTTCAGAGGGTGGCGATAAATGGGGAGTACTCAGAATGGTCAGGGGTGGGTAGTGGGGTTTCCCAGGGTTCTGTGCTGGGACCAATCCTATTTAATTTGTTCATAAACGACCTGGAGGATGGGATAAACAGTTCAATCTCTGTATTTGCAGACGATACTAAGCTAAGCAGGGCAATAAATTCTCTGCAGGATGTGGAAATCTTGCAAAAAGACCTGAACAAATTAATGGGGTGGGCGACTACATGGCAAATGAGGTTCAATGTAGAAAAATGTAAAATAATGCATTTGGGTGGCAAAAATATGAATGCAATCTATACACTGGGGGGAGAACCTCTGGGGGAATCTAGGATGGAAAAGGACCTGGGGGTCCTAGTGGATGATAGGCTCAGCAATGGCATGCAATGCCAAGCTGCTGCTAATAAAGCAAACAGAATATTGGCATGCATTAAAAGGGGGATCAACTGCAGAGATAAAACGATAATTCTCCCGCTCTACAAGACTCTGGTCCGGCTGCACCTGGAGTATGCTGTCCAGTTCTGGGCACCAGTCCTCAGGAGGGACGTACTGGAAATGGAGCGAATACAAAGAAGGGCAACAAAGCTAATAAAGGGTCTGGAGGATCTTCGTTATGAGGAAAGGTTGCGAGCACTGAACTTATTCTCTCTGGAGAAGAGACGCTTGAGAGGGGATATGATTTCAATTTACAAATACTGTACTGGTGACCCCACAAGAGGGATAAAACTTTTTCGCAGAAGAGAGTTTAATAAGACTCGTGGCCACTCATTACAATTAGAAGAAAAGAGGTTTAACCTTAAACTACGTAGAGGGTTCTTTACTGTAAGAGCGGTAAGGATGTGGAATTCAGACTGACACACTGCAAGAATGATCGCCGCTATGCGCACCCCGGGGGGCGCGCAGCGGCCTGATATCCTGGCGACGTCATATGACGTCCGGTCAAGATATCGCAACCACTTTGCCGAAGTCATATTGCTATATGGTGGGCGGAAAGTGGTTAAAGAGATATATAAAAAAACAAAAACAACAAAAACACTTTTAATGGTTTATTTAACCGACCAAAAGGGAATAAAAGGGAGAAATATATTTTGTTAGTCCCCTGCATTATTAAAGAATATATAAACCCAACACTTCATATTCCTGATATGTCTGCTGTACCATGTACTTGGATGAAAAAGTCTCCTGTTCTCTTTGTATTGATTCATTTCTATTTTAAACTGAACGGGTTTGTTTTACAAGGTGAGGGTTTATAATCACTTTAAGACTGAAAGATGAAGGTGCAGCACCGTAAGCCACTCAGGCTTATCTACATGGCACAGGGAGTTGGCTGATTGGATGGAAGGACACAGGGTTGAATGCACTGGTCTTTTGCTGCTCCTTTACTGCCCAATCACAGGGACCTTGACCAAGTTGTACTGCAGTAGACAAAAGCAGTATTTGTACCCAATAAAGGTGATTTCCAGGTATGCATACCTTATACAGAGTTGCATTGGTCCGGCTTGGATGCAACTATGAATATACCTGGAAGATGACCCTGGAAGTTGGAAATCACTGAAGTAGACACCACTAAATCCAGTGATCTCCATTTGCTTTCGGGTTCTGCACAGAGCAGACACCCTGCTTCATTCTGACCACAGAAGGTCAACTGCTCGTCGTGGGTGTCCTTCAGATTGGACAAGGTGGAGAGAGCATGATATCACAGCCTCTCCACCTCGTCCAATCGGAGAACACTTTGCATTCATTCAAAAAAAAGAAAAGCATCCTCTGAATGGCGCCCCCTGCTGAGCAGAAGACCTCCTGTGTTCAAAATGCAGCTGGGCAGCCGCTCAGCACAGGACCTGGAAGCAAGAGAACACTGGAGTAGCGATGTCTACTTCGGTGATTTCCAGCGTCAAGGGGTATCAGCCAGGAATGGTAAAAACATAGTTATATTGATCCAAGCTGGACCAATCTAACTGTATATAAAATATCCATAGCTGAAATTAATCTTTAAAAATATTAGAAAATCAAATGAATATTCTAAAAATAAAAGCTCTCCAAAGAAATTCTACTTAACCACTTCAGCCCCGGAAGGATTTGCCACCGTAATGACCAGGCCATTTTTTACGATATGGCACTGCGTCGTTTTAACTCACAAGATAAACAAAAAAAAAAAATTAATCAGTTTAGGCCAATATGCATTCTTCTACATATTTTTGGTTAAAAAAAAAAAAAAAAATGGCAATAAGCGTATTGCAGAGAAGGGCAACAAAGCTAATAAAGGGTCTGGAGGATATTAGTTATGAGGAAAGGTTGCGAGCACTGAACTTATTCTCTCTGGAGAAGAGACGCTTGAGAGGGGATATGATTTCAATGTACAAATACCGTACTGGTGACCCCACAATAGGGATAAAACTTTTCCGTGAAAGGACATTTAAAAAGACTCGCGGCCATTCACTAAAGGAAAAGCGATTTTACCCAGAAACTGCGTAGAGGGTTCTTTACGGTAAGAATGTGGAATTCTCTTCCCCAGGCGGTGGTTTCAGCAGAGAGCATAGATAGATAATTAAAAAAAAACTATTAGATAGGCACCTAAATGACCACAACATACAGGGATATACAAAGTAATATTGACATAAAAGCACACACAGGTTGGACTTGATAGACTAGTGTCTTTTTTCAACCTTACCAACTATGTAACATAAATTAATTGGTTTGTGCAAATGTTACAGCGTCTACAAAATTAGGGGATTTATGGACATTTATGTTTTTATTGTTTTTACTGGTAATGGCGATTTTTAGCAGGACTGCGACAAAAAAAAAAAAAAAAAAAAAAATGATCACAATGTATAAATGACACTGGCAGGGAAGGGGTTAACACTAGTGGACGATCAAGGGGTTAACTGTGTTCCCTGGGTATGTCCCTGTGTGGGGGTTGAGCTCCACAGGCGACACTTTAAAAATGTCTACAGGTTAGCAGTTTAGAGTTACAGAGGAGGTCTAGCGCTATAATTATTATTATTCTCGCTCTAACGATCACCGCGATACCTCACATGTGTGGTTTGAACACAGTTTATATTTACGGGCGCGACTTACGCGGGGACGGGGCGCTTTAAAATTTTAATTTTTTTCTTATTTATTTTCTTTATTTATGAATTTTTGTGATCATTTTTATTGCTGTCAGAAGGAATGTACACATCCCTTCTGACAGTAATAGGCAGTGACAGGTAATCTTAATGGAGGGATCTGGAGTCTATAAGACCCCAAATTTCTCCTTTGCACTTAAAAGCATTCAAAACGCCAAGTTTGGCTGTTTTGAATGCTGTCATTTTTAAAAATTTGGCGCCTTTAAGTCTTCAGTAAACAGGAAGTGAGGTCATGACATTGCTTCCGGGTTACTAGATCCGAGACCCGATCACAGACAATTCCGTCATCATTCGGGTCTTCGGCCAGCCGGCGGACGTGTCGGCTGGTCGCTCAGGGCTTCCGGTGGGACAGGAGAGCCGCAGACGACGGGGGACGTCCCCTCCCACTGCTTTGGATAACAGCCGAGCGGCTTTTATCTGTATCGGTTGTTATTCCAAGAAAGCCGACCACCGTCTCTAAAAAAAAAAAAAAAAAAAAAAAAAAAAAACAAACAAAAAAAAATGGTTCCGGGGCAATGCGTGCAGCTGCAGGGATCACCCCGGTACAACCCCTTCAAGCCGAGGCTGCATATTTGTGTACGGTTGGCATGAAGAGATTAAAGTGCTGCTAAACCCAGGAGCCTGCATTCACTATATCTGGTCTCCCACAGTACACAGAACATGGAAATGCAATTATTTTAGTAAATATAAACTGCTAAATACCTTTTCTCATCAGCGGTATATAGCAGTCTTATTATTATTATTATTTAAGGTACTTGTATAGCGCGGCCAATTTACGCAGCGCTTTACATATACATTGTACATTCACATCAATCCCTACCCTCAAGGAGCTTACAATCTAGGGTCCCTAAGTCACATTCATATACTAGGGGCCAATTTAGACAAAAGCCAATTAACCTACCATCACGTCTTTGGAGTGTGGGAGGAAACCCACGCAGGCACAGGGAGAACATACAAACTCCAGGCAGGTAGTGTCGGGGTTGGGATTCGAACCAGCGACCTTTTACTGCTAGGCAAGAGTGCTACCCACTACACCACTGTCTTGTGACTTCTATCAGTGTCTGGTTAAAACTTGTAGAAGTAGTTTTCATTCTACTCTGACTGTCATATGAGGCTGCAGGACCCCTGACCTTCCGTCTGGACAGTGCCGATTAGCCCTGTGCTGATCACATGCACCCTCCCAGGAAAAAAAAAGAAAAAAAAAACTCTCATAGTACACACCAAACTGAGCATGTGCACTCCAAAGGCTCAGTGCTACCAGGAGATGGATTGGGGAAAGTGGAAGGAAGGGAGGATCAAGAAGACAAGTTAAACAGTCTTTTTACACAATGCAGAGGATTAACCCCTTAGGTTCCACAGTGAGTATAACAAGCATGCTTTACTGCATATACAGACTGATTTTACTGTTGTGAGTTTAGTAACACTTTAAAAGCCTGCTACTGTTGTAGAACTGAACAGCAGGGAGATCAGATTATACAGTGTTGCTGAAGGAACAACCCTTCTTCTTCTTCCTTAGTAGAGGAAGGGACTGTCCTGCTTAGGCTGCTATGCGTCATGGATGTGTTTTGTATAAAATATTTATAGTTATAATAGTGTGTATATATATATATATATATATATATATATATATATATATATATATATATATATATATATATATATATATATATAATAGTAAGAACTTTCAACCCCCCCAAAAAAAAACAAAAAACGGACAATGGACTTTTAAAGCTGTAAAATGTAAAACGTTTTCCAAACCTTTGAGACTTCCCCTTTAAATAAGACACGTGGCATAAGTCTGGCAGCCATAGGGGGCAGCCAGTGAGTCTGCAGAAAATGGGTTAATGGACGAGGACAGGAGGCGTCTGGGAGCTTCTTTCTACATATTAAAAGGGATTTTGGGTCCCATTGGCTACATGACATGATGGCAATAATCTCCAGGAAATCCTGGCCCTCTAATGCAATGCAGTCATTGAGAGAAAATTCTTAAGTTGCTGTTCAGACGGACCGGGATTAAAGACAGCTCACAGGGTGACAGATGGCAGGTCTGACAGACTAATGCATTAGCCTGGCACAGTCTGCGGGGTGACAAAGACATCAGACGGGTAGACGGGAAGACACTGACCGCCACAATAGTGAGGGGAGGGGAGGGCTGACAATTAAACATTTGTTAAGTAATTAGTGTTTTGTCAGGTTAAAGCTTTCAATAATTCTACTAAGAAAGCTCAGGGGCGACACTATTATACGTGCTCTAAGCAGATTGGAGTTCTGTTGGTTCACGAGAGTCGCTGTACTGTTCTAGCACCATCTCGCGTCATTGGTATGCCGTGCCCGCTGGGATTATTAATCCTGGCAGGGTGTAATTTCTGAACGAAGCCGAGGTGCATATTTTATCTGCAAAATTGGTTTCCGACACAATATGGGACTCGTAAAATCCAACTATTTTGAAGGCAAAAAAAAAAAAAAAAAACATCAAAGGTCATGCGGGTCTTGGGAAAGCATGGAGCGACCGTACGCAAAGATTTTGGGTTCTATTTATAGTAGCTGATTTTTTTTTTTATTTTTATTTTTTTTAAAGGGGAGATATTTTCTGACAGTTTTGTCCACCAATAAAGCTAGTCAGGGCAGTAGCAATGCTGATTTCAGCCATGTCCCAATTGGCTTGCGAACAGCCCTGCAAATATTTTTAGGTTCCATCCACACTTGTGTGACTTGTCATGCAACTTTGGACATCAAACTTGCATGACAAGTCATTCCCCATGTTTTCCAATGATAACCATTCATATATGCTCAACTTAGTGTCTGCCAACCCTCTCCTCCCAATCCCTACACTGGCTCCCGATCACCCAGCGAATTAAATTCAAAATACTAACCACAACATACAAAGCCATTCACAACTCTGCCCCGAGTTACATCACCAATCTCGTCTCCAAATATCACCCAAATCGTCCTTTTCACTCTTCTCAAGACCTCCTACTCTCAAGCTCTCTCGTCTCCTCCTCCCATGCTCGTCTCCAGGATTTCCTCAGAGCCTCTCCCCTCCTCTGGAACTCGCTACCTCCATCTATCCGGCTATCCCCTCCTCTGGAACTCACTACCTCCACCAGTCCCGCTATCCCCAATCTTTCTATCTTCAGGCGATCCCTGAAAACTCATCTCTTCAGGAAAGCCTATCATATCTCTAACTAATCTTTTACCACTTCCATCAGCTCATTCCCCACAGTTACAACCTTTTGTACCACCTGTCCCACCACACTATTAGATTATAAGATCTTCTGAGCAGGGCCCTCTTAATCCTCTTGTATTTTATTGTATTATAACTGTATTGTCTCCTTTTTACATTGTAAAGCACTGCGTAAACTGTTGGCGCTATATAAATCCTGAATGATAATAATAATCATAATAATGTTGCAGCGACTTCAAAGTAGTTCAGCCACTACTTTGGTCCAACTTTTATGCAACTTGAGGGCCATAGACTTCAATGATGACCCTTAGAAGCTGCATGAAAGTTGTACCTGAATGTTATACAATGCAACAGTTGTCCATTATCACTGGTCAAAGCTAAAGTCGTATCCAAGTTGCACCCATCCAAAGTTGCACTGCAAGGTCGGCGCAACTTTGGAGTCGTACAAGTGTGAATGGAGCCTTAAAGTGGAACTAAAGCCCAACAGCAAAAAAAAAAAAAAGCTACAAAAAGGTAGAGCTTTTTGGCAGAAGAGAACTTTGAATTTGTTTTCTGACAAAAAAGCCATTTTCCCTAGCATTTTTTTTTTTGCCATGCACAATATAGGGTACACGGCTGGCCCATAATGGGCATCTGAGAGAATGGACGCCAGGAGAGTTACATCATCAAAGGCCACCCAATGGCTGAAGACATTGGTTCAAAAGAAGCTTCAGAAAAGATGTCAGCGGCACTGATGGGAAGCATGGAGCTGTCATTGCTGAAGGGGGGCAAAGTCTTCAATATTAGTATCCTATTATTATTATTATTATAATACAGGATTTATATAGCGCCAACAGTTTGTGCAGCACTTTACAATGTGAGGGCAGACAGTACAACTACAATACAACTCAATACAGGAGGTATCAGAGGGGCCTGCTCCTTAGAGCTTACAATCTAAAAGGGAGGGTCAGGTGATATGAACGGTAATAAAATGTGGGGGATGAGCTGATGGAGAAAATAAAAGTACAGTTGTTAGGTGGAGGCAGGATAGGCTTCTCTGAAGAGAAAAGTTTTCGGGGATCGCCTGAATGTGGACAGAGTAGGAGATAGTCGGACACATTGGGGTAGGGAGTTCCAAAGGATGGGAGAGGCTCGGGAGGAGTCCTGGAAGACAGCCAGTTTAGAGAATTGTTGGTATTTTGAGACTAGGCTAGTGATGGAGTTGGGGGCAGAGTTGTGGATGGCTTTGTAAGTTATTGTTAGTATTTTTAATTTATTTTCTGGGCGAGTGGCAGCCAATGGAGGGATTGGCAGAGAGGGGTAGCAGACGCTGAGTGGTTTGTTAGGTGGATGAGTCTGGCAGCAGCATTCATGATGGACTGAAGGGGGATAGCCAATTTAAAGGTAAGCCAATGAGGAGGGAGTTGCAGTAGTGGAGGCGTGGCACATTATGACCAGCAGTGACAGCTCCACGCTTCCTATCAGTGTCGTCTACATCTTCTTTGAAGCTTCTTTTGGACCAGTGTCTTCAGCCATTGGGTGCTCATCAATGATGTAACTCCTCTGCCAAAATACCTGATCCTGCCATAAAGGTCCTTGTTCAGGCACTTCCTGTTAGAGAGCAACTAAGCTCTGTGCCTGTCTCCCAATTTTGCTCCTGCATGGTCACTCGGGTTTATAATGAAGACTACAAGTAGCTGTTTCAACACCCATTATGTAGGCATGATCTACTTTTGCCACCATCAGGAAACTTAACCTGAGAAATGCCATGCAGTCATTACTGAAGGGCATGTAGATGGGAAGTGGCTACAAAAGAAAAGGAAGCACTAAGGCTTCAACGAATGCTTAAAACAAAACAAACTAACAACTATTTTGATACACAGTAGAATTGTCATTCAGTTAGGAATTACATCTATTTTAGGTTGCACATACAAATAAGCCAACACTGAATATATCTGGGGTGTTGGCAGGGTAGGGATACGCTTTAGGATGAAGCAGGGATTCTGCTTTCAACCAGGAGACTGGTAAAGCTTCCATAGATCATATGCTGCCAGCCGTAAGCCATGGGCGGCATATCGGGCGGTTCAATAGAAACCGGCTGACATTCAGCCCACGTGTATGGCATCCGATCTGGCTTCTTTCAAAGGGGCATGACTGAAAAAGGTCTGCCAATCGGCATTCAATTGCTGAGAGCGCTGACCAGTGTGTTCTTGTGGGGGGCTGTCTCTGTCAGAACACAAGCTCAGCAGGGGGAGATCGCTGTACACTACGCTGAACATTGCATAGATAGTATAGACCTCCTCCCGAGCTCTTCAGTTTTTTTTCATTCAGTCCGCTGGATTAAACGAAAAAAAAAACCCTGATACATGGCCGCCACTCCTGAGAACGTCCACTGTGACAAAACGCGTCACAAGGGGCCAACGTATATGCTGATTCACACAGGCCAAAACCCACAAGGGAGCTGTAGTGCAGCACGAGGAGAGAATTGGATGTTTGTACCATGATGTACACAAGATTTTGCAGATTTCACCCTGTCATTTTGTGAGTATTTATAATCCTTTTGAATAAATTGGTATACATACTTACTACACCATGAGAGTTTCTTCTACTCATTTATGATTTTCGGTGGATGCATTTTTTGAGCGATATGCATATGGAAGATTCAGTGGAGATCTAGACCATTTGTAATAGGTGGTCTTCTCCATCTGGTAAGGTGGATTTACATACCCTAAGTGGTGTTTCGGTGAAGTGTTTCTTTTGGTGCATGGAAGAATCATTTATGAGGACACACATTTGTTGTGGTGGACTGTTTCATACACGCTTGTTTTTGATTTTTTTTTTTTTTATATAGACTTTTTATATGCATTTTACATGTATACAGTGGGGCAAAAAAGTATTCAGTCAGCCACCAATTGTGCAAGTTCTCCCACTTAAAAAGATGAGAGAGGCCTGTAATTGTCATCATAGGTATACCTCAACTATGAGAGACAAAATGTGGAAACAAATCCAGAAAATCACATTGTCTAATTTTTGAAAAAATTGATTTGGAAATTATGGTGGAAAATAAGTATTTGGTCACCTACAAACAAGCAAGATTTCTGGCTCTCACAGACCTATATCTTCTTTAAGAGGCTCCTCTGTCCTCCACTCATTACCTGTATTAATGGCACCTGTTTGAACTTGGTATCAGTATAAAAGACACCTGTCCACAACCTCAAACAGTCACACTCCAAACTCCACTATGGTGAAGACCAAAGAGCTGTCGAAGGACACCAGAAATAAAATTGTAGACCTGCACCAGGCTGGGAAGACTGAATCTGCAATAGGCAAGCAGCTTGGTGTGAAGAAATCAGCTGTGGGAGCAATAATTAGAAAATGGAAGACATACAAGACCACTTATAATCTCCCTCGATCTGGGGCTCCATGCAAGATCTCACCCCGTGGGGTCAAAATGATCACAAGAACGGTGAGCAAAAATCCCAGAACCACACGGGGGGGCCTAGTGAATGACCTGCTGAGAGCTGGGACCAACGTAACAAAGGCTACCATCAGTAACACACTACGCCGCCAGGGACTCAGATCCTGCAGTGCCAGACGTGTCACCCTGCTTAAGCCAGTACATGTCCAGGCCCGTCTGAGGTTTGCTAGAGAGCACTTGGATGATCCAGCAGAGGATTGGGAGAATGTCATATGGTCAGATGAAACCAAAGTAGAACTGTTTGGTAGAAACACAACTCGTCGTGTTTGGAGGAGAGAGAATGCTGAGTTGCAACCAAAGAACACCATACCTACTGTGAAGCATGGGGGTGGCAACATCATGCTTTGGGGCCGTTTCTCTGCAAAGGGAACAGGACGACTGATCCGTATACATGAAAGAATGAATGGGGCCATGTATCATGAGATTTTGAGTGCAAACCTCCTCATATCAGCAAGGGCATTGAAGATGAAACGTGGCTGGGTCTTTCAGCATGACAATGATCCCAAACACACCGCCCGGGCAACGAAGGAGTGGCTTCGTAAGAAGCATTTCAAGGTCCTGGAGTGGCCTAGCCAATCTCCAGATCCCAACCCCATAGAAAACCTTTGGAGGGAGTTGAAAGTCCGTGTTGCCCAGCGACAGCCCCAAAACATCACTGCTCTAGAGGAGATCTGGATGGATGAATGGGCCAACATACCAGCAACAGTGTGTGACAACCTTGTGAAGACTTACAGAAAACGTTTGACCTCTGTCATTGCCAACAAAGGATATATAACAAAGTATTGAGATGAACTTTTGATATTGACAAAAAAATTTATTTTCCACCATGATTTGCAAAGACTTTAGGGTTTGCCATCAACTTTTACTCTCATAAGGAGGAAAAAAATCTCTTCCGTGGCTTAGGAAAGAATAAACAATAGGGCGGCAATAACAATTATTATTAAATGCATCTGAGCTAACCGTTCCCTTGTAAAACGCTCAGTCTTTCTGGGTGACAGCTAATGTGTTTGCTCAAGGCCTACGCCGTCTCCTCTGGACAGTACGCCGGTTTAATTAACCAAGGAGATGGAGCCGCACTGCAAATGGAAAATGTCAAGTCTTAATTTCTAACCATGTCCCAGACTGGTATTTACTGTCAGCCTGTATTATTCCATAGAAGCAGAGGATGAAACTTTAATCTGCCCGCAACAAGTTACTATGAAGACGTGTATTTGCAGGTCATAAAAGAGCAGATAGACGTTTCTACCGTCTGTGAAGGTGGTTAGCACTGGGGGCCCTGCAGCACAGGAGTCCTGAATGAGTTGGGCAACAAAAATGGTGAAGGATAAAACATATCAGGAGAGATCGCAGGAACCAAATATGTACAAGTCTTGAGAGAAAAAAAAAGGGGACATGATTAAAACTTTTAAATACATGAAGGGTGTGGAGTAAGGTTCAGGACGACAGTATTTTCAATATGAAGCCACGATCAAGAACACTGGGAAATGACCTCAAATTGCAGGAGGTTTGAACCAAACTTTAGAAAGTATTATTATACAGAAAGGAGTATTCTCGGAAAAGACTTCCAGTCGAGGTAGTAAGTTGCTCAACAGAAAGTGACTTTAACCACTTTAATATCGGACAATTTCACCCCTTTCCTGCCCAGGCCAATGTTCAGCTGTCACACTTTGAATGACAATTAGGTAACACTGTACAAATATGAAATGATGACAGATATAGCTTTCTTTCGATGGTATTTACCCACTGGGGTTTTTTTTTTTTTTTTATGGTGTATATATTTTTGAAAATGAATTAGTCCTGATGTACTGAAAATTGATTAGTCCTGATGTACATTTCTGACATAAAATGGTAAGACAGTCCAAGCATCCCCCAAATGACCACTCTTTTGAAAGTAGACAGTCCAAGGTACTTCGTAAGAGGTGTGGTGATTTTTTTCTTAGTTGCAATTTTTTGTCACAATTTTTTGGAAAATATAAAAAAATTAAATGAGCTTTTTTTACCCACTATTTTTATACATAAGAAAAAGAAATAACCGCGCTAAAATATATATGAATAAGATATGTGAAATATTCTTATATCGATGTCCCAAAAACCTCTGTTAGAAAATTCATGTATGTATGTGAAACATTGCGATAATCAGAAAAATATATATAAGTCCATACATATAACTGTGAATCAAAAGGTGATTTGCCTACACACGATCCCACCAAAGTCCGATCGCTTTCAACGCGATGACGTACAACCGGACTAGAAAAAGAAGTTCAATAGCTAGTAGCCAATAGCTGCCCTTGCGTCGTTTTCGGTCTGTCGGACTAGCATACAGACTAACGTTTTTTTCAATAGGGATCGAGTCCGTCAGAAAGATTTGAAACATGTTCTATTTCTAAGATCCATCAGATTTTTCTACAGAAAAGGTCCGATGAAGCCCACACCCGAACAGAATGTCCGACGGATTCGTTCCGTTGGACCTTTTCTGCCGGAAAGTCCACTTGTGTGTATGCGGCATAAGAGATGGAAAAGGACAGCTCCGTTCTAATTGATGGAAAAGGACGGTTCTGTTCTAAAAGATGGAAAATTAAAAAAAAAAAAAGGGGGGAATGTGGGACTTTGAATGAGGAAAAAAAGATGCATCCAAAGATGGAAAATTATAGTTCCACTTTAACCACTGGAAAAACGTGCCTCCATGAAAACGAAGACAGAGCGGGAGTAGCAGAAGCTTGGAATTGTGGGAGCATGCAGCCATTTTGTCAGCCCTATGCCTTGTGAAGTAAAAGGTTAACTCAGTATCGGCAGGGTTTTATCTATTTTCTGCCATGCGTTGTGGCGTGCTATTGCTGGATGGGGCGAAGAGTGACAGTTGATTGTAGAGGCCTCCCGGGGCCAGTCACACACCCTACCATGGTGACCTGTAATTCACCGGGGCTCGAGGGAGACAGAAATACTTCTCCATTTAAAGCTGTTTTTTATTTATAGAGGAGAGAAGAACTTGAGGTTTCTTTTATTGGAACTGTCGAGGCCGGGTCAGACTGAATATAAATAATCCCTTGAGGCCCAGGTTCATGGTACGCGTGTTCCTTTCTTCTGGCTACCCCAAGGCCTGCATGTAGATTTGCTTTGAATATGGAATTAGAGGAATGGGTCTGATTTATGAATGTTGTTTTCTGATTTAGTGTATGTATAGCTTAAACCAGTGCTCGTCAACCTATGAGCTAAAGGGGGCTTTAAATGCGGCCCCTCACATCACCAAAGGGCCGCACATAATATTCAATACAGGTCATGTTTAAGAGGACTGTCAAACTGCAAACCTAATGGAGGAAATGAGGGTCAGAGGGTGCGGACATCATACATTGTTGGCTGAGAATATGCTGTAGAAGACGATATGAAAATGGGAACATGTTACATTGGGCTAGTAGAGATCAATGCTATTACCCTAATCAATGTTCCCTCTGCTAAGGTCCGAGGGCTGCACATCATATACCAAAGGGCCGCAGGATGGGCACCAGGGACCTAAACTAACCTTTACAAAATGAAACACTTTGACGTAGGGGCTGGCACCCTGACCACAAGCAAGGGATGCATAATCGGTTTTTGATTATTTTTTTTTTTCTGACATGTTGGTGTTATATCTTTCACTTGGATGTTATAGGTTGAACTATACAGCTGGATAAAACATAAACGATGTCTGTCTTCATTTCAGGCTGAAAAGCAACAAAATGTGATTTACAGTATTTATCGGCGTATAACACGCACCCAAATTTAAGAGGGTCGTTTCAGGAAAGAAGCAAAATAATAGTCAGTGAGAATCAATGCAGCTTCGTTAGTGCCCATCTGCAGCCTCAACGCAGCCTGATCTGTGCCCATCTGCAGCTTTAGTGCAGCCTGATCTGTGCCCATCTGCAGCTTTAGTGCAGCCTGATCTGTGCCCATCTGCAGCTTCAGTGCAGCCTCTGTGCCCATCTGCAGCTTCAGTGCAGCCTGATCTGTGCCCATCTGCAGCTTCAGTGCAGCCTGATCTGTGCCCATCTGCAGCTTCAGTGCAGCCTGATCTGTGCCCATCTGCAGCCTGTTCTGTGCCCATCTCCCCCATCAATGCAGCTCACCATCTCTCACATGAAATCACCGAGCCGTCATCTGTTTCCTCGGCTCTCAGTCGGCAGTCACATATACAGTCCCGCCTCCGTCATTGGACCAGCTCCTGCGATAGACAGAACACTGGTCCGGTGGCGGAGGCGGGAGTGTGTGCGAGCTGGGTTAGAGCTGAGTGAGAGAAGATGACGGCTCGGTGATTTCCGGCGGCACCTGTACCCCTCCTAGGTATGCTGTTGGCGTATAACACGCACCCACGGGAAAGAAAGAAAGAAAAGAAAAGAAAAGAAAAGGAAAAAGAAAGAAAGAGAGAAAGAGAGAGAAAGAGAGAGAGAAAGAGAGAAAGAGAGAAAGAGAGAAAGAGAGAAAGAGAGAAAGAGAGAAAGAGAGAAAGAGAGAAAGAGAGAAAGAGAGAAAGAGAGAAAGAAAGAAAGAAAGAAAGAAAGAAAGAAAGAAAGAAAGAAAGAAAAAGAGAAAGAAAAAGAGAAAGAAAGAAAGAAAGAAAGAAAAAGAGAAAGAAAAAGAGAAAGAAAGAAAGAAAGAAAGAAAGAAAGAAAGAAAGAAAGAAAGAAAGAGAGAAAGAAAGAAAGAAAGAAAGAAAAAGAAAGAAAGAAAAAGAAAGAAAGAAAGAAAGAGAGAAAAAGAAAGAGAAAGAAAGAAAAAAAGAAAGAAAGAAAGAAAGAAAGAAAGAGAGAAAAAGAAAGAGAAAGAAAGAAAAAAAGAAAGAAAGAAAGAAAGAAAGAAAGAAAGAAAGAAAGAAAGAAAGAAAGAAAGAAAGAAAGAAAAAGCCTCCTAAGGGGAACGAGTTATAAGGAACAATCAGAAAACTGTTCAAGCCATAAAATGTGCTCAGGAGATCACAATGGGTTACAGTGGGAATTACACACAACCAACATTTCTAATGTCTATTTCCTCCAACCTAAAATGCACATTTCCTTCCATTTTGCAAAATATCCAGCGTTAAGAGCTATAAAAAAAAAATGGATCTAAAGATTCTATATGATAGGAAACAAGGCAGACTTGTATAGAACCACACCACCTCCCACTGCACAGGCTACCCGATGACAGCTCATAGTGGCGCCATCTATTGATAGCACAGGAAACTATAGTGGAGTTCCCATCCATGCACTAATGTGGTATTCTATCAGCACATAAGAACACAATAGGAAGTCATAGGATACATTCCACAGACAGACAAAGATTCTTATGCGTCTCGTCTCCATACAAGAAGTGGCTTCCCAACACAACTTATGCTTTTAATAATATTACACTTACATATTTACATTCTCCGACTCATTCTGGGAATTAAGCCTTCCCTACAGGCTCCTCCCCCTGCACTGAATCTACTACTATGATTTCACTGCACACTGTAAGCTTCTCACAATGTGCATTAGAACCTGCAGCAAGACACAGAGCCCACCTCATTTCCTGGCTAGGGAATATCCAGCATCATTCAGCTTATTCCTCCCCAGCCTGACTTGTCCGTGACCTGCCCCTTCCATTCATTGGAGTTCTTCCATCATGGAGGATCAGCATCATGTGTGGGTTGGCAGTATGCAGATACAACCTGCCTAGGAACGCCTACTCCTGCAGACCATACACCCCAACTTTTGAACTTCAGAATGAGGGACTTGAGGGAGAAAGTGACCTGCGGCGCACAAAAGGAAAATGTGGGTGTGGCCAAACTCTTAACAATGAGAGGGGCTTAAGGGGCGTGGTTAAACAAAACCCAGGCTTCCTTGTACCTATAAAAATTAGCTTTGATCGCTTTGTCTGAGCCTACCTTAACCAGTTCTCACCTGCTGTATAGTTAAATGATGGCCGGGCGGGACTGCTCTAGTTCTGGGAGGACGTCATATGATGTCTTCCCATTCCTGCCGTGCACGCATGCGGCGCGGTGATCAGTGGTCCTACCGACACAGAGCATCACCGATCAGAGTAAAGAGCCAATGACAGCAGCTCTTTACCACGTGATCGCTGTGTCCAATCACATTGGATCACTATGTAGGCACACTTGCCGGTTATTGCCATTCCTTTCCTTACGCTGCCCCAGCGCCAGGAGAGGAAAGAGCCAGTAACCGGCTAGTGTGAAAAGGGACATCTGCACCGATCATCAGTGTTCTGATTATCAATGCAGCCCGACCAGGGCCCATCAGTGCTGCCTATCAGTGCCCATCAGTGCTGCCAACCAGTGCCCATCAGTGCTGCCAACCAGTGCCCATCAGGGCTGCCAACCAGTGCCCATCAGGGCTGCCAACCAGTGCCCATCAGGGCTGCCAACCAGTGCCCATCAGTGCTGCCAACCAGTGCCCATCAGTGCTGCCAACCAGTGCCCATCAGTGCTGCTAACCAGTGCTCATCAGTGCCCATCAGTGCTACCAACCAGTGCGCATCAGTGCTGCCAACCAGTGCCCATCAGTGCTGCCAACCAGTGCCCATCAGTGCTGCCAACCAGTGCTCATCAGTGCCCATCAGGGCTGCCAACCAGTGCCCATCAGGGCTGCCAACCAGTGCCCATCAGTGCTGCCAACCAGTGCCCATCAGTGCTGCCAACCAGTGCCCATCAGTGCTGCCAACCAGTGCTCATCAGTGCCCATCAGTGCTGCCAACCAGTGCGCATCAGTGCTGCCAACCAGTGTTCATCAGGGCTGCCAACCAGTTCTGCCTATCAGTGCCCATCAGTGCTGCCAACCAGTGCCCATCTGCTGCCAACCAGAGCCCATCAGTGCTGCCAACCAGTGCTCATCAGTGCCCATCAGTGCTGCCAACCAGTGCGCATCAGTGATGCCAACCAGTGCCCATTAGTGCTGCCAATCAGTGCCCATCAGTGCTGTCACCCAGTGCCCATCAGTGCTGCCAACCAGTGCCCATCAGTGCTGCCAACCAGTGCCCATCAGTGCTGCCAACCTGTGCTGCCAATCAATGCCTCCTCATCACTGCTGCTTATCAGTGCCTCCTCATCGGTGCTGTCTATCAGTGCCAAAATGTGCCCATCAGTGCAAGCTGAATGTTTATCACAGACCTCAGACCAGCGGGGCATATGCAGAGCCCTGTCCCTCCTTCTGCCTCCTCCTCCTGTCTGTGTACAGGAAAGCATCACAGATGGGGAGGAGGCGGGTTTAGCCACTCCGCACTTGTGTGAGAGGCAGCCGGCCATAAGAGATGCCGGTTGCCAAAATAGAGATGTGCTGCCATGCGGTACCCCAGACACACAGCACAAGTGCTGTGCTTGTGCGCTTCTGCTGGGCAAGTCCCTGGATCTAAGTGTCGGAACTTGTTCCGGCATGGGGCTCCGCTCCGGGACTCAGCCTGGATTCACCAGGACTTAAATCAAATCCCAGGACGGTCCCAGTAAATGCATTTTATTGGTCAGAATATTCATTTATTTTACCTATTAGAATTAATTAATGCAGAAATGCATATAACGAGGTCTAGGGTTAACGCATGTTAATGCACGTTTGGCATTTTTCTGACCAAACGCTCCTTTCTTGTTCTCCACCAGGTGACAGGGTGAGAAGAGGCTCCAGAGGTTCATGTGAAATGAGCCCCAACGTTCAGAGAAGCACTTATCGCAGGAGTACAATTGGGAGACAGGGGTACAGTTTTGTCATCCTATAACAAGAAGTTCCTGAATGTCTGACCCTCCCTTTTAGATTGTAAGCTCCCATGAGCGGGGCCCTCTGATCCCCTCTTGTATTGAAGTGTATTGCAACTGTGCTGTCTGCCCTTCACTTTCTAAAACAACTTGTAAACTATTTGGTGCAATATAAATCCTGTGTAATAATAACAAGGACCATCATTACCAGAGATTAGTTCAACCAAAGCTGGAAAATGATTAAAAAAAAAAAATGACTTTGGAAGTTGCATCAACACGTATAAAGCTTATATAAGAATGGAGTGCCTGGGTTTACATACAAGACAGTAAAGTCAGTAAATCCGTCCTCTGAATTGAAGGACACTTCATACAGACCTTTCACTGATCTACATTAGTCAATGCTCAGAGCTCCGGGGTTCTCTCTTGTGCTGAATCTAAAATCAGGGCTGGGTGTAATACACGATTCCTACCACTAGAAGGCTGAAGACCGTCCCCTATGTACTCCTAGATGACACGCATTATTTACCGCAGAAGTCTCCAACTTTACAGTACGGGGGCCAGATAGGAGATTGTAAAAGTACATTATTTATTATTGAAAGAATCGATTTAAATGAATACATTGAGCATGAAGTTTTTTTTTTTAATCAGCATTTTATGATTTAGAACAGAAAAACACTTTACAAAATAAATTCAAATAAACTTGAGTCCATCAGAATCCTCTCTTACATGAGAGTCCCCCATATCAGGGTCCCCTCTTATATCAAGGCCCCCCATCAGAGTCCCCTCTTATATCAGGGTCCCCATTAGAGTCCCCTCTTATATCAGGATCCCCATCAGAGTCCCCTCATATCAGGATCCCCATCAGAGTCCCCTCATATCAGGGTCCCCATCAGAGTCCCCTCATATCAGGGTCCCCATCAGAGTCCCCTCATATCAGGGTCCCCATCAGAGTCCCCTCATATCAGGGTCCCCATCAGAGTCCCCTCATATCAAGGCCCCCCATCAGAGTCCCCTCATATCAGGGTCCCCATCAGAGTCCCCTCTTATATCAGGGTCCCCATCAGAGTCCCCTCTTATAGCAAGGCAACCAGAGTCCCCTCTTATATCAAGGCCCCCCATCAGAGTCCCCTCTTATATCAAGGCAACCAGAGTCCCCTCTTATATCAGGGTCCCTATCAGAGTCCCCGCATATCAGGGTCCCCATCAGACTCCCCTCATATCAGGGTCCCCATCAGAGTCCCCTCATATCAGGGTCCCCATCAGAGTCCCCGCATATCAGGGTCCCCATCAGAGTCCCCGCATATCAGGGTCCCCATCAGAGTCCCCATCAGACTCCTCTCATATCAGGGTCCCCATCAGAGTCCCCTCATATCAGGTTCCCCATCAGAGTCCCCTCTTATATCAGGGCCCCCATCAGAGTCCCCTCTTATATCAGGGGCCCCATCAAAGTCCCCTCTTATATCAGGGCCACCATCAGAGTCCCCTCTTATATCAGGGCCCCCATCAGAGTCCCCTCTTATATCAGGGTCCCCATGTGAGTCCCCTCTTATATCAAGGCAACCAGAGTCCCCATCAAAATCCTCTCCTATATCAAGGTATCCATCAGAGTGCCCTCTTAAATCAAGGCCCCCATCAGAGACCCCTCTTATATCAAGGCCCCTCATATCGGGGTCCCCATGAAAGTCCTCTCTTATATCAAGGCCCCCCATCAGAGTCCTCTCTTACACTAGAGGGCCGGATAAAATCTTGCTTTGGGCCAAATATGGCCCACGGGCTGTAGTTTGGAGAGCCCCGATTTATTGTAAAGAACAGAACATTTTGCTACATTTCAAGACAAACATTATCGCATATAGTATACCCTGATGTAGTTTTTTCTTAATTCTAAAAATAAACCTGTGCCGAGAGACTATAGAAGCTGCCACTGCCAACTTCCCCTTCTGAAAATGCAAGCTTCCTGGCTGTCATGCTGATGCAATGACTTCCAAACCACTTCCTGCAGATGAAGAGTCCTGACCTCACCCCAACTTTCTAATCTGCAACGACTTGAAAAAAGTCAAACGCACCAAGCGATTGGCATTCTACTCGCATACTTCTCTTTTAAAACCAATGTCCTCCAAAGAATAGGCGCTGAGCAGCTTAGCAGTTCCTACACAGAAGAAACAAAAATGTGTTTTATATCACTTGCCCCTAGGCTCTCTTTAAAGTGACTATTCTTTTTAACAACCATCTTCCCAAATAGCTTTATGTGCATTTCATGTATTTTATTCATGTTATTTACCTGTAAAAACCTCCTTTATGTAGACACCCAAAAGGTCAGAGACTGCTGCTGGATGCCGCCATCTTGGATGTGATACATATAAAAAGAAGGGAGGAGCTTCATTTAAAATGAAGGTGGGGCCTATGTGGATGGGTGTGGCAAGATCTGCCATCATATGGGATATGGGCGTGTACATAGGTGCATATATGCGTGTATATATATATATATATATATATATATATATATATATATATATATATATACACTACCGTTCAAAAGTTTGGGGTCACCCAAACAATTTTGTGTTTTCCATGAAAAGTCACACTTATTCACCACCATACATTGTGAAATGAATACAAAATAGAGTCAAGACATTGACAAGGTTAGAAATAATGATTTGTATTTGAAATAACATTGTTTTTACATCAAACTTTGCTTTCATCAAAGAATCCTCCTTTTGCAGCAATTACAGCATTGCACACCTTTGGCATTCTAGCTGTTAATTTATTGAGGTAAGCTGGAGAAATTGCACCCCACGCTTCTAGAAGCAGCTCCCACAAGTTGGATTGGTTGGATGGGCACTTCTGGCGTACCATACGGTCAAGCTGCTCCCACAACAGCTCAATGGGGTTCAGATCTGGTGACTGTGCTGGCCACTCCATTACCGATAGAATACCAGCTGCCTGCTTCTGCTGTAAATAGTTCTTGCACAATTTGGAGGTGTGTTTAGGGTCATTGTCCTGTTGTAGGATGAAATTGGCTTCAATCAAGCGCTGTCCACTGGGTATGGCATGGCGTTGCAAAATGGAGTGATAGCCTTCCTTATTCAGAATCCCTTTTACCCTGTACAAAGCTCCCACCTTACCAGCACCAAAGCAACCCCAGACCATCACATTACCTCCACCATGCTTAACAGATGGCGTCAGGCATTCTTCCAGCATCTTTTCATTTGTTCTGCGTCTCACAAACGTTCTTCTTTGTGATCCAAACACCTCAAACTTGGATTCATCCATCCACAACACTTTTTTCCAGTCTTCCTCTGTCCAATGTCTGTGTTCTTTTGCCCATCTTAATCTTTTTCTTTTATTGGCCAGTCTCAGATATGGCTTTTTCTTTGCCACTCTGCCCTGAAGCCCAAAATCCCGCAGCCGCCTCTTCACTGTAGATGTTGACACTAGTGTTTTGCGGGTACTATTTAATGAAGATGCCAGTTGGGGACCTGTGAGGCGTCTGTTTCTCAAACTAGAGACTCTAATGTGCTTATCTTCTTGCTTAGTTGTGCAACACGGCCTCCCACTTCTTTTTCTACTCTGGTTAGAGCCTGTTTGTGCTGTCCTCTGAAGGGAGTAGTACACACCGTTGTAGGAAATCTTCAATTTCTTTGCAATTTCTCGCATGGAATAGCCTTCATTTCTAAGAACAAGAATAGACTGTCAAGTTTCAGATGAAAGTTCTCTTTTTCTGGCCATTTTGAGCGTTTAATTGACCCCACAAATGTGATGCTCCAGAAACTCAATCTGCTCACAGGAAGGTCAGTTTTGTAGCTTCTGGAAGGAGCTAGACTGTTTTTAGATGTGTGAACATGATTGCACAAGGGTTTGCTAATCATCAATTAGCCTTCTGAGCCAATGAGCAAACACATTGTACCATTAGAACACTGGAGTGATAGTTGCTGGAAATGGGCCTCTATACACCTATGTAGATATTGCACCAAAAACTAGACATTTGCAGTTAGAATAGTCATTTACCACATTAGCAATGTATAGAGTATATTTGTTTAAAGTTAGGACTAGTTTAAAGTTAGCTTCATTTAAAAGTACAGTGCTTTTCCTTCAAAAATAAGGACATTTCAATGTGACCCCAAACTTTTGAACGGTAGTGTATATAGATAGATAGATAGATAGAGAGAGAGAGAGAGACAGTTAGAAGAGGCCAGTCATTCATCACTTTGGCTCTGAGGAAGAGGGTCCTCCCTCGAAACGCGTTAGCCACCCTGCAATGCCGTCTGGTCCTCCAACACCTTTGGTTCCTGCTATAGACCCAAGAGTCTCCGCTTGTTATTGCTGCTGCGTTGATATGCTTGTATACCACGTGTCTATGCGAGTATAATCATTGCTGTTTAACCTTTATTAAAATTATTTTTGTTAACGCACAAGGTCGGTGCACCCTCCCTTCTTTTTAATATGTTTCAGTTCCATGGACACCCATTGTTCTGAGGAGGGCAGCAAGGCCATTGACATCCCATACAAAAGGGTTGACTTGAAAGGGCTGGGCACCCAAGCACAGGAGAATAGTTTATAGTATATCTTGGATGTGATGTCAGCAGATCCAGCAGACTTGATTCAGAGCTATAACAGGGGGTCTTCTAACTTTTCAGTATGAGAGCCACATCCTACATTTGACAATTCATGAGACGAAAAAAAAAAAAATCAGTTTTATAAATGAATGAATTAAATTGAAATGATTGAACATGCTGCAGGAAATAACTTCACATCAGAAGCCCCCCCCCCCCCTCAATCACATCCAGCCCTGTACTGTAGACTTGGGGGGAGAAGTGGAGACCAACTGATCAGAATCTTCAGTCTGTTCCATGAGTCTGATGATCATAGTGCAGGCCAGATAAAATCCCATAGGGGGCTGCATGTGGCCTGCAGTTCGTAGTTCGGAGATCCCGGCTCTATAGTATTTTTCTTCTTTATTCCTCGTTGCAGCTACATAAAATGTTAAATAATGAGGTGAAGGGTACAGCAGAAAAGCTGGCCATTTCGACACACCCAGATGAAGTGCCTACTTACCTCCACTGCAGAACTGGGGTCTCCTCCGGTGTTTACAGCCTGTCCGATCAAATTCTTTACAGTGCTGATACATCGAGTTGAATGGGCCCATACATTGAGACTGGAGACGGCCTATTCAAGTCTATGAGTAAGCTCCCAACAGAGTGAAACGCGTCAGCTCTTGCATATACCAGATTGAGCGGTCTGTATGAGGAAGAGACCAACAAACTGAATGGAAAATGGTGTGGGCACTTCTTTTTCTATTGGAGTTCGTGTCTGGAGTTCATAAGTGGCCAGCAACCAGCTCCCTAGATCGGAGGACAAAGAACGAGGACTGATGTCTGTTGCGGAATATTGCACCTTGTTCCAATCTATCCAAGTAACATAATAACAGTCAGTAAGAACAGGAAGCTGCCAACCCAGAGGATTTCTGGCAGGAGCAACAATTTTTTGCACAATTCTACACAATTTTGGCTGCCTTCGTTTTCTTGTTTAGGCTTTCTTTTTCTTCTATTTTCATCTAATGATCTGGCCAGTAAGTCTGTTTTTCAAAAGAACAAGCTCTCTTGCAGATGTATCAGTTACAGGGGCGAGACAAACCATTCAACAATGACAGGGGTGCTTACAATGATCAGTTTAATTTATTTAACCAAAAAACAGGAGTGCTCAACCCGTGGCTCATGGAGCCCTCTGATTGGGCCAACGACCTCAAACCAGGAAAGCGCGTGCTTATGCTTTGGTATGGCGGGTCTGCAAGCCCAGATCACCCAATCAACGGGTTGCTGACCTGCCATCCGTGTGCATGGATCTGGCACTGGCAGCGAAGGAAGCAGCCAGCCACGGAGGATGCAGGAGCCGCATAAGCCCAATGCTTCCTCTGTAGTGCCAGCTCCTGTCCCAGGCGGAATTATACTAAGTGCACTCTGCTTCTAATCCTTTCTAGCAGCCTGGAGAGCGATGCCAGCAGAAGCCGATAGAAGAAAAGGTCAGTGTATTAATAATTCTAATTCTAAACTTTATTTATTACGGTAGCTTCTCAAAGCACTTTACAAAGAAAGCAAAAGAAATACACAGGATAAAACAAAGGATAAAAGGGAAATTATGTAAAAAGATTGTCTAAAGAAAAAAGTTTTTAGATTTGATTTGGATGAGTTTAGAGAAGAGGGCTCTCTGATGTTCTCTGGAAGTGAATTCAGAGTTTTGGGGCAGAAGACGGCTCTGTCACCCATCGAGTGTCGGTGAGTAGAAGGGACACACAGACCAGAATTTAAAGCAGAGCTCCACCCAAAAGGTGGTTTTGCATGCCCCCCCCTCCACTGCCACATTTGGCACTTTTTCTGGGGGGGGGGAGCGGGTACCTGGTTTTGACAGGTACCCGCTCCCACTTCCAGGTAAGATCACTGATCTACGACATTCTCGGCCCCTCCTCCTTCCCACCGCTGCCTTCTGGGACACACAAGTCCCAGAAGACGACAGGATCATTCGGAAAGTGCAGCGCGACTCGCGCATGAGCAGGGGGAAAACCAACTGTGAAGCCGCAAGGCTTCACTTCCTGTTTCCCTTAACCACTTACAGAACGCCCGCTGCCGTTCTACGTTGGCTGCTTGAAGAGGAGTATCAATGTTATGGCAGCATATAGCTGCCATAACCCCGGTATCATCTTCTTCAGCGGGCGGTCCGCTTTCAGATAAAAGTGGTCTCTGCGGCGGATTCACCGCAAGATCACTTTTAATCGGGGGCGGGAGAGGGGCTCCTGCCGTGCTCTGCTGGTCTCTGCCGCTTACCGGACCCGCCGGTAAGCAGCGGAGACAACCAGGTCCTCTTCCCTGACAGGCATGGAGCTCAGTGAGGGGAAGATGGCCCCCATTCGGCTCCACACCATTGGATGTCAGAAGCGACGTCAAACATCACTTCTGCCCAATGGTCTTTAAGGGGACATTTCTTTTTTTTTTATTTCTTTTTTATTGCATTTTAGTGTAACTATGAGATGTGAGGTCTTTTTGACCCCAGAGCTCACATTTAAGAGGTCCTGTCATGCTTTTTTTCTATTACAAGGGATGTTTACATTGCTTGTAATAGGAATAAAAGTGACCCAAAAATAGTTTTTTTCTTTTTTTTTTGTAAAAGGACAGCGTCAAAATAAAAAATAAAAAGTGAAATAAAGAAAAAAAAAAAGAAAAAAAATTAGAGCGTACCATCCCGGCGAGCTTGTACGCAGAAACGAAAGTACCGCCTGCGAAAACCACACATGTAAGGTATCGCCATGATCGTTAGAGCGAGATCAATAATTCTAGCACTAGACGTTCTCTGTAACTCAAAACTGGTAACCTGTAGAAGTTTTTAAACATCAACTATGGAGATTTTTAGGGGGAAAGTTTGTCGCCATTCCACAAGCGGGTGCAATTTTGAAGCGTGACATGTTGGGTATCAATTTACTCAGCGTAACATTATCTTTCACAATATAAAAAAAAAAAAAAAAAATTGGGCTAACTTTACCGTTTTATTTTTTAATTTAAAAAAGTGCATTTAAAAAAAGAAAAAAAAATTGCATTTGTAAGACAAATACCATGTGACAAAGTATTGAAACGACCGCCATTTTATTCTCTAGGGCAGGGGTCTAAAACTGGTGGCCCTCCAGCTGTTGCAAAACTACAAGTCCCATAATGTCTCTGCCTGTGGGAGTCAAGCTTGTACCTGTTAGCCTTGCAATGCCTCATGGGACTTGTAGTTTTGCAACAGCTGGAGGGCCACCAGTTTGAGACCCCTGCTCTAGGGTGTCTGGAAAAAAAAAAGAAATATAATGTTTGGGGGTTCTAAGTATAATTTTCTAGCAAAAAAAAAAAAAAAGATTTTAACTTGTAAACACCAAGTCTGAAAAATAGGCCCGGTCAATAGAGATGCCGGCGCCTGCACCCGAAGTCGATGGACCAATTCGGCTAAGTGTGCCGACATCGTGGAATACCTGGACAGGTAAGTTTCCTTATATTAATTTTTTTTTTACAGACTGGAACTGCGCTTTAAGGAGCAGAGGTTAGGGGGGGGGGGTAAGTTGACAAAAGTTTAGAGAGATAATGGGGTGCCAAGCCATAAAAAGCCTTATAGGTGAGCGAGAGGCTCTTAAAGTCTATGCTTTGTCTTTACCGTAACTACTTATAATGTTTTAGCTGGAATTTGGCTTTAATTTGGCTTCTAAATCTGCTAGTACATACAGTGAGGGTAAAAAAAGTATTTGATCCCCTGCTGATTTTGTACGTTTGCCCACTGACAAAGAAATGATCAGTCTATAATTTTATAGGTAGGGTTTTTTTTTTTTTTTTAACAGTGAGAGACAGAATACCAACAAAAATATCCAGAAAAACACAATTCAAAAAAGTTATAAATTGATTTGCATTTTATTGAGGGAAATAAGTACAGTGGACCCTCGGATTACGAGCATAATCCGTTCCAGGAGAATGCTTGTAATCCAAAGTACTCGCATATCAAAGCGAGTTTTCCCACTGAAGTCAATGGAAACTAAAATAATTCGTTCCGCGTTGACTTCAATGGGATGCGGCCAGAGGTGGGGGGGGGGGGGGGGGGGGCGCCGGAGAGAGCCTTGGAAATGGCCGAAAAGGCCCCGAGGACACTTCGGCTGACCCCGGCAAACCTCAGAAAGACTTCCTACCCGAGATTTGCTGAGGTGAGCCGTGCTGTACTAGGGGCCTTTCCGTGCATTTCCGAATGGGACGTTCGGCTCTGCTCCGGCGCCCCCCCCCCCCCACCTCAGGCCAAAAGCGGTACTGCACACCACTTTGGCCTGAATCATGCTCGTTTTGAGAGACAACACTGGCAAACCGAGTTACAATTTTTAAAAATACAGTGCTCGTATTGCAAAACGCTCGTTAACCGCGTTACTCGCAATCCGAGGTTCCACTGTATTGACCCCTTCACAAAACATGACTTAGTACTTGGTGGCAAAACGCTTGTTGGCAATCACAGAGGTCAGACATTTCTTGTAGTTGGCCCCCAGGTTTGAACACATCTCAGGAGGGATTTTGTCCTACTCCTCTCTGCAGATCCTCTCCAAGTCAATTACTAAACCCTCTATTTTTTTTTTTAAATTACAAACATGTCATACTTACCTCCACTGTGCAGTTAGTTTTGCACAGAGTGGCCCCGATCCTCCACTTCTGGGGTCCCCCGGCGGCACTCGCAGCTCCTCCCCACATCTGGAAACCACCTAGGAGAAGCGTTCTCCTGGGGGGTTACCATGTGGGCGCGCTCCCGAGTCCAGCATTTGCGTCCATAGACACAGAATGCCGAACTCGGCCCTGCCCCCTGCTTCATTAAACTCGATTGATAGCGGCGGGAGCCAATGGCTGCGCTGCTATTAATCCATCCAATCAGGACCCGAGACACCGGCTTTTGCTGGTGTGCTCGTCCCCAGCGCAAGATAGAGGGAGTACAGGTAAGTAAAAACAGGGGCTCGGGAGGGCTGCAGCATTACCGGAGATTTTTCACCTCAATGCAGAAAAAGTTCAAGGGTTTACAACCCCTTTAACCACTTCAGCCCCGGAAGGATTAACCCCCTTCCTGACCAGAGCAATTTTTGCGATTCGGCACTGCGTCGCTTTAACTGACTATTGCGCGGTCGTGCGACGTTATACCCAAAAATTGAAGTCCTTTTTTTTCCCACAAATAGAGCTTTATTTTGGTGGTATTTGACCACCTCTGCGGTTTTTATTTTTTGCGCTATAAACAAAAAAAAGTGACATTTTTGAAAAAAACGCATTATTTTTTACTTTTTGCTATAATAAATATCCCCCAAAAATATATAAAAAAAAACCCTATTTTTTTTCCTCAGTTTAGGCTGATATGTATTCGTCTACATATTTTTGAAAAAAAAAAAAAAGGCAATAAGCGTATATTGATTGGTTTGCACAAAAGTTATAGCGTCTACAAAATAGGGGATAGTTTTATGGCATTTTTATTATAAATTTTTTTTAATCGACGATCTGCGATTTTTATTGGGACTGTGACGTTATGGCGGACACATCTGACATTTTATACACTATTTTGGGACCATTGTCATTTATACAGCGATCAATGCTATAAAAATGCATCGATTACTGTGTAAATGACACTGGCAGGGAAGGGGTTAACCACTAGGGGGCGATGAAGGGGTTAGGTGTGTCCTAGGGAGTGATCCTAACTGTGGGGGGGGGGGGGCTACAACACACGAGACAGCGATCACTGCTCTCGATGACAGAGAGCAGTGACCTCTGTCCTGTCACTAGGCAGAACGGGGAAATGCTTTGTTTACATAGGAATCTCCCCGTTCTACCTCTCCGTGACACGATCGCAGGCACCCGGCGAACATCGAGAGAGCGCCGCTTCTTAAAGGGGACGTACCTGTATGCCCTTTTGCCCACCAGTCTTAATCGGCCGACGTATATCGGCGTGCGCTGGTCGGGAAGCGGTTAAGGTTTCCCCTTTGACGTTTGGTAACTTGAACCTTCAGCTCCCTCCACATATTTTCTATAGGATTAAGGTCTAGAGACTGGCTAGGCCACTCCAGGACCTTAATGTGCTTCTTCTTGAGCCACTCTTTTGTTGCCTTGGTGGTGTGTTTTGGGTCATTGTCATGCTGGAATACCCATCCACGACTCATTTTCAATGCCCTGGCTGAGGGAAGGAGGTTCTCGCCCAAGATTTGACAGTACATGGCCCTGTCCATTGTCCTTTGAATGTGGTGAAGTTATTCTGTCCCCTTAAAACACCCCCAAAGCATAATGTTTCCACCTCCATGTTTGACGATGAGGATGGTGTTCTTGGGGTCATAAGCAGCATTCCTCCTCCAAACACGGCGAGTTGAGTTGATGCCAAAGAGCTCGATTTTGATCTCATCTGAGCACAACACTTTCACCCAGTTCTCCTCTGAACCATTCAGATGTTCATTAGCAAACGGGCCTGTACATGTGCTTTCTTGAGCAGGGGGACCTTGTGGGCGCTGCAGGATTTCAGTTCTTCACGGCGTAGTGTGTTACCAATTGTTTTCTTGGTGACTATGGGCACAGCTGCCTTGAGATCATTGACAAGATTCTCCTGTGTAGTTCTGGGCTGATTCCTCACCGTTCTCATGATCATTGAAACTCCACAAGGTGAGATCTTGCACGGAGCCCCAGACCGAGGGAGATTGACAGTTATTTTGGGTTTCTTCCATTTGTGAATAATCACACCAACTCTTGTCTCCCTCTCACCAAGCTGCTTGGCGATGGTCTTGTAGCCCATTCCAGCCTTGTGTAGGTCTACAATCTTGTCCCTGACATCCTTGGACAGCTCTTTGGTCACGGTGGAGAAATTAGAATCTGACTGATTGATTGCATCTGTTGATAGGTGTCTTTTATACAGGTAACAAGCTGAGATTAGGAGCACTCGCTCTAAGCGAGTGCTCCTAATCTCAGCTTGTTACCTGTATATTAGACACATGGGAGCCAGAAATCTTGCTGATTGATAGGGGATCAAATACCGATTTCACTCATTAAAATGCGTTTTTTTTTTTTTTATTGACTGATCATTTATTTGTCAGTGGGCAAACGTACAAAATCAGCAGGGGAGCAAATATTTTTTTCCCTCACTGTATAACACTCCCCCTCCCTCCCGGACTGACAATACTGCTGTCCAAAGGTGCCCCCTGTGCTCCTTCATCCAGAGTGGGGGTGCTCTTATACAGGATGTGTGTTACTGGCCAGATCACCAGGTGAAAAAAGAGGCCTAAAAAAGTAAACTAATGCTGCCACCACATCTAATAATTGGTAAGCAGCAATAGATTACATTTTTGGTTTTGGGTTTAATATCGTTTTAACAGGGAGCAAATTCGAGAAGGTCACTGTTAGGGTTCACATATACTAACTCCTGGCTGTGTTGTTTGGCAGGGGTGTATGAAAAGCATTTTTTTGTTTACTTTCCATGATGCCTTGAGCCGCCAGAGGGAAGGGATGTATGATGCTAAATTTCTGCAGAGCACCGACAACTGTAACTTAGAAGACAATCATTTCTCTGTATGCTCGGAACTTATTTCCCCAACGTGCTGATCACAAGCTTCCCATAACCTTTCCCCACCTGAGTCTGAAGGTCGTGTGAAGGACACAACGCTCCGCTGTCCACTCTCATTCACGTTTCCATGGTCGGTGTGATGGAGACCCCTTCAAATAAGGCGGCTGGCAATAGGCAGCAACTCTGCGGAGGACACATGGTAACCATTAGCGAGCCGCTTCAGCAGGATCGCACCGCTAAGTTCTTCAGCAGCTGTCAGAACGGACAGGGCCTCGGGGAGCCATCCGCTAGATGTGGGAATGAACGTATTAAATGCATCAGATTCGCTCTTCTAACGTGATGGCATGATCAGATCTGGCGACGTTGATGATCGTACATGATTCCAGACCAGCTCGACACAGCGTGCGCTGCTTTATCCTTCAGGGGAATAATTCTTGTGGAATCCTGATTACACTAAATTTGAAGTACAAGTAAACCCAAATCACCGATATCATATTTAATCTTGAAAATTTTAAAGGTATATTCCGCTTTCTGCAAAAATGGAATGAATGCACCCACATTAATAAAAAAAAAATGTGCATTTATTACATTTGTGCACTGAAGCCTGCAGAGTATTGCAACTGCGATCAGTGCGTCACGGGTGCGATCGTGCACAGGCTCCTGTATGGTTTACATCACAGCCTCAAGTTTCTACAGAGGTAAAGACCTACAGGTATGGTAATCAATGGACTTCAAGAGCGATTGGATTGTGCTTCATTGAGATCTGTGAATAGATCCGGGAATGGATGACACCACCTGTGAATGGATCCGGGAATCTTTGGGAATGGATGACGCCATCCCTCAATGGATCTGGGAATCTCTGGGGATGGATGAGGTCACCTGTGAATGGATCTGGGAATCTCTGGGAATGGATGACGCCACCTGTGAATGGATCCGGGAATCTTTGGGAATGGATGACGCCATCCCTCAATGGATCTCGGAATCTCTGGGAATGGATGAGGTCACCTGTGAATGGATCTGGGAATCTTTGGGAATAGATGACGCCACCCCTCAATGGATCTGGGAATCTCTGGGAATGGATGAGGTCACCTGTGAATGGATCCGGGGATATCTGGGAATTGATGATGCCACCTGTGAATGGATCCGGGAATCTCTGGGAATGGATGAGGTCACCTGTGAATGGATCCGGGGATATCTGGGAATTGATGATGCCACCTGTGAATGGATCCGGGAATCTCTGGGAATGGACGAGGTCACCTGTGAATGGATCCGGGAATCTCTGGGAATGGATGACAACACCTGTGAATAGATCTGGGAATCTCTGGGAGTAGATGACGCCACCTGTAAATGGATCCGGAAAATCTCTGAGAACGGATGAGGCCACCCACAGATAAAAAAAGAAATAAAAAAATCTTCATTACACTCATTACACTCCAGGATAAAGGAGAACAAACCCGCAATTCAGAGAAGTGGTGGGTGGGGGGTGGGTGGACTTTGAAGGTGGGAGGTTGCTGATTATGACCAGGTTTCAGGATACACCCTAAATAAAAGTGGAACCTGAAACATGGTCACAAAGCTGGACTACACCTTTAAAGGCTAAGTTCACTTTTTTAAAAAAAATATAATTGCGCATATTTTTGAAGGTAAAATATTGTGTATTTTTTTCTGGAGCCTGCAGAGCATGGTCAGGCTCTTGCAGAATCTCGGTATAGCTGCCTGCCCATATCTCCCATACAGGCAGTTACTAGAGAGCAGGAAGATCAATGAACTATGAGAGTGCTCACCAGTAACCTCGTAGTTCATTAAGAACTACAAGCCGTCTACCTCAGTGGATGACGTACTTGAAGTTTATTCATTCACAGAAGAGTATTTTGCCCCAACTCTCCTGTAGGTCACAGAATTGCACTTCATTCTGCACTCCTGTGACCCGTATTCAGCCGACAGCGGCTAAAATCCGCCGACGGCTGACGTCCCTTTAATGTCAGGATCCACCTGGACTGGCACTTGGACTCAGCCCTCTCACAGAGCTGCTAAGAGCCTGAGCCAGCATCGCATACCACACAATATGTGACACCTGCAAACGAAGCCTGCGCTGTCCCTGCTGGCCGCATCCATGTTTGCCCCTCTTCCTTCGGGGCCATGGACTCAGGCTATGTGACTGGCCGGAGCCACGTGACTTCACAACCGCACATGCGCGCAGGAGCTGCCAGTCACGGCACTCGTTTCTAAAGAAACGACACAGGCGGCCGTTCCTTCAAAGCGCATGCGCCGATGACATCATCGGCGCAGTATACAGTAAATATCTCCTAAACAGCACACGTTTAGGAGATATTTACAGTACCTATAGGTAATCAGCCCAGCCAATTTTTGGTTCACCTCTCGCGTGCTGCCGCCGCCATTCGTAGTAGAGAACAGCCGGTTCTCTACTACGCATTCGCGAAGCGCGCCACACTTTCTAACTGGCCCAGTGGTGGAGGAAGGAGGAGAGGGCCAAACTGCGGAGAGATGGCGCTGTCTCCCGTAAGTGGCACCGAAGGGGGGGGGAAAGCAGATCCACTTTTGGGTGAAACTCCGCTTTAATGCAATAGGCTGCACACACCTATGACTAGTCTATAACTCAGGTTTAGCCGCAATACAATCCTCCACCCTCCCTCCTCCTCTCTGTTACACATTTGCAGGTACTTTCTTTGTGCCTTCTGTTCTTGGTGCTGGGAGCCACTTCCTCTTCCTTTGCCTAGGCACATATGGCGTAACCCTCAGCCCACCAGCAGCCACTCGAGACACAATATTCATCTCAGGAGTCTTCAGGTTAGTGGTTGCATTCATATACAGCGGTGGCTTAGCCGGGGGGGGGGGGGGGGGGGGTGGTAAAGCGATCGGGAGGTAAAAGCCACCTCCCAAATCCCTGAAAGCGGCACAGGGAAATAAAAAAAAAAAAGCTGCAAAGACTTGCGCAGAAGACAGTGCTGGACTTTATGAACAAGAAGTATGTGTTTATTTAATTGTTTTTTAGGTTTATATTTTTTGATAAAGCAGCAGACTATAGGCACAGCTTACTTATAACCTAGCCCTTCGATCATGGTAAAAATGAGAGCCAATGAAAATTCTGATGCCTACCTACAATACTGACATCAAAAACAGTCGCCGAAATCCAACATTGTGTCTTTACTAAACCCGCAACAATAAAACAAGTCTGTATATGCAGTAAAGCATGCTTGTTATACTCACTGTGGAACCCAAGGGGGTTAATCCTCTGCATTGCGTAAAAAGGCTGTTTGATCCTCTCCTTTTTCCACTGTCCCCAATCTGCTGATAAAACAGAGCTGGGGGGGGGGGGGGTGTTTACACTGCACATGCTCAGTTTGGTATATATGATGGGGGGGGGGGGTACTCTGCACATGCTCAGTTTGGTATGGATATTGCTAGAGAGTTTTTTTTTTTTTCTTGGGAGGGTGCATGTGATCAGCACAGGGCCAATCAGCACTGTCCAGTCAGAGGGTCAGGGGTCATGCAGCCTCATAAGACAATCAGAGGAGAATGAAAACTCCTCCTACAAGTTTTAACTGATAGAAATCTCAAGACTGCTATATACTGCTGATGAGGAAAGGTATTTAGCAGTTTATATGTTTACTAAAATAAATGCATTTCCATGTTCTGTGTACTGTGGGAGACTAGATATAGTGAATTCAGGGTCCTGGGTTTAGTAACACTTTAACGGTTCAGCTACTGCATCGGCTTCTCAAACACACGTCATCTCACTGTAAGCAACCTGCCTTCCAGCAAAACTTTCTTTTATGCCAGATAAAAACTGCAAGGCATCTTTCCTCCTGAATTACGGAGCATTCTAGAACCCGGCCCCTCTTTGTAGCCTCTCATATAGAATAAGAACCTAATTAAAAAAAAAAAAAAAAATTACATATCTGTCACATATCAAGATAAATTGCCTCTTACCTAAATATTGCACATACCAATCTATATTAAATTGGCAGGCTGGCTGTTAACTGATACTTAATGGGGGAGTAGGAACAGAGGGCAGGAGACACGGGGGAGAAAATTACAACTGCACGGCCTTTGCTGACTCTTTGAAAGTCTGACTTCTGGGAAAGTTTTCCGTGAAGGTCTGCGAATGCAGCACAGTGATAACGAGGCAGGCGACCAGACAACATCTTCTAAATGCCGCTGTGCAAATATGAGAGGCCATAATATAAGCTTCTGCCGGAGACAGCAACAGAACATGGAGCAGCGTCACGGTACAAGGAGTACCAAACATGAGGACAAACAAGTGTCGTCCCCGACAGACTAGATATTGCATTTTAAATAATCATAAACTGTGAACTCTTGTCCTGGACGGCAGAGTATGGGTGAAGGCTGTGTGCTGTCTACGTTCGTTCTGTTGTTCAAATTACATTTTGGAAATTTTTAAGGTATTTTGCAAATGAAAAAGCTACATTTACATGCATGTAAAGACAATGGTGCCCTCAGAAGTTGCTTCATCAGTTGTTTAAAATAGCAGTCTCCAAACTGCAGCCCGGGGGCCGGATGTGGCCCTTTGCTTGCCTTTATCCAGCCCTTGGGGTACTGCTTCATCCACTGAAACCAACAATGCGGCATACTTCCTGTTGCCGACACCAACAATGTTCTCCCACAGACATCAAAAGGGCACAAATCCTTCCATTGACACCAACAATGGGGCACTATTCCTTCCACTAATGAAGGGGCACTACTCCTCCCACTGACACCAATGATGGGGCAACATTGCTTCTATTAACAACCAACAATTGGGCACTATTCCTCCCACTGACACCAACGATGGGGCACTATTCCTTCTATTGACACCAATGATAGGGCACTATTCCTTCCATTGACACCAACGATGGGTCACTATTCCTTCTATTGACACCAATGATAGGGCACTATTCCTTCCATTGACACCAACGATGGGTCACTATTCCTTCTATTGACACCAATGATAGGGCACAGTTCCTCCCACTGACACCAATGATGGGGCACAATTCCTCCACTGACACCAAAGAGAGGGCGTTGTTTACTCCCACTGGATTCTTGTTCATTTTCTACTCCCACTGGCACCAATGTTGGGGCACTAATTCCTTTCACTGACACCAATGATGGGACACTATTTCTTCCACTGACATCAACAAAAGGGCACAATTCCTCCCACAGACACCAACAAGGGGGAACTATTTCTTCCAAAGGCATCAATGATGAGTCACTATTCCTCCCACTGATTCCATGATGGGGCACTATTCCGTCCACTGACACCAATGATGTGGCACTATTCCATCCACTGACACCAACAATGGGGCACTATTCTATCCACTCACACCAACGATTGGGCACTAGTCCCTCCACTGACAACAATAGGGCGTTGTTTATTCCCACTGGATTCTGGGACATTTTCCTACTCCCACTGGCCCTATTCCGGCCCCCCTAAAGTCTGAAGGATAGTAAACCGGCCCTTTATTTAGAAAGTTTGAAGACCCCCTGGTTTAAAACACAATTTCCTTACCCCAAAACAGCACTGCCAATAATTTGCAAATTTGGACTTTCAGAAGTACTCTTCTCCATCTCTAACCACTTCCCATGGCTACTGATGCTGCTCATGGGCTGTGCAGCCACAACTGATACCATGGTATAACCTCATCTATGCAACGAGTGTCAAAATCAAAGATCCCAGATGTGGTCTAAGAGGACATGCTGAAGAAATTTTGATTATGGCGAGTTGTTTATAAGCTGACATATACATACTTTGCAGAGGATCTGTAAAAATTGAAGGAAAGGGATGCTTTAAGCCCCACCAACTTTGCTCACACAACACCATGGCAGGTGCAAGGTTATGTTGTGTATGAGGTCACTAATGTTCTGGATGACAGCTGAGCCCTAACGGCTAAAACAGGCCATACATGGATCAAAATTTGGTTGGTTCAGCAAGGACCTGATGAATTTCGATCCAAGTATGGGCAGGCCGGTTATACAGAAGTCAATCTATCCATTGACTTCTGTACAGGCAGCCTGTTGGGTTTTTCCTGACCGATCAGTGTTGCTGGCTGTAGCTGGCAGCACTGATCAGCGGGAAGGATTCCCCCATCCACATCAAGTGTGTGGATGTGAGAATTGGGCCATTTACTTTTTTGTTCAACCCATTAAGATGACTAATGTTAGTCTGTCTAACTCCCAGAAGATAGACCTCTAACGGAAAAACAGAAGGGAGCACATAGAGCTTTAAACTGACCCTGTCGCTGTATCAAATATCCAAAAAAGACATATCTGTAAAAGACTAGTAAATACTGACCTTTCCCTCTGTCCACGCTGCTAAACTCTGCTCCAATTATGAAAAATAGTCCCCCGAAATCTGCTGGGAAACTGACAAGTTTGTTTGTAATGTGTGTTGTCCTTATGCATCTTACTGCAAAGGCCAGTTATAGGTTGGGGTGGTAGTCACTTTTTTGTACAGTTGGTTGATTTGGGTGTGGAGAAGCACTGGATGCCTTCAGCTGCCATTGTACTCTTGCTGGGGCGTCACATGCATCCCTGTGCCGGTATATTTTGGGTCCATGTCTTGCTGGAAGATCCATCCACAACCCATCTTCAGTGTTCTGACTGAGGGAAGAAGGTTCCCGTCCAAGATTTTACAATACATGGCCCTGTCGATTGGCCCCTCAATGCGGCAAACTCAGCCTGTACCTTTAGCAGAGAAACAGCCCCAAAGCATAATGTTTCCACCCCTGTGCTTGACTGGGTCATAGTCAACGTTTTTCTTCTTCCAAACACGGTACGTCGTAGTAATGCCAAAGAGCTAAATTTTGGTCTCATCTGACCACAGCACTTTCTCCCAATCCTTCTCGGAATCATTTCGATGTTCGTTGGCAAACTTCAGATGGGCCTGTAAATGTGCCTTCTTAAGGAGGGGGATATTGTGGGCACTGCAGGATTTTAATCCATGGCGGCGTATTGTGTTACCAATGGTTTGATTGGCTACTGTGGTCCCAACTTCCTTGAGATCATTCACTAGCTCCTCCTGTGTAGTTCTGGGTTGATCCCTCACATGTCTCATGATCATCCTTACCCCATGAGGCGAAATCCTGCATGGAGCTCCAGACCGAGGGTGATTGATGGTTATTTTGTATTTCTGCTATTTGTGAATAATCGCTCCAACAGTTGTCTCCTCCTCACAAAGCTTCTTGCTGATGGTCTTGTAGCCCCCTCCAGCCTTGTGCAGGTCTACAATCTTGTCCCTGATGTCCTTTGACAGCTCTTTGGTCTTGCCCATGATGGTGAGGTTTGAATGGAAGAAAGAGATTCTGTGGACAGGTGTCTTATACACATAACAAGTTGTTGTTAGGAGCACTTTCCTAAATTGACAGAACTAATCTGTGTACCACATACTGTAGCCAGTCTGTAGGAGTCAGAATTATCGTTGGTTAGTAGGGGGATCAAATAATTATTTTACTCACTGAACTGCAACTCAATTTATAACATTTGTATCATGTGTTTTTTTTTCTGGATTTTTGGTTGATATTCTGTCTCTATCATTTAAAATAGACCTACCCTGTTTCCCCGAAAATAAGACCTAGCGTGATTGTCGGTGATGGCTGCAATATAAGCCCTACCCCCCAAATAAGCCCTAGTTAAAGTCCTTGTAGGTCTTATTATTAGGGTAGGGCTTATTTTTTGGGAAACAAGGTAGGGCTTATTTGGGGGGTAGGGCTAATATTGTAGCCATCACTGACAATCACGCTAGGTCTTATTTTCGGGGAAACAGGGTATGATACAAATTATAGACCCTTCATTTCTTTGTAGGTGGGCAAAAAGCTGCAGGGGGATCGCACCATTATTTCCCCCACTGTACTTTTACAACCACTTTAAAGAAAACTGGTCAGGCTACATATATGGGAGCTGCCACAAGTGACTTGTGTTTGCATGTACAGGTCATGGGGCTGTCATAATCACCTCTCCCTCACTACCTCAGTCACTGACCTCAGGTGTCTTACATTTGTTACAGGTCGATGACTGGCTAAGCAAGGGCCCACTCACACTAATGGCTGTGCTAGAACACTGAAAAACGTACTGCATGCCATACTTTTTGTCCAGAGCATATAAATGCAACACTGTGATGTGAACTGGCCTAGTAGGAGACCGGGCATATTGCCTAGTCTTGCAGTGGGGACTGTGCTGGAACAGTTGCTCATAACAATCCTACTAGACCTGGTGTGATCGGGCCCTTTAACAAGGATGAAAATATCAGTCCTAAAGCCTACTATAGAAAGTGTTCAGCAATGGCTGCTCCATAACTCTTGAAAATACATGGAAACCTTTATGACTAGAAGTTTAAAGTGTCTACTTTCCTAATTGCCTCCCTCTAACTTTTGTGCTTATTCGTATGATGCAGGGGAAGCCATGTCTTTAGAAAAAGAACCAGGTTTGAAGGAATGCTAATGCTTTTATTAAAGGGGTTGTAAAGGTAAATTTTTTTTAATTTTTTTTTAAATAACAAACATGTTATACTTACCTTCACTGTGCAGCTCGTTCTGCACAGAGTGGCCCCGAAAGCTCTCTTCTGGGGTCCCTCGGCGGCTGTTTCAGCTCTTCCCCGCAAGCACTAACCACCTTAATGCGAGCTCCCTCGCATGGTGGTTAGTTCTTGCGGGCGTGCTCCCGTGATACAGCCGGCGGCTATAGCCGCTCACTGTATCACTCGGCCCCGCCCCCCAAAGCGCCGCGTCATTGGATGTGATTGACAGCAACGCGAGCCAATGGCTGCGCTGCTTCCAATCCATCCACTGTAGCCAATCAGCGGCCAGGCTGAGCGGAGGAATAGATGTCGGGAGCGAGCAGCTGACTTTCAAGGGGTCAGGTAAGTAAAACGGGGAGGCTGGGGGTGGCGGTATTGTCAGAAGTTTTTTCACCTTAATGCATAGAATGCATTAAGGTGAAAAAATTTTTACCTTTACAACCCCTTTAAGTCACAAAAAAAAAAAAAAAGCTAGTAGTAGTCACATTCAACTGGACCTGTTCTGAGAAGACTTTTTTGCCATTTATGCCAGTGGCTTCCACATAGTAATACAATGCCTGTAGGTAAGGACTCAGCAGTCTTGCTGCACCTTAAAGAAAAGGGAGATTCTTTCAAGGACAGTGCGATGATACACATTTTGGATAGAGGACAACTGAACCGCTAGAGGAGGCATGAAAGAGGCCATCTATGAAGTATCCCTGAACTGGGTTGGTGCCTTCAACACCATCTATCACCCACATACCGTGTAATGCTGTTTTAACATATCCACCCTGGCATTTTGACAACAAATAATACCTTTAGCAATGCAACCCGAACAATTACCACTCAACTCAGACTTCATGGCACCGTGATCATTATATCCATTACATCTATTGTGCATAAAAAATAAGTAGTACTATGCAGCGTCCATATGTAAATGTTGTCAGCCTTTTAAAAAAACAGTAACCAAATGGCTAAATATACATCAACATTAATAACATTTTACACAAACTGCTGATGACACAAACGTGTGCAGTAGGGTTGATATTCCTGGAGGTTTTTGCAACATGGAACATGATTGTTGCTGAAAGACTGGTTAAAGCAGTGAAAGCTGAAGTTCAATGTTTCTAAATGCAAAAAAAAACACTTAAGCCAGCCATACAAGGATCGAAATTCGGCCGCTTAAGCAGGGACTGGAGACATGGCCCATAAAGACATGGATGAGCGAGTTTGGGGTGCAGGAACTTGAATGGCCTGCACAACCCGATAGAGCACCTTTGGGATGAATTGGAGTGCAGACTACGAACCAGGCCTTCTCTCTAACATCAGTGCCTGATCTCACAAATGCGCTTCTGTAAGAACGGTCAAACATTCCCATAGACACACTCCTATACCTTGTGGACAGCCTTCCCAGAAGAGTTGAAACTGTTATAGCTGCAAAGGGTGGGCCAACTCAATATTGAACCCTACGGACTAAGGCTGGGATGCCATTAAAGTTCATGTGCGTGTAAAGGCAGGGGTCCCAATACTTTTGGTAATATAGTCTAAAATAGTGTGAAGATCTTAATTTATCACTAGAGGGATCACTAGCTGGAGGAGGAAGGATCCGATATCTCTATATAGATCTTCATTATCACTAGAGGGGTCACCAGCAGCAAGGAAGTGGTCCCGATTCTTATTTATAGATCTTTAGTTATCACTAGAAGGCTCACCAGCAGGATGATGGAAGTTCTGATTCCTCTATATAGAACTTTAGTTGTCACTAGAGGTATCACCAGTAGAAGGAAGGGGGCCCTGATTGCCAAATATAGATCTTTAGTTACCACTAGAGGTATCACCAGCAGAAGGAAGGGGGTTCGGATTCCTGTATATACAGTTGTGCTCATAAAAGTTGACATACCCTGGCGGAATTTATGATTTCTTGGCCATTTTTCAGAGAATATGAATGATAACACAAAAACTTTTCTTTCACTTATGGTTAGTGTTTGGCTATCACTAGAGGGGTCACCAGCAGGAGGAAGGGGGTCCTGATTCCTTTATATAGATCTTTAGTTATCACTAGCAGGAGGATGGAGGTTCTGAGTCCGGTATGTAGATATTTAGTTATCACTAAACGGATAAACAGCTGGAGGAAGGAGGTTCTGATTCTTCTATTTAGATCTTTAGTTAGACCTCATATAGAATACCATGTCCAGCTCTGAAGACCTCACTTACAAAACAATATTGAAATGACAGAACTAGCCCAAAAAGAGGCAATAAGAATAGTGAAAGATCTTAAGGATAAATATATCAGTAGAGACTGCAGGAACTTAATATGTAGAGTCTTAAAGTGGAGTTCCACCCACTTTTACAACTCTTCAGCATCCCTCACTAAACTGTGCACTGTAAACAAATTGGATATTTTTTTTTTTCTCAGCACCTACTGTATATCTGCTGTATTTATTTTTCACTTCCTCCTCCCTGGCCGCGGCCCATCGCATCATTTCCTGTTTGCAATGCCTTCTGGGAAGGGGCGGCAACTTCCTCTGACACTGCCGTTGCTATGGAAACCTGACCTGAAACCTATTACACTGCTTGTGCTGCACTGAGCATGTGCGAGATCTGCAAGGATGAGATCCAGGAAGAAATACAGTCTGGCTTCAGATGCCCACACTTAAGATGGCCACGGCCTGCTGTAAGTTTATAAAATAACAAACTACTGCTATAAACTAACAAAACAGACCTTAGTTTACAGACTAACTTTACTAGAATACATTAAGCTTGTGTATTATAGGGGTATTTTTATTTAAAAAGTATAATTTCGGCCGGAACACCACTTTAAGGAAAGAAGGGAAAGGAGAAACATAACTGAAACCTTTAAATACATTAATGGTGTGAATAATGTTCAGGAGGTAAGTATTTTTCAATATGAAGCTAAGATCAAAAACACAGGGAGATGACCTCAAATTGCAACAGGAAAGTTCAAAACTAACCTTAGAAAGTAGCACCTTAGAGAGTAGTTGATGCTTCGAACAGACTTCCAGCATAGGCATTGGATCAGTCAATAGTAAGTGAATTTATGCTTGGAACACATATCTTCTATACTCTGATATACACATATACTGGAAATAAAGGGGCTGACTAATTGGCTACTTGGTTTTTCTGCCCTCACACTTCTAGGTTTCTATATAAATATCCAATGACTCCTACCACATACTGGCAGATTTACTGTGTGTCTCCTTAACTGTGATAGGGATGTAGGACAGTAAATTCTTCTGGGGCAGGAGTCAATGGTTCAATGCACTCCGCTGAGCAATGCAGAAAACATCCTGACCACATAAAGGGGAAGTAAACAAACCAAAGTAAAAGACATCCCTGCTTTATCACCTCAGAAAAGATGGAATGGCTGCCTTGGGTCATCAGATTCAAGCATCCGAGATGAGCCAGTCTGCTTTATCAGCAAGGAGAGAGGTGCGAGACGCACATCCTTATGTCGAGTCTGTTGGTGGAAACGGTTGTTAAGGAAAGCAGTGTGAGGTTACAACCACCGCCATGCTCCCCTCTAATAATAAATACTTTGCTATGCACGCTTTGCAATGAAGACAACTCCCTTCTAAAAAGAGAACAAGGATTTCGGCAGGTCTGTGTCATCCAAGACCCAAATGTCAGCTATCAGTAGCTGATTAACAGCAGGGTATACAGCTGTGTGGGCCACTTAGGCCACAAGCACAAGGGATAAGAGACTTATTTTTATGAGAGTTTCAATGGCGCCGAGGTACTCAACGGTGCAATTCAGGAGATGGATGCAGCTAATCACATAGCACCCGATATATCTGCGGTAGAAGTGTCAGTGTAGCTGTCCAAGTCCTTCTTACATCACCTTCTCGTGTCCATAACTGTATTACCGTTCTACATACAGCCCTTAAAGAGGATTTTCAGAAAGAAAAAAAGACTAAATAGTCTAAAATATTTAAATTATATATCTAGGCATTACCCAAACCACGCTCTCCTCCTTTAGCGCTTTTTCCAGCATTAGTCTTTCTTTTTATGTTGTTTTGTAGTGCAAAGCCACTATTATTACCCCCAGTTATGTCATTACCAAGATTGGTAAATTCTTTTAGGGGCAGCTGCTGGGAGATCAGTTCCTATAGATCGATGGTCTCCAAACTGTGGCCCGAAGGCTAGATGCGGCCCTTTGCTAGCCTTTATCCGGCCCTTCGGGACCTATTTCTCCCACTTACACCAATAGAAAGGAATAGTTACTTCCATTAACAGGATTGATTATTCTTCCAACTAATATCAATAGTGGGACACTATTCCTCCCACTAGAATCAATGACGGTGTACTATTCTTCCCACTTATACCAACAACAAGGCACTATTTCTTCCACTGATACCAATGATGGGGTACTATTCCTCCCACTAATACCAATGGGGCACTACTCCTCCTACTGACCACCAACCCCCAAGGCCATGTTTATTCTAATTGATGCTGGACCTGGGACATTTTCTACCCCCACTGGCCACAATCTTAAAAAGTCTGAAGGGCAGTAAACTGGCCCTTTGTTTGAAAAGTTTGGAGATCCCTGTTATAGAGGAAGGCACATCCCCAGAACTACATCCCCCAGGATCCCTTTTCCTACACAGTGTGTGAGCAGGCTCTTGGGAGGTTTTGGTGGAAGAGAAATCAATGTATGCATGTGGAGTGAAATAAATTAGAGCATAGGGTATGCTGTGTTCTATAGTCCAGCAGGCATGGCTGACAACACAGCTTGGGATTTCAATATGGCAGGGGCATTTTGCTGTCAGCTCAAACTGAAAGTGAAAAGATAACTGGATTTTGGGCAGGTCATCAGGTATTCTTCTGTACTTGGAACACTTTTAATGAGACAAAAAATGGGGAAATGTGTATGTATTTTAGAGAATGTTTTGTTCTTTTAATTTTGACCCCACATACACCAAATGGAATCAACCGCTACTTTTAAGGTTGATTATGTGACCAAATGCTGGCTTCCAGTGACCAAAAGAGAGTGGACCTACTGGATAGCAGGGGAGCTTCAAACTTCCAAAGGCAGAGACAAACCGAACCCTTTTCCCCGTATATGATGATTTTGGGGTGACTAAAGTTTTCACAGGGAGTTTCAATAGAGAAATTCAGTGATAGATTCACTGTAATCTAAAAAAAAGAGATATGTCTATAGAGAAAGGCCCTGGCTGAATTTTTTGAGAGGGAAAAGGGGAAAGAGGACAGGTAGTGAAGGAGGAATTAAAAACACTAATATAGGACAACAGGTGGCATGGTGAACTAATATGAACACCAAACCATCATAGTTTCTGCGAAAGTAGGAGTTCGAATACATGTGAGTGTTCTTTGCATGTCAATTATTTTTTTTATGTTTTAGGTTTATGGCTCCTACAGCTTTTTCCAGTTCACCCCTGTAGCTTCTCGGGGAAATTTACAGGGAGTCACACTTGGTCTCCGCGGCGTAAATTGTAAGCTTGAGAAACTTTCCCTTTTTTATTTTGCCCCAGTCTATGTTTGTTTTTAAGAAAACGATTCTCACTTCTGATATTTTCTTTGGGTGGAGGACGTACGCGAAAGGGAACATAATATTTTTTCAGTAAATATGGAGGACAAATGTGTTAAGTGTCAAGAAGTTACGGCCTGAGGTTCAACTGCGCGTTTAAATATGCGTCTGAACAGCAGAGGAGTCGCCAAAAAAATTTGTTCCATCGTCAGCCAGATCTGATTAATATGATTTACTGAGACCCAGGTTCTTCGGGTAATACCAGACAAACCCAAAAAAAGTCTCATATTCTTCATGCTATTTTGACCCATTACATAACTGCAAATGTTAAGAGTTTAAGAGAAGGGCCAGTCATTTGGAACAAAAAAAAAAATGGGATAGCGTGGGGGAGAGTTATCGCTAAGAAATTAGAGGAATTTCCCTTTTAGATAGTGTGCTCTTTGGAAGATCCCTTTCAACTCCTATTGTGGTGATAACGCTCGGAATTTGGACTTCCCCCATCACTTACTGTCTCAGCAAACATGGTCACAACAGGACAATGAGGGCAAATCTCTCAACTTCAGGATTATCTCACCACCGCAATTATATGTAATAAGTTATAAACTGCAACCACAACCGCACAGTTGATGTTGTCCCTACTTGCCTCTATTGCTTTCAGCTCTTTAGAGCAGTGGTTCTCAACCACAGGGCTGTGGCCCACTGCCAAGGCTGCAGCTTTCCTCCTCCCATGCCTCCAGCTAGTTGCAGATCCCCTAGCCTTCTACAGTGCCACCTAATCTCCCATAGTGGCAAATAGTGCCCCATAACCTCTCACGGCTCCCCCAATGCACCTTTAAAGTTCAGTCCCTGCCAACCTCCCACAATATCCCCCAAGTTCCAAGTAGTGCCCTATACCTTGCTGCAGAGCCCATAATGTCCCAAAGTGCCCCCCCCAGGGGTCTCCAGTCTCCCACATTGACCCTGCAATACCACCAGTCCATTTGAGAACCCCAGCCCCCTGCAGAGAGCACCAACCCCGACAGTTGTCCCCAGCTCCCTCTAAAAGCTACATCCCCTAAGGGGCCATTAAGTCTGCAGCAGTATCTCCTAACTTCCTCCAGAACCTTCATCTCCAAACTATACTGTTGGGGAATGGAAGGTTTTAGAAAAAGTTACAAGGAGCTAGTCTAAATAAAGTGGAGAACCACTGCTTTAGAGTACCTGTGGCATATTTTTTTTTTTCCAGAGCTGTTTGCAAGTCCAGGGTGCTTGGGGGAAGTTCCTGTTTGCTGATCACTTTTTCAACTACATGTACCATGGTCGTTTGGCAGTCATGACATTTCGGGGCATTTCAGGGCAGTTCTGGAGATTGTTTGAAGTCAGAAAGTCAAAGCAGGGCTTTGGAGTTAGGTGTGACTAAGAAGGATTGAATGTTAACTGCGATGCATTCAATCCTGTCCATCGGCATTTGGAACGTCCCAATGACGACAAAAGGGAGTCCAAATGACCTGGCACCTGCAGAAAGCAGCTGTATGATGCTTACTGTCACACAGCTGGAAATAAGGAAGTAAGCTGGAGGAGGAAGTGATATTTAACTTTAGGTTTATGGAGAGGCTGGCGACATGGGAAGAAAATGCACAACAAGATGACTTTTGGCTCCATTCACACTTGAGAATGGGGTCATTAGCGATTACATGCGGGAAACCCAACAGGGGTTCCTGATGACTAGCCAGGGGCAGAAGCCCAATTGAAAGCAATGTGATGCTACCAACTCCCACATCTATTCACGACCGCTCGCATGTAATCGTACAAACTGTCTGTGTCCAGGACCGATCAATCGCAAGTAATTGCGGCCTGATTGATTACATGTGAGCAGCTACAATTATCTGCGAGAGCTGCGAGCATCCCATTGGTTTTCAATGGGGCTTTTGGTCGCAGCTAATTGCCAGGAATTCCAGCTAGGTCTCCCGCATGTAATCTCTAATGGCCCTATTCGTAAGTGTGAATGGGGCCCTTAGGTAATATTTGGTAAAGCGTTCTGAATTTTAGTTATAAAGTTGTAGTCCAGCTTTAATAGAAATGTCTTGGCTATACACAACTTAAATGTAGAGATTGGTAGATTAGCCACTAGAGGCAGTGTAAGGGACAAGGGAAACACAGGGAGTGCATTGATTTTAGTCAACTCGTAGATTTTCATTTATGAGAAGTAGAAGAGTACAACCGCTGTGCAGCACTGCAAAGCAGGAAGCAGAGCCCAAGTATGAAAAATGGTAGCACATATGGCTGGCCGCTGTGACCATATTGACCAGGTATACATAAGAAAAAAAAAGTAACACACACTGATAAGTATAAAGTAGCTGTTAACCCAATCACAAATATCTCATATATACATTTTAACATTTAATTGTCCTTTCAAGAGTATTTTTCAGTGTTTTTAAATGTGCAGATTTCATTAAAAATAGTCCCTGGTGATCCTGCCTTTTAGGGTGAAAACACTCTGTTCCCCGTCTCCCAATAGTGCGCCTGCATTGTTACATTGTCTCATGGGCTGCTGAAGACAAGCGTCCGTTTTAACAGACATAGTCCACTGTTATCACCATCAGGAAACCCACCCTGAGAAATGCCATGCAGCCATTACCGAAGTAGCCCTGTAGACAGGAAGTTGCTGCCAAAAGGCTCCAGAACAGCAGCACTGAGATGGAACAAAAGGTTGAAAAAAGTGAAAACTATATTTAAAGCCCAATTCCACACTGCACGGGTCAACTGTTTGTTTTCGTCTAGGGGAATGAAAAAAAAACAAAAAACTCACCTGATTCTTTGCTCCACCTGAAAACGGTGCTTTCGCAAGATCCTGCAGACTGTTTCCATGGATCAACTGCTCGTTTTTGTCTAGGAGATTGGAGAACGGAGATATGCTTACCTAATCTGACACTTCCCTCATAAGATCGGTACCTGTGGCTCCTGCCCCCCAACCTGGCCATCCAAGCCCCCCCACCCCCCTGCGGTCCAGTGGTCATGTGCCATGGACTGTTCCTGATGTCATCACGCCTGTAGACCTGCTCTGGATGTGAAGGCATCAGGAACAGTCCACCACAGGATCGTGGGGGAGTGCAGTTTGCCGGTGGAACGGAGGCTCAGGTGAGTATAAGCTTTCTCCAATCCTTTAGACCAGTGGTCTCCAAACTGTGGCCCTTTGCTTGCTTTTATCCGGCCCTTGGGGCACCATTTCATCCACTGAAACCAATGGAGGGGCACAATTCCTCACGACACCAAAAATCAGGCATAATGACACCAATGATGGGGCACAATTCCCCCAATGACACCAACAATGGGGCACAATTCCCCCCAATGACACCAACAATGGGGCACAATTCTCCCCAATGACACCAACGATGGGGCACAATTCCTCCCAATGACAACAATGGGGCAAATTCCTCCCATGGACCTCAATTGGGCACAAATCCTCCCAATGACACCAACAATGGGGCACAATTCCCCACAATGACACCAACAGTGGGGCGCAATTCCCCACAATGACACCAAAAATAAGGCACAATTCCTCACAATGACACCAAGTCCTCCCACTGATACCATTGATGGGGTGCCATTCCTCTCACTGACACCCAAGAAGGGGCATGATTTATTCCCACTGATGTCGGGACCTTTTCTACTCCCACTAACCACAGTCCGGCCCCCCCCCCCAAAGTTTGAAGGACAGGTACCTGGCCCTTTCTTTCAAAAGTTTGGAGACCCCTGCTCTAGGCATAAAATGAGCAGTTGATCCGTGCAGTGCGGGCACAGCCCCATTGCATGGGCAAACTTTTTTTTTTCGCCCACAGTTGGGCTTTAATTTACAAAAAAGCAACTGTTCATAATACACAGAGTTTTCACAAAACTAAATATCACTTAGTTAGGGTGTCCGTCTACTTAAAAAGTCAATCTCTAACATTTATCTAAAAAATCATTACCCATACGTTCACCAGGGACAAAGGCAAGCAATGCCAGTCACTGTGGTAGTGGTTGGTGTATTTGCGTGCATTTTGATGAATATGTTCAATATTAATTAATATTATGTTCAATATTAATATTCACAACATGTGCCCATCATTGATTCATGCATAATTTATTAGTACTTAGTTTACTGGTACGGAATTACGTCGGGCCTCAATCCTCCGAGAGTGGCAGCCTTGGAAAAAGCCAGAACTGAGGTTCCCAGCCCTTGGTTGGTATGAAGCGCTCACTTGCTGGACTGCCTGGCGGAAATCCTCTCCCCCCCTATCCAGCATCCCTCAGGAGACTCTGCAGCAATAAACACACACATCCCCGCCGCTACACACAGAATTTATAATTAGGAGACTCTCCAGGATGTAAACCGAGCAGCCGGGGGACAGCAGCGCTGCAAAATGTGCCCCGTCTCTAGCTGTTAAAGGGTCAGTGCACCAAATATTTATAGATCGTTTCCTGCACTTATCGTAGAGCGATGCATGCCTCCAGAATATTACATCTTATAGGGGGTCGAGCCTTACCTTATTTATTTGTGAAAATGGGGTGGAATGCCAATATGCAAATGAGGAGGTCTATACTAGATATACAGAATCATTTCTTAGCTGTCACCACTCTGATTTAACCCTTTGACAGCCAAGGAAATGTTACACAGCTTTTATTCCCACTCCTAACATGATGTATGCAATGCATTGAAGCAATTAAAGAGACCCTGTCACTAACGTAAAAAAATTGCAGGCAAAAAAAGCACAGAAAAAAATGGGGCATATTAAGCCTTTATATAAATATATTTTTATGCAGCGGCAATGTGCCATTGAACTTGCCAAAAAAAAAAAACTGAGTAGTTCGTTCATTGTCATATATTTATTTTAACTCAATCACACACACACTTGTTTAAACACTTTAGGTTTTACCCCCCCCCCCCCCCCCCCGACCGGGCTCATTTTTTTGCGATACGCCAATGCGTTACTTTAATTGATTGCGCATTCATGCGACGCTGTATCCAAATAATATTGATGTCCTTTTTTTCCCCCACAAATAAAGCTTTCTTTTGGTGGTATTTGAGCATCTCTGCGGTTTTTGTTTTTTTGCGCTAGATACAAAAAAAAAGAGCGGCAATTTTAAAAAACAAAAACTGTTTTACTTTATGCTATAAAGCATATCCAATAAAAAAAAAAACATTTAAAAAATTTAATTTCCTCATCAGTTTTTAGACCAATCTATATTCTGCTATATATTCTTGTTAAAAAAAAAAAACAATCCCAATTAATGCATATTGATTTGTTTGTGCAAAAGTTTTAGCATCTACAAACTACAGCATAGATTTATTGACCGTATTTATCGACGTATAACACGCACCTTCATTTTTTTTGTTTCACAAAGGTACACGCACCTTCATTTTAAGTGGGAAGTTTCAGGAAAAAAAAAATATTTTTTTTAAATAAACAACTTTGAATTAAAATAAGAGTCAGTGCCCATCAATGCAGTCTGATTAGTGTCCATCTGCAGCCGCCTCATCGCCCATCAATGCAGCCTGATCAATGCCCATCTGCAGCCTCAATGCAGCCTGATCAATGCCCATCTGCAGCCTCAATGCAGCCTGATCAATGCCCATCTGCAGCTCATCTCATCAATGCAGCCTGATCAATGCCCATCTGCAGCCTCAATGCAGCCTGATTAATGCCCATTTGCAGCCCATCTCATCAATGCAGCCTGATCAATGCCCACCTGCAGCTCATTTCATCAATGCAGCCTGATCAATGCCCATCTGCAGCCTCAATGCAGCCTGATCAATGCCCATCTGCAGCCCATTTCATCAATGCAGCCTGATCAATGCCCATTTTTAGCCTCAATGCTCATCTGCAGCCTCACCATCTTTTATCAATGCAGCCTGATCAGTGCAGGAAATCACCGACCCGTCATCTCCTGTTTACTCGGCTCTCACTCGGCAGTCACACATACAGTCCTGCCTTCGCCATCACCATTGGACCAGCTCCTGTGATAGACAGAACACTGGACCAATGCCAGTGGCGGAGGCGGGACTGCGTGTGTGACGTGAGAGCAGAGTTACAGCCGAGTAAACGGCTCGGTGAATTCTAGCGGCGCTCGTCCCCCTCCCTCCCCTCTGGGGTACACTATCTGTGTATAACACACCCCCATGTGTTATACGCCGATAAGTAAGGTATTTTATTTAATTATACCAATAATGGGGGTGATCAGAGATTTTTAGCGGAGCGGGACTGTGACATTGTGGCGGACAAATCTGACACTAAAGTGACACTTTGTGGGGACCAGTGCTTAAAAAAATGCACTGTCACTGTACTAATGACACTGGCAGGGATGGGGTTAAAATCAGGGGTAATCAAAGGTTAAATGTGCTCCTAGGGAGTGCTTTCTTACACAGTTAGAATAGGTGTTAGGAGGGGGGAGGGAGCATTTTTAAGAGTAGGTTTTGTGTCTAACTCACATTCATACATACACATACTAGAGCCAATTTAGACAGGAGTCAATTAACCTTTGGAGTGTTGGAGGAAACATACACAGGCACAGGGAGAACATGCATAGAGCCATGGTAGGAATTTAAACAGACAACCCTAGTGCTGTCAGGCAAAAGTGCTAACCACTTAGCCACTGTGCTGCCTCAACATTCCTCTTTAATCTGTACATGCCCGAATCCAAAGCACCTAGTGTGATTTCTCTCTCCTCCATCTTCCATGTGCATTAATCACTTCTGACCAATTATCTCAACACCAGAGAAGGCCCACACCCCCCCTCCAGTACCCAGAAGATAATTAACAGCCTCAGCTGAGAATGTTTCCTTATGACACTGTGTAGAGGGGGGGTGTCCTTTCCCTTCACTCAGATCTCAGATTACACTCAACTACTCCCTGATCTATGCTGTATATTGCATGCCATAAGATCCCCTCCCCCTGCCTGCTGGAGGGGAGAAATAGGCTTTGATCTGTGTTTTAGAAGGCTGTAGTGAAGAAAGAGAAGAAAAAAAATTGTATATAGCGATCGCGCAGGTGAAGGAAATAAGTGAATAGTCACAAAACAGCAGCTGGCAATCGCACAATAGAACATTCGTGTAAAATAGTAGAAAATAAAGATTTCCGCGCTAATAATATAACCAAAACATATATAAAATACATGTATAACAGTGATCAGTCCATAATGAATTACAAAAAAATAGGTGAAATATCCTTTGCATTTGTGTCTCAAAGATTGGACACCCGGAATGCACCTTCCACCATGATAGGAAAAAACCTACTAGTTTCGTCATAACTGATGTCATCGGGGGAGATGACGAAACTAGTAGGGTGGAGTCTATGCTCAGTCTCACCACGCTAGTTTGTATGCGATCTGCATATTGTTTTTATACAGGAACTTTTTATATAGGTTTTGTTGGATTTGTGCAACTTTCAATAAACCATGAAGGTTTTATGCTATGTTGGCATTCCTCTCCTCTTGTTTACACCTCACGGTTAAGCGAAAAGGCAAATAGAGCAACCGGTGGAGTTGATATCCATGTCACCTTATCTACATCCAGAGGACGGATTCTATGTGCCGTAGTGAAAAAAGAGCTGCAGATAAACAGGTACAACTTATGTAGGAGGATTTGTTTCGTCTGTTTTTCACCCGAGGCTTGTCATTTCAGTGGGTATATGTAAGGGTTTACAACCACTTAAAGCCGCTTCAGATCTGCGCTATAGCCGAATGACGGCTACAGGGCGGACCTACTTTGCCAGGAGGGCGTCAATAGACGTCTTCCCGTGCTTGAGCGGCCTGCGTGCCCCCTGGAGGTGGAGCATGGTGCGCTCTGTGATCAGCGAGTCTATGAGACTTGCTGGATCACAGATCGGATTAAGGGGTCAGTCCCGACCCCTTACCACGTGATCAGCTGTCAACCAATGACAGCTGATCATGTGATGTAAACAGAGCCGGTAATCGGCTACTTTTTCTCCTCATGCTGATAGCGAGGAGAAAAAAAAAAGCCGATCACCGGCGGCTGTCAGAAGGACATCGGTCCCGATTAAGGAGAGCAGCCGCCAGCTCATCTGTGCCACCTGCCAGTGCGGGACCTATTGAGATGCATTTGCATTGCATGCAAAGCAGGTCAAAACGCAGCCTTTTGCTGAGTCTTGCATTTGAGCTGTAAAAGGCAGTGCCCAACAACAGAGCCCCAACAACAGAGCCCCAACAACAGAGCCCCAACAACAGAGCCCCAACAACAGAGCCCCAACAACAGAGCCCCAACAACAGAGCCCCAACAACAGAGCCCCAACAACAGAGCCCCAACAACAGAGCCCCAACAACAGAGCCCCAACAACAGAGCCCCAACAACAGAGCCCAACAACAGAGCCCAACAACAGAGCCCAACAACAGAGCCCAACAACAGAGCCCAACAACAGAGCCCCAACAACAGAGCCCAACAACATGAGTCTACATGAGCCCGTCTACATGAGCCCGTCTACATGAGCCCGTCTACATGAGCCCGTCTACATGAGCCCGTCTACATGAGCCCGTCTACATGAGCCCGTCTACATGAGCCCGTCTACATGAGCCCTAAGAAGTCAAGGATTGAAACAGCCCACCAAGCTCCAGTTATAAATAAAATATCACTTTTGGGTGGTCGGGCCCTTTGTAAAAAGTCCCAGTGACATCCAGGAAGAAGTTCTGGTCCAGGAAGAGGGATCACCGATGGGATGTTGCCTGCAGCAACCAAATCCTCCTCTTCCAGCAGGAATGCGGGTGATACATTGTTCCTCTCGTGGATTGATAAATGAAGCCTATGGAGTTGTTCACCGATTCCTAGTGAGCGCTTTTATTTATTTTTTCACGTTCACTTCTAGACCTGGGCTGTCACAGCAGTGTTTTCCTGCGCTCTCTCTAATATTTCCCTTTTTCTGGTGCCCTTTGCCCCGCGTCCACTGACAGCCATTTATCATTTTCTCATTACAGCTGCTGGCTTTGTAACCCGACACACGTTTCCTGTCCCGGGCCGAGCCTCCCAGGGAACGCAACGCTCTATATGACGTGGTGTGATGTATATACTGCGCTGCCTAATCAGCTGCACAAGCCACAGTGTGCTACCAGACCTTCTCTACACGGGACCTTCCTGAAGAGAAGACTCTGCCGCTTTCCATCCCTCCATCTCTGCCCATATAGATAGCAATGGTATATACAGTGTTGGCCATACGTGTTACAATCAGACTGTAACAATCTCCATTTTATTTGCCAACAACTACCTATATAGGGGGCTTACCAAAAACATTCTAGCAGACATGCCCTGCCACTACCCATTTTGAGGAAATGATAAAAAAAATGTCACTTGAAGTGGGCCCCCCCCCCCCCCCCCCACTCCACTGCGAGGGGTGAATGCTCCCTATGTCTAGGAGTAGAGAAATACGCTGTAATACTTACCACCCTATTCCCCCCCCCCTCCCCCATCTGTGAGAGCCATCCCGAGGCTGTATTCACATCTGAGCGGTTTTCCAATGTTTTTATGTGCGATTTTGGTGCGTTTTAATGTAGCGTTTGAGGTTTTTTTTTTATGAACTGTTGCTAGGTTTTTCAGCTTTCTCATCAGTTTTTATTTCTTTTTTATTATTATTATTTTATTTTTTTGTTAGGGTAAAGGGGTTAGACTGAGCTTTGTTAGGGTAAGGGGTTAGAGCTAAGGTTAGGATTAGGGGTTAATTTTTTATTCATGGCATTATTTCTATTTTTTATTCATTTCTTTTCTTGGGATTAGGGTGCTAATACTACTACTACTACTATTAATAAATGAATAAATAAATGTAAAATAAATACAAAAATAAAAATAACCATAAATAAATAATAAATACAATAAACTAATACTATGTAAAAAAATAAGTAACCCCTAACCCTTAAAAATACTAAAATAATAATTAACACAAAATACATAATAATAATTATTATTAATGCACTATTTATATTATCTTTTTTGTTCAAATTTGGGTGTTTATTTTAATATTATTATTAATAAAAATAAAAAACATATTTTTAAGGTAAGGGGTTTAATATATATTTATTATTACATATTTTTTTATTTAGTATTTATTATTTAATCATTTTATTATCTTTTTTGTTCAGCTTCTGGTGTTTATTATTAAATTATTTAATATATTTATTTTTCAGATTAGGAGTTTAATTTATTATTACATATTAATTTTTTTTTATTTAGTACTTAGCATTTAATAATTTTATTATTATTATCTTTTTTGTTCAGGGTGTTTAATAATAAAATAATAAACACCCTAATCTGAACAAAAAAGATCATAATAAAATTATGAAATAATAAATAAAAAAAAATATGTAATAATAAATATTAAACCCCTAACCTTAAAAATAATTTAATCAAATAATACATTATTGTTAAGGTAAGGGGGTTAATTATTTATTACATATATTTTTTTAATATAGTATTTATTATTTAATCATTTGATCATTATCTTTTTTGTACAAATTTGGGTGTTTATTTTATTATTATTATTAATAAATTTAATATATTTATTTTTAAGGTTAGGGGTTTATTATTAGGGGTTGTTATTATTACATATTAATTTTAGTTATTTATTATTGTCTTTTTTGTTCAGATTTGGGTGTTTTATTATTAATAAATTATTTAAATTTATTTATTTTTAGGGTTAGGGGTTTTTATTATTACATATTAATGTTAGTTATTTATTATTATCTTTTCTTTTTTGTTCAGATTTGGGTGTTTATTTTATTATTATTAATAAATTATTCAATTTATTTATTTTGAAGGTTAGGGGTTTATTATTTATTACATATTAATTTTATTTAGTATTATTTTTTTGTTCAGATTTGGGTGTTTATTATTTTATTTTTTAATAAATTATTTAATATATTTATTTTTAAGGTTAGGGGGTTTTATTATTACATATCAATTTTAGTTGTTTATTATTATCTTTTTTGTTCAGTTTTTCAATTGAGTTGTACAGTTTATAGGTCACATTAAAAAGTTAAAAAAAAAATAGTTTATCTTTGTCTCATTTTTTTTTTACATCACACAAACCTGACATTTTAACAGGGGGTGTGTGTAGACTTTTTATATCCACTGTAGATAAGCAGAGAGCTGCTCTATTCAGACTGTAGCTCTGCATGTTCCTCTGCCTAGGCGGCTAGCTGCCATAACCCCCCAGTATCCTCTTCTTTGGGCCGGTGGTCCGCTTTCCAATAAGAGTGGTCTCTGAGGCGGATTCGCCGCAAGATCACTTTTATCACCGCGCTCCAGTGCCCTCCGCCGCTTACCGGAGCCGTCGGCAGCGGCGGAGGCGATCGGATGTTGCTCCTTGCTGGGTATGGAGACGAGTGAGGGGAAGATGGCCCCCACCACCCGTCTCCATACCATTGCAGGAGCGGAAGCGACGTCAAAACGTCACTTCCACCCATAGCTCTTAAAAAGGGCCATTTTTTTTTTTTTATTATTTTTTTAAATGACAATTTTTTTTAATTTTTTTACTGCATTTTAGTGTAAATATGAGATCTGAGGTCTTTTTGACCCCAGGTCTCATATTTAAGAGGTCCTGTCATGCTTTTTTTCTATTACAAGGGATGTTTACATTCCTTGTAATAATAAAAGTGACAGAATTTTTTTTTAAAGAACAGTGTAAAAATAAAAAATAAAATGTAAAATAAGAAAAAAATAAATACATTTTTAAACCCGCCCCGTCCCGCCTATGGAGATTTTTAAGGGTAAAAGTTTGTCACCGTTACACGAGCGGGCGCAATTTTGAAGCGCGACATGTTGGGTATCAATTTACTCAGTGTAACATTATCTTTCACAATCTAAAAAAAAAAAAATGGGCTAACTTTACTGTTGTCTTATTTTTTTTTATTAAAAAAGTGTATTTTTTTTCTAAAAAAGTGTGCTTGTAAGACCGCTGCGCAAATACGCTGTGACAGAAAGTATTGCAATAACCGCCATTTTATTCTCTAGGATGTTAGAAAAAAGAATGTATAATGTTTGGGGGTTCTAACTAATTTTCTAGCAAAAAAAAAAAATTTTTAACTTGTAAACAAATCTTAAAAAGAGGCTCGGTCCTTAAGTGGTTAAAGACTTTACTCCAAACTAGGAGCATGCCCAGATCTAGCACCTCCCATCCAACTTCTGGTTATTTCGGTTTTCTGTGTCCCCACTGGGGAGATTTATTACAGACGTCAGTCAAAAAAAAGAAGAAAACATTCAAACAAGTTCTAATCTTTCCATGCCTATTCGAAATAAAAATAATTTTTGGAAGGGGGTTGGACTTTTAATTGAATGCAGGAGTACACATATTTCTGTTGTCTCCTGAACGCTGGAAAGATCCCCACTTGTACACTTTGATGTTGAACAGTCAGGAAACAACCATTGCCACACATGGTGGTGGAGTATGAACATCACCACTTAAATGTTACTAGTAATAAAAGAACTTTGTATATCAGACAGAAAAATTATTACTGGGAATCTGATGCTGCTAAAGGAATGCGTTTGTAAATCTGAATGTTTTCTGTAACGGTTCAAATGAAAAATAGGGTTGAAAAAGGGCACGAAGGAAAATAAAAGCCATCCCCATTTGCCATTATTTGTCAGGAGGTAAGCTGGTGCTGGTGGCAGTTGCATGCTCCTCCCTCCATGCTAAATAAACATGGATGTTTGAAGGAAGGTGGACCTTCAGGCATCTTTAGAGGGTCAGATCATGTTTGAAATTCCTACTGTCCAATGTGTAAATGTCCAAGTACATGCTGAAGAATTAAAGTGGTTGTAAACCTCAGACATGAAATATGAACAAAGCAGATCCCTCTATAGCAGGGGTCCCCAACCACCGGGCCGCGGCCCACTACTGGGCCATGGCCTCTCTGCAGCCGAGCCGCAGGTCAGGTGCGGCATGTTGGAGCCAGGTGGGCGGCATGTCAGAGCCAGGCTGGCGGGCGGCATGAGAGCCAGACAGGCGGGCGGACGGCATGAGAGCCAGGCGGGCGGACGGCATGAGAGCCAGGCGGGCGGGCGGCATGAGAGCCAGGCGGGCGGGCGGCATGAGAGCCAGGCGGGCGGGCGGCATGAGAGCCAGGCGGGCGGGCGGCATGAGAGCCAGGCGGGCGGGCGGCATGAGAGCCAGGCGGGTGGGCTGTCGGAGCTAGGCGGGTGGGCGGCATGTTGGAGCTAGGCGGCATGTCGGAGCCAGGCGGGCGGCATGTCGGAGCCAGGCGGGCGGCATGTCGGAGCCAGGCGGGCGGCATGTCGGAGCCAGGCGGGCGGCATGTCGGAGCCAGGCGGGCGGCATGTCGGAGCCAGGCAGGCGGGCGGCATGAATAAGCCAGTCTTCTGTCAAAATAGCGGGGTGGATGAGAGAAGCGTGTGGGCGGATGAGACAAGCGGGCGGTGAGAGATGAAATCATCTTTCTCTGCCCGCCCCGCATCACCGCTCTTCCGCCCTCACAGCCCAGCCTCTTCAATGTCGGAGGTGCAGCGAGGAGCAGAGATGACATCATCTCTCACCGCCCGCCCCGCAGCTCACTCTCCATCCCTCACTCAGAACTGGCCACTGCAACGAACTGGCCTCTGTACTAAACTAAATGGAACAGTGCTGCCACCAAGGCAGTGGCAATACACATCTGGTGGCACTACCAGGAGACGTGGCAGGTGACAATCCACATTTGGTGGCACGGGCAGGTGACGTGGCAAGTGACAATCCACATCTGGTGGCACGGGCAGGCAACATGGCAAGTGACAATCCACATCTGGTGGCAAGCGACATGGCAAGTGACAAGCTGCGTCTGGTGGCAGGTGACACGCCCAGGGCTCCCACTAATTCTGCCTTATGGCGAGTTGAACTATTTCATAGTATATCACAATGTAACTATAAATAATGTGCTTCAATCACCCTGACACCATAACAACCATGGTCCCGGGATGAATGAAGCGCCAACACCAGCCATTGCCCCGACAAATTGCCAGCGAAAAATCCCCCCCCCGGGCCTTGGCACAATCTTCTTCCACGCAGCAGGTCCCCGATGCCAAAAAAGGTTGGGGACCACTGCTCTATAGTGTGTACTTGTTTCAATCCAGAGCACTAAGTGTCATTTCTGTCTGCTGTCTGGCACTGCCCGCCTCACCCCGCCTCACCCCGCTCCCGGAAGTGAAGACGCAGGTCAGCACGGCGCTCCACGGAGGATCCATGACCGATATCCTGGCCGCCCGGAGGCTCTGAGGACCCTCGGCACCACCGGAACAGCTACCAGGACCCAGGTTACAGGACTCACATCCCAGGAACCCCTCCACTGGCCCGTGACACCCACATCCCCCGAGAGCACGCGGATGAAACTACTTTACATGCTGGTTTTTAGCAACTCAAATGTGAGTGTTTTTATCTATTGTAATAAATATTTTTAACATACATGCTGCACTTAGAGGGCGCCGTCCTTCTTTCTTTTTTATTTAGTCATTTCTGTCTGCTGCCTCCTTCCTCTGCTATCAGCATGAGTCACTTATTACAAGTTTTCCTGACACCAAGAAAAAAAAAAAAAGGTGACAGGGGAGCGAGCGCCAGCTGTATTGACAGCCTCAGCCCTGTTCCTGTGTGCTGTTTGAAGGGGGGGTCCTTTCCCTCCAATCAGCTCTCAGAGCCCTCCTCACAGAGCTCTGAAGTGTGCAATATCAGTTCTCCTCCCCTGTTTTTCTGAACTCTCAAGCACAACGCACAATCTTTTTTAAAAAAATGGACTTTGAGCGCCAGGGCCGAGACAATGGATGGGCAAGAGCAACGGCTTCCCTGGGCGAGGTGGGGATTTGAGGGGGGTTGTGCTAGGAGTAATTTGGAGGGGGAGGAGATTTGTACTAGAAGGGTAGATTTCTGTTAGGAAGGGGGGTTTGTGAAAGTAGGGATGATTGGGGGGAATCTGTGCTAGGAGGGGAAATTTTGGGGGGGGGGGGGGGGGGGTGTAAATTTGTTCTGGGAGAGGTGTTTTGGAGGGGGGGGGGGATTTATGCTCAGAGGGGAATTTTGAGGGGTAGAAGCTTTGTACTAGGCGGGGGGATTTAGAGAGAGAGAGGATTATTGCTGGGGGGGGTTTGTAGTGGGAATAGGGGGGAATTTGGTTTGCAGAGAATTTTAGCTTGCAAGGGGTATTTTTGCTTAGGGGTAAGTGTGAAGATTAGTGCTTGATATTTTTATTTTATTTTTTTGGGATTTTTGCTGACACATAATGCTCATACATTGGGGGGGGGTCACCTTTTGGCATCTTGGTCGCTAGATGACCTTGTCCTGGCACAGCTTTGGATGGATGTAGAGAGCAGATAAACAGATACAACTTATGTAGGAGGATCTCTTTTATCTGTGTATCACCTGAGGTCAGTCACTTCACTGGCTATATGGAAGGGTTTACATCCACTTTAAGGTAAAAACCCTTCAACCTTTAGAACCACTTTAAGCTTTTTATCAGCAGGACGAAATGGAGGGGGGCGTTCACCAGCACATTTTTTTTCAGGCCGACGTGTAAACTGGTAAAATCTGTTAATTAGGTATATTTTGCGATTACCTCGGCCCCTCAGAGTCCCGCTTTTCCACGCGACTGGAATTCTTCTTTACTTATAAAACTGAAAAAAAAAGAAACATCAAACGTCGTCCAACTGTTTTCAGAAATCCATTAACTTGTTTATTAAGAAGTATTTTGGTGAAGCAATCCTTCTTTTCATCCTGCAGGACACTATCTAATCTATTCTGTGCGATACAACAAAAACATCTGCCTGCGAGGGGCCGCCGGGTGATCGGAAACATGTGTGCCGCTCTGGTTTGCATGTCTGAGCCCAATACCCCGGCGAGGCCCGTCTGTTTGCTTGTTTTATGCCGTTACGCGCCAACAAGAGCAAATTGTTTTCTGCACTTTGGTGAAACGTCTGGGCAAACAGCACGATCGGAGGTAGAATCCGAGATGAAACGTGAGCTGATTTTCACTGTCAGGGCCTAGAAGGTGTAATGTACAGGGGGGCCACAGAGCTACCAACTCTCCCTCTTTACCTTTAACTCTTTTAACCACTTCAACACCGGGCACGTACACCCCCATCCTGCCCAAGCCAATTTTCAGCTTTGAGAGCTGTCGCTGTTTAAATGACAATTGCGCGGTCATGCTACACTGTACCCAAACAGAATTTTTTTTATTTCCTTTTGGTGGTATTTGATCACCTCTGCATTTTTTATTTTTTGCTAAACAAATAAAAAAAGACCAAAAATTTTGAAAAAAAAAAAAAAGTTTTTCTTTTGTTTCTGTTATAAAATGTTGTAAATAAACACGTTTTCTCCTTCACTGATGGGCACTGATAAGGCGGCACCGATGAGGTGGCACTGACGATGGGCACTGGTTGGCAGCTGCCTGGGCACTGATTGGCATTTCCCTGGTGGTCTAGGGTATATACCTGGTGGTCCAGTGTCGTGGCCATCCCTGATGGTCCTGGGGGCATCCAAGGGGGGGCTGCGCTGATAAACAATCAGCACAGATTTCCCCCCCCCCTGTCAGGAGAGAAGCCGATTGGCTCTCCTCTACTCGCGTCTGCCAGACACGAGTGTGGAAAGGCCGATCAACGGCTCTTCTGGTTTACATCTCGATCAGCCGTGATTGGACACGGCTGATCATGTGGTAAAGAGCCTCCATCGGAGGCTCTTTATCGAGATTGGTGTAGCGGTGTGTCAGACTGACACACCGCACCACCGATCGCCGCAGTGCGTGCCCCCACGGGCGTGCGGCGGCTGTTATCCTGCTGGACGTCATATGACGCCCAGTCAGGATAACTGAACCACCGCCCGGCCGTCATTCTGCTATAGGCCGGGCGGGAAGTGGTTAAAGTGGAACTGCAAAAAAAATTAAAAATACATACAACTGTATCAAAAAAACAGAGGTATTGCCTGGATCAACCATTTAATTGATTCCGTAAATGGCCATTATAGCGGGTGAGTATAAAACAATCATGCAGGCGTAAGCCTGCATGCAGTTCCAGTTGCCCTAAGTTATAAGTAGCAAAAAACAAAAGAGAAAGAATTCTCTAAAGAGGGTCAACAAAGAACACTGATGTTAATACAAAACCAGCTTTATTATTTACCTAAATTATGAACCAAATTTAAATACAAAAAAGTGAAAAAAGCAGCAATGGAGACTGACGGTTACCACAAACCAATTAAAAATGGACAACGTTGTCACAGGGGGTGATTAAAAACATATGGGAGCCGCGGTTGCACATCCACACCATTCACACCTCTGGTATATTGATAAGGTATAATGAACAATAAGGAAGTCCAGCCCAGTTGGAATAGCAATTGTAGGTAACAATTAACCTAAAATGGAGTGTCCAGTATAGCAAGGGCAGTTCTTATTCCAATATATTTGGGATGTGGGGTTTGAATGTTGACATCTAGTGGATAGAGGCAGGAATTGCATCCTTTAGTACCTATTTAAGTCTCTCACTTCAGACCCCTCCTTGCTCTGAGGAAACCAGCGTCCATTGGCTGGTGAAACGCGTCAGCACGTCACTGGGAGCCGCGCGCAATTCGATCTGGCAATTCGACCTGGCCTGTGTTTACACAGACTCAACAGCTGATGCCAGTCTCCCCTGCTAACATCGCACAATACTGAGACATCCGCCCTACAGCGGCTTCACAGCAAGAGACGGTTCCTTATTTTGGATTTCATCTGTACTATCACAGCAGCACCTATCCATGTAGAGACCCAGGAATTAAAGGCTTATTGCAATCTGAAGACGGTGATACTGCGGCTGGTGAGATCTTCCCACTTCATTCAGCACCTTCAAAACGTATGTCAGTTTTCTTTGCATTTCCCTATTGCTGTCTCCATGGACATATATTCTGCTGTTTGTGTAGTTTAATCTACATCCTCCCTTGCTGGAACCTGGACATGGTTTGATTTGCAACCTGCATAACAGCTGTTATGTACACAACGTTTGTGTAAAATTAATCCTTTACGAGATCGATCCATCTGTGTAGAACAACATTACACCCAACCTATAGCCAGATCGTTCATCCACCCACATCCCAAATATATTGGTATAAGAACTGCCCTTGCTATACTGGACACTTCATTTTAGGTTAATTGTTACCTACAATTGCTATTCCAACTGGGCTGGACTTCCTTATTGTTCATTATACCTTATCAATATACCAGAGGTGTGAATGGTGTGCATGAGTGGATGTGCAACCGCGGCTCCCATATGTTTTATCACCCCCTGTGACAACGTTGTCCATTTTTAATTGGTTTGTGGTAACCGTCAGTCTCCATTGCTGCTTTTTTCACTTTTTTGTATTTAAATTTGGTTCATAATTTAGGTAAATAATAAAGCTGGTTTTGTATTAACATCAGTGTTCTTTGTTGACCCTCTTTAGAGAATTCTTTCTCTTTTGTTTTTTACATACAACTGTATACCTGGCAAACATTTTTAGAAACCTTTGCCTGATGAGTCTTGCTTCCTTGCTGATTAAATGAAAATTGTTTGTTCTGTTATCGTACGAGAAAATATTTTGTTCTTGTCCCTTCATATAATTTTGCAAAAACTGTTGTGATCGACTCTCAAAAGCTGTGTACCAACGATCAGATTATTGGCCGATGGCTCCGAAAAGCAGTATTTTTCACCACAATTTTTTCATCGTGTGTACTAGGCATTAGTGATTGGGAAGGTGTTGAACGACTGGCTGAGATCACAGGAGTTACATCCCCTTTACAAAGTCAACATTGCCACTGATGACTGCTGGGGTCCAAAGGTCACACTGAAGGCACCAAAAAGGTATACATGAAGTCCTCGGGCCCTGGGCTGGGTGCGCCAGGTGAGTAGGTTCACTGTAGAGTCCTGACAAGGGGCAAGCCGCATGGTCTGTGACCGGGCAAGTAAAATAAGACAAGGGTAGGATTCTACCTTAAGTGGTATCTGAAGGATTATGTAAAACAAAAACTAAAATGTAGGCTTTTCCTGGTCTACTAAATTTGCCCAACAGCTCAAACCGGATTGCCACTGATGACTGCTGGGGTCCAAAGGTCACACTGAAGGCACCAAAAAGGTATACATGAAGTCCTCGGGCCATGGGCTGGGCGCCAGGGGAGTAGGTTCACTGTAGAGTGATGACAAGGGGCAAGCCGCATGGTCTGTGACCGGGCAAGTAAAATAAGACAAGGGTAGGATTCTACCTTAAGTGGTATCTGAAAGATTATGTAAAACAAAACTAAAATGTAGGCTTTTCCTGGTCTACTAACTTTGCCCAACAGCTCAAAACCTGAAGAATCCTTTGAAAAGTCTTATGACCGCCAAGCAGAGTAAGTTGGTGGTGGTGGGTGGGTTTCTAACTCCCCCACCTTTCTCCATCTGTTGATAGATCTCGTCCTCAGGCTGCAGTACGAAGCAACGGCACAAAAGACCAACAAGCTCTAAATATGAACGGCAACAACTGAACCGCAGAGGATTAGAGGAGAAGGAAATATTGAACTGATCATGTCATCGGCTTGAGTCCCTGATGTGACTAATGAAACTCTTTTAGCTTTGTATATCAATCTGACACTTCTAAATGTAGTAGAGATCGCTCATACAACATGTTCATTCTCGGTGACAGCGGGCATTGTCATGTGACACATTTTTATCAGTCACAACTCCAAACCCCCTCACCACCATCAACCGCACACACTGCCCACGCACGCGTGGGCGGCATGTCTACGGACGATTGATGTGGGAGCCAGCAGGCAGCTTAGCAATAAAAGAGCGTTGAAAGCCTTAAAGCAAATCTGTCGCTGTGGTGGGTTATTTATTATTGGTGGGCTTCCTTTAGACAGACAAATGGCTGCTATCTAAATTGAAATTACTCTGCTGCCTTCACCTCTGGCGCAAGGTGACTGTCATTAACAGGTCAAGTACCAAGTAAGCGCCGAACGTCCTTTAAGTCATCACATGACAGAAAATGACATTTGAAAAGGAACCAGCCCGTCAGGCTCCTTTGAAATTGGACATTGTCACTGTAATTATAATAACAGTCATTCATTTAAATCACCTTTTCATTGAATTGTCATCAAATCCTAATTTTCCTGGGCCATTTTTCATACTTTGATAAAATATTATTTTGTCCAACTAATCCCAAAGCAGAAACTTTGGGTCCACCTAAGCAGGAGAAGGATACTAGGTGAAAAACCACTTGTGTCCTAATAATGGAGGATGTCAGAAGGCTTTCTTGAGAAGCTGCCTGTCCCCTAAAATCAGAAGGATGCTGGATGGCTTTCTTGAGAAGCTGCCTGCCCCCTACCGCGTTTCCTCGAAAATAAAACCGGGCTTTATATTAATTTTGACTACAAAAAACACGCTAGGGCTTATTTTCAGGGGTGTCTTATTTATTTACGGTATGTACAACAAATTTCCTCTCCCTGTCAGCTCAGGAGTCAGCATTGTGAAATTCTGTAATCCCAAAAATAAACCTTAGTTAAAGGGGTTGTAAAGGTTCATGTTGTTTCACCTTGCCTCCTATGTATTAAGGTGAAAAAACATTCGGAGATTGCAGGCCCCCCCATTTACTTACCTGAGCCCTCGAAAGTCCCACGTCGAAAACGCGCTTGATGTTGGGCCGGTCTTCTCGGCTCTTCATTGGATAGATTGATAGCAGCGCAGCCATTGGCTCGCGCTGCTGTCAATTAACTCCAATGACGGGAGGGCCAGGGGGCGGGGCTGAGTCCTGCGGTCAGCAGCTCCGCAAGCTAACCCTCTAGGAGAGCGCTTCCCAGAGGGGGTTAGCTTTAGCGGGGAGGAGCCGAGACAGCCGCCGTGGGACCCAGAACAGCAGGATTGGGGTCACTCTGTGCAAAACGAAGTGCACAGTGGAGGTTAGTATAACATGTTTGTTATTTAAAAAAAAAAATAAAAAAATATTGAACCTTTACAACCACTTTAAAGTCATTGTAAAATCATGTAATCCGTTCTGTAAAAAAGATTATATAATGTGCAGTGTGTCTCCCATGTGTAACTTTATTGTGGAAAATACCTTAATTACAGCACTGCTGGGCGCTCACGTGACCTGCCAGGGCGCTTCTTCCCTGCTCTGAATACTGCAGAGGGGGAGGCTCAGAACCCCGCTCCAGACACTGCAGAGGGAGGGGCCGCGGACGTCAGCCGGGAGGAGAAGAGAAGAGCTCCGGCAGGTCACGTGAGCGCCCAGCAGTGCTGTAATTAAGGTATTTTCAACAATAAAGTTACACAAGGAGACACACGACACATTATATAATCTTTTTACAGAATAGATTACATGATTTTACAAGGTTTTTAACTAGGGCTTATTTTTGGGGTAGGGCTTATATTGCAGCCATCCCAGAAACTCACGCTAGGTTTTATTTTCGGCCGTGTGTGGGCTTCATCGGACCTGCAGCGGACTTTTTTGGTTGAAAATCTGACGGACTTTAGATTTGGAACATGTTTCAAATCTTTACGTCGGAACTCCGCCGAACCCAGTTCTTATTGAAAAGTCCGCTCGTCTGTATGCTAGTCCGACGGACGAAAACCAACGCTAGGGCAGCTATTGGCTACCAACTTCCTTATTTTAGTCCGGTCGTACGTCATCACGTACGAATCCGTCGGACTTTGGTATGATCGTGTGTAGGCAAGTCCGTTTGTTCGGAAAGTCCGTCGGAAGTCCGCCGAAATTCTGTCGGATAGACCATCGGACCAGTCTGGTTGAAAAGTCCGCTCGTGTGTACGCGGCATAAGACCCTTTTCACAAAGGGGCGGTGCGGGCGTCAGCGGTAAAGCGCCGCTAGTTTTAGCGGTGCTTTACCGCTGTTATAGTGGTGCTTTTTGGCTGATAGTGGGGCCCTTTTAACCCCCCGCTAGTGGCCGAAGAAAGGGTCGATAGCGCCCTGACAAAGCGCTTTGCAGGCGTTTCGGCAGCGCTGCCCATTCATTTCAATGGGCAGGGCGGTGCGGGACTTTTTTCCCATCCTGCAAGCGCACCGCCCCAGTGTGAAAGCACTCGGGCTTTCACACTGGGGTGGCTTGAAAGGCGCTTTTCAGGCGCTTTACGGGCCTTCTTTTTTAGCGCTAAAACGATAGAAATGCACCCCGGTGTGAAAAGGGTCTTAGTACCAGAAGGATGCTGGACAGCTTTCTTGAGAAGCTGCCTGCCCCCCTAGTAACAGAAGGATGCTGAACGGCTTTCTTGAGGAGTTGATTGCCCCCTAGTAACAGAAGGATGCTAAACAGCTTTCTTGAGAAGCTGCCCCCTCCCCCCTTCCCCGCCAAGTAACAGAATGATGCTGGATGGCTTTCTTGAGAAGCTGCCTGAGTCCTAGCAATAAAGATTGCTAGGCAGAAATAGCTGTCCACGTCCTAGCAACAGGATGCTCGTTGGCTTACCTGCCATCAGCGTGGAGGTAAAAACGAAAAGTGTAGCGCTATAAAATAATGGACTATAAGCCCGAATTACATCAGAAAATTTCAAGGAGATGTCGATTTCTTAGACCGGAGATTCCCTGTTCACAATAAAATGGGGGCGCATGGAGAGCGACCTCTCATATGGAACGGTACTCAGAAATCCACAGATGTATGTAGAGTGGCAAAAGAGAAAGCAAAAAGGGACCACATAGTGTAATTCCATAAATAAAAGTAAAATTTCATGAAGTTAAGAACACTCACATGATTGTAGATAAAAAAGCGCTTGTACAAAATCCATAAGCAGCAGTGGAGACCTTCCCGACGCGTTTCGTCTCCAAGGACATCGTCTGGGGTCGACGATGTTTGACACGCAGAGCATACGTTCTGGCGTGTTCAAACATTCTGGCAAGCCTCCTCTTCTCACGGTGGTGGTTTCTTCACAGTCACATATTTTATTTTATGGACAGACACGTTTTTCCATATTGGAGCTTCTTGTTGTTGAGTCTCACAACTCTAAACATATAGACTGGAACTATATATATACTGAGGTTCTCTTGCAGAATTGACAGTGTTGTCACCAATATTGTCACTTCTTATGTGTGTTATATACAGACTGATTTTTGATACCATTCTTTGTGTTGTTATCAACATTGTTACTTTTCACGATATTTATATTTTTTATTCCCATTCACTGTTTGAAATTTTCTGATGTCATTCGGGCTTATAGCCCATTATTTTATAGCGCTACACTTTTCGTTTTTGTCTTTTTTTTTGCCATTTATCTAATTTGGTGTCTTAGTTGCTTGATTTTGGGGGTAGCGCGAAATTATTTGCTACATTTTCTTCAGCGAGGAGGTGTTTTAATAAAAAGGGATTTAAACTTGTCCCCTTTGCTAGGTACCAAATGGGACTAATCAAGTGTTGGAGAATCACTTTATTCAAAGTGTAAATTCACCATTTTACTAAAAATGAAAAGGTGAACACCAAACACCCTCCGCTACACCGGCTGCACAGGCACTAACAGCACATCCCCCACAGAGGTAAGTACAGCTGGGTTTTGGGTGTTTTGTGAAACTTACAATTTAAATGCAATCATCCCATATACTATACGACTGTTAGAAAAGTGTCCTGTAATAGCTGGTAATCATTGTGCAGGGGTCATCTTTATTTGCAACTTCTAGAGGTCTTTGTAACCTGTGCAGCAACAGATGGTATAAAGCTCCCTTAATGTGACAAGGCAAGTACACACTTAAAGCTGAAGTCCAGACTTACCTGCAGCCTTGCACATTGGTAGAGTCACCTCTCCTGTACTGAAATTGCTCACTGTGATTTCACTGCACACTGTGAGCTTCTCACAGTCTGCACTGAAAGCTGCAGCAAGTCAGATAGAGCCCGCCTTCTTTCATACCTGCAGGACGTCCAGCATCATTTAATTCTTTCTTTCCCAGCCTGACTGCCCCTGGTCGGCACCTTTAGTTCATTGGATTTCAGTTCTTTCATGGAGGCTCAGCATCACATAAGGGCGTTACCCTAGAGTGTTACCTGGGAACCCCTACTCCTCCAGACCAGGGCTGCTGTAAGAAATCATGGGGCCCAGTACTCTGAGGCTTCCTGCTCATTTACAAATTGAAGCACAGTAGTTTACTAAGCTTTAGTGATGAATGGACAGGGGAGAGATTGGTACAGATCGCTCACTGTGTTTATTCAGGAAGGGGCCAGTAAATGACATATTTACCAGTTCCTTCCCCTGCTCTCCATCCAGAAACATCCCACTGTGTGCCCGCAGCAGCTGCCAGTGAGACAGAAGAGGAGGGAAGCTGGCAGCCCTGCGAGGGAAAGGGGCACACAGGGGGCCCCGGACAGCAGATGGAAGGGGCGCATGTGCTAGAACCAATCCCCCTGCAGTGCAGCAGGAGGAAGAAAAATGAAAAGATGGCTGTGCAGCTGGAGACAGAAGAGGATCAGTGTCTGCAATAAGACAGTACAGCCGGTCCCCTCCTGTTGAGTATGTGCCGGGGCCCCTCTTTTCATCTGATGGGGACCTGGAGGGCTGGCTGTACTGCCTTATTAGTAGCCCTGCTCCAGACTGATATCCACTGACGTCCATCCATCAATGCATTTTGATATGTGCATAGGTCCTCCCAAGGGCTGTGGGCTCTTGAGTTATGTGCAGCACCCTGCTGGCTCCTCCCACCATCCAGCCATGATCAGCCATAGAGAAGCACAGAGACTCGATGATAAAGTCACTTAGTGTAAAATTAGGCATTGTGATGAAAACAGAAACGTTTTAATAAAAAAAGTCATGTCATTAGTATGTTGATGAGGCGGTGGAGGGAGGAACCAGGGGAGTCAAAATATAAGCAGATCAAAACTTTAAGCATCGACTCCTCCAGAACATCCCTGCTACTGCCAGTTTCACACGGACACACTTGTAATGAAAGAGCAACTTCTACATTCCTTGTGAAAAGAGATACGACGGGCCTCACTATTGCTGTCAGCGTAATGTGTAATTATGTACATTAATAATTCCCACAGACATTCTGACCCCCTGAAGAGGACCTGTCACCTGTTCTCCCGAGTGACAGGACTGTGAGACCCAGCTGTCCTCTTGCTGCTGTGTTTTATCAGGGGACTTCCATGTGTAAACAGTTGTGTGCAGGGGAAATTGTTTCATAAGTAATATCCTTAAAAGACTGAGTGATGTGGAAGCTATGCGGTTCATAACATAGGAAGGGCCCGGCAACATGGAAACACAATGGACAGCTTAAAGTACAACTATAGGCAAAACTTTTTTTTCCCCATTTTGGATAGAGCAAGGGTGGGTTAGAACCAGGGCTGGTGCAAGGATTTTTGACACCCTAATTTTTAACCTCATTTTGCCGCCCCCCTGGCTCCACCCTCTTTGCCCTGCCCATGTATATCCCACCTTTTTAATGAAGTGCCCTTTAAATGCAGCCCACCAGCACCCATCAAATGCAGCCTCACCAGCGCCCATCAAATGCAGCCTCACCAGCGCCCATCAAATGCAGCTTTACCAGCGCCCATCAAATGCAGCCTCACCAGCGCCCATCAAATGCAGCCTCACCAGCGCCCATCAAATGCAGCCTCACCAGCGCCCATCAAATGCAGCCTCACCAGCGCCCATCAAATGCAGCCTCACCAGCGCCCATCAATGCAGCCTACCAGCGCCCATCATATTCAGCCTACATCAATGCAGCCTACCAGCTCCCATCAAATGCAGCCTACCAGCTCCCATCAAATGCAGCCTACCAGCTCCCATCAAATGCAGCCTACCAGCGCCCATCAAATGCAGCCTACCAGCGCCCATCAAATGCAGCCAACCAGCGCCCATCAAATGCAGCCAACCAGCGCCCATCAAATGCAGCCAACCAGCGCCCATCAAATGCAGCCAACCAGCGCCCATCAAATGCAGCCAACCAGCGCCCATCAAATGCAGCCAACCAGCGCCCATCAAATGCAGCCAACCAGCGCCCATCAAATGCAGCCAACCAGCGCCCATCAAATGCAGCCAACCAGCGCCCATCAAATGCAGCCAACCAGCGCCCATCAAATGCAGCCAACCAGCGCCCATCAAATGCAGCCAACCAGCGCCCATCAAATGCAGCCAACCAGCGCCCATCAAATGCAGCCAACCAGCGCCCATCAATGAATGTTTGCGTGCTTCTATTCCTTTGGGAGTCGGGACACAGATACACACTATGTGCAAATGGAGCGGCAGCTGCCTGCTGATGCTGGGACTTAGTTGCTTGATGCAGAGAGAAGAGAGTAGGAACACCAGTGGCCAAGCGCCCATCAAATGCAGCCTCACCAGCGCCCATCAAATGCAGCCTCACCAGCGCCCATCAAATGCAGCCTCACCAGCGCCCATCAAATGCAGCCTCACCAGCGCCCATCAAATGCAGCCTACCAGTGCCCATCAAATGCAGTCTACCAGTGCCCATCAATGAATGTTTTCTTGCGTCTATTCCTTTGGGAGTCGGGACACAGATACAGTCCTCCGCTGCACCTCGGACACTATGAGCGAATGGAGTGGCAGCTGCCTGCTGATGCTGGGACTTAGTTGCTTGATGCAGAGAGAAGAGAGTAGGAACACCAGTGGCTGGGTGCCCTAGGCAGCAGTGCTGCCTAGTTTGCCTAGTGGTAGCACCGGCCCTGGTTAGAACCCGTCAGATTATTTTTCGCTATCTGTATCCCATTGGGGAGATTTACTTTAATTTCCCATAGCCAAACAGGAAGTGAAAGGAAATCCCTGCAAAATAAGGGACTCATTGGGGCACCCCAGGTCACCCGAACTAGTGTCCCCATTGGAAGATTTCCCTTCTATTACTTTTCTAGGGACAACCCAAAATTTGGGATTTTCCATTACTTTCAATGATAATGGTAAACAGAACAAATAGAGAGGGGGAATCTCCCTACCGGGGGCACAGACAGCAATAAAAACTAAAACAGGTGTTCTAATCCATCTCCCCTTTATCCAAAACTAAAAAAAAAAAAAGAAAGTTTTGCCTTTAGTTATACTTCAAGGCTTGGTTTACCCCAACCATGTGCTAGCATTAGTGAGCAGCAGTGGTGCGAAAACCTAAGGGAGCCAAGTCAACTTTCATTTTCAACAGCACTGCCTTGGCAGACAACTAAAATCTAGTTTCTGATTGGTTGCCATTGATTATTCATTTGTTAACATGTTGTCCCCTCTCTGCCAATCTCTTAACTGGCTTCCACTAGCCCCAATGTATAAAATTTGAAATACAAACCACGACGTAGAAAGCCATCCTCAACATCGCCCCCAGCTACATCACCAACCTCATCTGCAGATCTCGCCCAAATCGTCCTCTTCACTCCTCCCAAGACATCTGGCTCCCTTGTTACCTCCACCCATGCTCGCCTCCAGGACTCCTCCAGACCCTTGCCAATCCTCTGAAACTCCCTTCCCCTAGAATGTCCAGTCAGCTCCTACACAGTCTGCCTTTAGGCAATCCTTGAAAACTAATTTATTCAGGGAAGCCTATCCCCACCTCTACCGAACCGTACTGGAGTTACCTCCATCAGATCATCCCCTGCAGCTATTGCCTTTTGTACCAGCTCCCCACCCTTTAGATTGTAAGCTCCACGAGCAGGGCCCTCCTTTTCCTTCTGTATTGAACTGTAACCCTTTACGTATATTGTAAAGCGCTGTGCTATATTTATCCTGTATAATATTAATATAATATTGTAAATATAAAGTTTTTTATGTGGTGAGCAACCAAATTCTCATCTTATATATATCACAGTATGAGTTTTCATTAGTTCGACTATGGGCAATCAGCAGATATTTCTCAGAAACAAAACAAAAAGGAGTCCTATATGACATCAGTGGCCGAGGACAAGATCTCTCTCGACTCACTTTGCCAACACACCAACCAAGGAATGAGCCTACCTGAAGCATATTGAGGAGAATACTCCGGAATTTGGTCCCTTCCACCATGAAAAGAGCCATCTTGTCGCAGAGTTTGGCAGCGGTGTGTGCAAAGCTTCTGTCTGTCACAGCTTTTTGATAAATAGTCTTTACAATCTCCCCCAGCATCTGCTCCGAGTTGGCCGAGTCCTGGGCCTCTTCCATGAACGTGGTGAGCTTGTGATCCACATCACTGCTGTTATTCCTCATACTGTTTAAGATTTCTATCAGTTTGTCCATTTTGGTCCTCTGAGGATTGGTAGACTCGACCGCGTACTCCTCCTGCTGGGACAAAAACCAAGAAAAATCAGAAGACCATAACCCCCGAAACCGAGACCGAGGTAATGAGAAAAGGTCTGTGAAAGTTCTTATTTATCCGGGTCATAGTAGTTACATTTAACTGGACTTGTTATATAACGTTGTATATATATATATATACATACATACATACACACATATATATATATATATATATATATATATATATATATATATATATATATATATGTGTGTGACTCTGACTCTCCGGGTAGGGGGGGGGCGCGTGCCCGCCCAGCTGTGCTGTGATTCGTCACAGCACATGCCGATCACCAGGTCCCGACCAATGATTAACAGCCACCACCCTGTGATCGGCTCTGAGCTTCCCCGAACATAGCTCTGTGAATGAAACAACACAGACCTGTGTTCAGTGGCAGGGGATCTCGTTGTTTGTTCATTCCCTGCCAAGCTGGGAATAAAAAACAACTAAATCCCCAGTAAAAGCAGCACACTGTACACACGCATTGTTAGGCAAACTCCTTGATTGCCCTATGTGTTAACCTTTCCTGCCCAGTGTCATTCGTACAGTGACAGTGCATATTATTAGCACGGATTACTCTAATAGTGTCCCTGGTGATATCCGTGGCAGTTAGTTCCCCACAGCGTCAGTTATTGTCAGATTGGCTGTTGAACTATCGCAGTACTGTTAAAAGTCGCTGGTTGCCGTCTTTACTACAGTAGTACATAAAAAAAAATAAAAAATGAATAAAAATTCCTCTATATATACACACACACACACGCAACACAGTTTGTAGGTACTATAACTTTTACAATAAATGAATCAAAAATCAAATCTCTTAATATATTTAGGCCAAAATGTATTCTGCTACATGTCTTTGATTAAAAAAAAAAAAATCCAAGTCTTATTAGTGTGTGATTACCAAGTGTGATATATATTTTTTTTTTAATCAAAGACATGTAGCAGAATACATTTTGGCCTAAATATATTAAGAAATTTGATTTTTAATTTTTTTTTAATGGGATTTGTTTTATAGCAGAAAGTAAAAAAATAGTTTGTTTTTTTTCAAAATTGACAGGCCTTTTTCGTTTATAGCTCAAAAAAATTAAAAAAAACCCAGAGGTGATCGAATACTACCAAAAGAAAGCTCTATTTGTATGAAAGAAGTGATATCAATTTTGAGTGGGCACAGCATTGGATGACCGCACAATTGTCAGTTAAAGTAACGCAGTGCCAAATAGCTAAAAATGGCCTGGTCATGAAGGGGGTAAAAACTTTCGGAGCTAAAGTCCACTCCTTATGGATCATACCAAGGTAGATGTTCATTGTCCATGTACAGGTTCGGAGGTGTGAAAGTTGTGAAACCACCCTGCTCTAGTTACATAATCCCATCCTTGGTGTCCAGATCCTAGAAGACTGAACAGCAGACATGTGCAATTCGTTTCAAATTAGTTTTTCGACGAAATTCGAAAATTCGTAAATCCGAAAATCAGATAATCCGAAATATCTGAAATAACGAATGCCGCATCTAAACGAATAGAACGTAACAAATTAATAATAAATAAATAATAATACATTTTTTTATTATTATTTATTATTATTAATTCATTACGTTCATTTCGACGCACCATTCTTTATTTTGGATACTTTGTAACTTTGGATAAATTCGTATTCGTTACGTTCCGAAACAGCCAAATTTGAAAGGAAATTCCAATACCTATAAATTTAATAGTTTAGTTGTTATTATTTAGTGTGTTATTATTTTGGATTTCTGCTTTTTCGGATTTCTGCATTTATGAATACTGCATTACCGCATCCAAACAAATGGAACATAACGAATTCAAATTTTTCCGAAGTTACGAATTTATTCGAAATAGCGAATTTCAATCATAACAAATGACCCGAAAAACGAAGGAAAAAAAACGAAAACGAACAAAATTTTTCGGCAGTGCAGTGCTGGAGTATCTTTCTCACTGGAGCTAAAAAGTGGCTTGGAGAACCTACAAAAGATCTTCAACATTACAGAACAAGTTTGATTGAAGACGACCAACTAGCAACCAAGATCTGCTGAAATCGAATCTAACCTGCTCGGATGTTAAAGTGATTCTAGACCTTTTACCCCCTAAAATAAAAGAAAGGGTTTATTTATAACAAAACTTGGCACATCGCCACTGTCAGAAGAGAGCTTTGCGCTGTTTTTTAGCATACACAAAGCTCTTTCCTGGAGGTCCCGGCCATAAATCATTGGCCAGGAACTGCTGATCGGCATGTGCTGGAGCCACAGCTGGGTGGGCGAGCACATGGTCGGCAAAAAAATAATACCTGGTGATTCTGTCATGAAGGTCCTTGTTCAGGCTCTTCCTGTTATAAGGTGACAATGCACTGTCCCTGCCTCCCAACTGTACTGCTGGCGTTGTCACCTTGTCACATGAGCTTCTGGTACAGACTATTAGTAGCCGTCAGTGTTCTACAGAACCCAGCCCTTGAGCTACAGTATGCAGGCACCATCAGGCATTAGATCAAACTATCACTGCTCCCTAGGAACCTCTGAAGGAACCCTAGTGTTCCAAGAACCCTTATTTAAGAAGGCTTGAAGGTGGGTGCAGCATGCTGCGACCACAGAAACACTCATAGTCCAGTTGCAGAAGGTCTAAGGCATTCCGAGGAGGAAGAAGGTGGCCTGGCCGGTTCGTACCCAAGTAGAGAGACTTCCAGTTAGGATGGAGTGTCCCTGCACTTCCTCCACACATCTAGAACCTCTCCCTGATGCCAAGCACTGTCCCTGACAGACGAGTGACCTGTTCCCTACTCTAGCCACACGCGAAATGCACGCCAAACCCAGGAGTAAGGGTCATAAATAGACTCTGCCTGACCAAGATGAGTGCCAAAGTCAAGTAGGGCGCCAGCAACCAATTGGATGATGCCCCTCTGTGACCGAGGAAACCATGGAAGCAGGAGGTTCCTCTCGCTTCCTCCTCCACCTACACTGCCGCCGTGGATGAGTGCCACCGGCAGTGGAGAAAATAGACTGCACCTGCCTATCGGCTGATCTACAGAGATCTTGGATCCCCAGAAAAATAAAAACTTGTCACTTCTTACAACACTTCACCGAATTCGGTAATGTCAAAGAGAGAATTGTTCCAACGACACCACCAAAGCTCAGACAATTCTCAGTGCGAAGCAAAACGGACAGGATTCTTATATCATTCTGATTCCACCTGACATTTTTCACCGTCAGGTTGGTAAAATTGCTCAAGCTGCTCTTCCGTTCCTCAGGACAACATTACGTTCCCTTTGTGCCAGGTTTGATAAATGAGCCCCTATAAACTCCGGTTCTGCACAGCCTTGGACTACTTTCAAAGTGAAGGCCTGATGAGAAAAAGCAGCGATGATTATTAAACCAGGAGCTGCAAATTAAAGCATCTAAGACGTTTCAGCGGCACATCTGCCAGCTAAGCGGCTGAAATGTTCGGCGTCCTCGGCTTCTAGATCTGATTATAGGTAATTGCTGGCTACTTTTCATAAGAACCGAAATAAGATTATATACATAATATCCTCTGACTGCTTTCTGCCAGATATCTGTGCATAACATCACACGTCCTTGGCTTGCTCCGAATACGCGTGTCACTGTGAAATAATTCATTAAGAGCATGTCTAAGCAAAAAAAAAAATTAAAAAATATTCAGTAAATCTCAGCAATACATTTCTCTATGCAGCACATTTCACTATGTTTTGTTTCTTTGACCACTTGCCTACTGGGCACTTTTACCCCCTTCCTGCCTAGGCCAATTTTCAGAGCTCTCACACTTTGAATGATAATTGCGCGGTCATGCAACACTGTACCATATGAAATTTTTATCATTTTTTTTCACACAAATAAAGCTTTCTTTTGGTGGTATTTAATCACCTCTGTTTTTTTTTTAATTTCTTGTTAAACGAAAAAAGATTGAAAATTTTGAAAAAAATAAAAACATTTTTCATAGTTTGTTATACAATTTTGCAAACAGGTGATTTTTCTCCCTCACTGATGTGCGCTGATGAGGCTGCACTGGTGGGCTCCGACAGGCGGCACACTAATGGGCTCCGACAGGCGGCACACTAATGGGCTCCGACAGGCGGCACACTAATGGGCTCCGACAGGCGGCACACTAATGGGCTCCGACAGGCGGCGCACTAATGGGCTCCGACAGGCGGCGCACTAATGGGCTCCGACAGGCGGCGCACTAATGGGCTCCGACAGGCGGCACACTAATGGGCTCCGACAGGCGGCACACTAATGGGCTCCGACAGGCGGCACACTAATGGGCTCCGACAGGCGGCACACTAATGGGCTCCGACAGGCGGCACACTAATGGGCTCTGATAGGCAGCACTGATAGGTGACACTGATGTTTACTTCCGTGATAAGCGGTCATTGGACACAGCTGATCACGTGGTAAAGGGCTGCTGCGATTTGTCCTTTACCCCGATCTGTGATCAGCTGAGTCCAAGGGATCACAAAGCACTCCGCAGGGGGCGCGCGGGCAGTGCGATCACGGGAGGACGTCCATGTACGCCCTCCTGGCAAATGAACCCGCGGGAAGGTGTTAAAGAGACTGTGGGGTTTATTTGCTAAAACCGGAGACGCAGAAATCTGGTGCAGCTATGCAGAGAAACCAATCAGCTTGCAGTATTTTTTGTCAAACCTTAATTGTACAAGCTGAAGTTACAAGCTGATTGGCTACCATGCAGAGCTACATCAGATTTTGCACTCTCCAATTTTAGTAAATCCACCCCATTGTCTCCTCGCCTAAGAACAGCAGAGTGTCTCTGCAAATGTCATCCTCCAACCCCTTTATAACTTTTACTTTACCTAACTCTCTTGCAGCTAGTCCACAGCTTGCAAGAAAAGCAAAACTTTGGGGTACGGATGAGCATGTGACCTTCTCCCCTGTGAAGGTGCCCTGCCTAGCAGCCAATGACATGACTTGGGGGGGTGATGTCACTGCTCCCCCAGGTTGCCCAAACAGCTGATTTCAGAGCTGCTAAAAAGCAGCAAGGAGTTGCGAGGATGAACAGGTAAGGTGAGTATAGGGTGATCAAGGAATTCCCTTTGCAGAGACACTTTAATTTTGCTCTGCATGGACAAGGTAGCAGTGTCTGTTTAAAATAAAGCAAGTACACGTTAATACCTGTTGATCCTTTCAGAAATGCACTGAGCATCTGACCCACAGCTGGCAACATAATGCCACTGCTTCACCAAAATCCCAGATAGTTTAATCAGCTCTGTCTAATTCCTCTATACAGGACTACAGAACATCTCCCCTCTTCTAATATTCATAACATAAAGAGAAGATGTTCTGTGGTCCACGAGGAAGAACTAGGCAGAGCTGACAACAGAGACTCAGCTCAGTTTTCAGTTGCTTTCTAACAGCTTAAAAGCACAATTGTACATGTTAGAAGGCTGGCACGGTACACAGTCCCTGCTGCCAGAAAAAAAGAAAAAAAAGAGGATAGAAGAGCTGTGTCACTGTTGAAGATAAGTTTTTCCACAGTGTCTGCAGCTACAGAGGTCAACGAGATTTAAAGCTCGTTTACGGCTTGTGAGCACAGGTTCACATTGACTACGGGAATGAAACGTGTCATACTTATCACCTCTATGCAATGGTTTTGTACAGAGCAGCCCTGATCCTGCTGTTCGCGGGTCCCCCGCGGGCACTCTGGGCCCCTCCCTCTTGCCGAGTGCCCACACAGCAAGCTGCTTGCTATGGGGGTACTTGTGCATGCTCACTCCCGAGCCGGCTCTTTGTGTCCATAAGACAGATTGCGTAGCTCAGCCATAGACTCCCTCTTTCCTGGCTGTGATTGACAGCCGCGGGAGCCAATGGTTCCTACTGCTGCATCTTAGCCAATGAGGAGAGAGAGACCGGGAGAGCCGCTGCTCTCGTGCACAACGCTGGATCTAGATTGGGCTTAGGTAAGTATTGGGGGTGGCTGCGGGGGGACCTGCACACTGAAGTTTTTTTTTTTACCTTCATGCGTAGAATGCATTAAAATTAAAAAAACTTCCAGCCTTTAGAACCACTTTTGGGAATATCTGCACTTTAAAAGCACTTTAAAGTTTAAATTACTAACTGGATTACATTTAGTCTGCTAAAGCACCAGATTTTTAGAATCTCAGGGCTGCAGATCTCGAGCCTCTTTCAGCCACTACTTGTTTATTATGCATTCCACTTCAGCACAGGCTGCACATCATTGCTTTGAACCAGTTTCCTGATGGTGACAGTGGACCATGCCTGACGGCACAATTCTCAAGTGGAGTACTGAGGCAGGCTGCTGTGATGTTTTCAGAAAGCTATGTACAACGTTCTGCCAGCCCCTCCTACCAGCCACGATTTGCATAGAGAAGCACTAAAGCTCTAAAGCTGGCCATACATGGATTGAAATTCATCAGCAGGGACCGCCCAAATTTCGATCCAAGTATGGGCAGGCTGGTTGTACCCAAGTCAATCTATGGATCGACTTGGGTACAACCAGCCTGCTGTAAAATTTTCTCTTGATCAGTGCCGCTGAGTATAGCTGGTGGTGCTAATCAGTATATTCTGATTCCAGGAAAGTCTCCCCACTGTCAGAATACAATGGAGCAGCTGGAGGGATGTGGATGGGTCATTTGAGAGTCATTTTCTTTTACTCAACCCGCTGGTTATCCAAAGCAAAAATGAGTCATAAATGGCCAGCCTAAGTAATGATGTATACAAAATAAACTGTAACTTTAAATAAGGTTTAGGTACTGCAATTATTTAACCCATACAGGTGCTGCAAGACCTTACCTTCTCTCTTAGCCGTCTCCGTAGCCGATCTTTTGAGGACTGGAGCAGAGTCACCTTAGGCCCGTCGAGCTCTTTGCTCTGAATACTGTCTTTCCTTTTGGCCTCGGACTCTGGCGTCCTGGTCTGCTGCGGCTGTTCCTGTATGGTTTCTGGGCTGCGCTGTACTTCTAGCGGGATGTGTACTGTGCAAACGGTGGTATCCTCGATCTTTAGGCTGTCCGTCTCTTTGCCATGTTTCTGAGAGTCTTTGTCATTTGGCGGATGCTTCTGGTTGTGGTGCCATCTGCGGTTTTGACTGTAACCGTGGTGACCTTGCTTGCCTGAGGAGTGCGGCGCTTGGCTTCCTTGGTACTGCTTCTGGTTCTCCCTGCTGTTGTGTTTGGCAGTAGCTGGTTGCTGCTCGTTGTTTTGGGCCGGCTTGTTCCCTCCTTGTGATTTCTGCTGCCTCCTGCAATATAGAACACGTACAGTTAGGGGCCTGATTTCTGAAGGTTAAAGTTCCTGGGAAATCATTCAGACACAGCCTGTTTAGAAGGTTCCTCTGAACAATTTCATCCAAAAGATGGCCATGTACAATACAACCTGCTGAGTTTATGTTTAGTATTTTGAGGAAAATATAGGAGGAGGACAACAAATTCATAAAATTAGGGGGAAGTTGTCTCTACTTACCCTTACCACCACTCTCCCAATGCACCAAGGGCTTCCGCTCTGTACAAATCATGATACTTAGGGGGGATTCTTCCTAATGGCCAGCAACGCAAGGGGCATTCTTCCTAATGGCCACCAACGTAAGGGGCATTCTTCCTAATGGCCACCAACGTAAGGTGCATTCTTCCTAATGGCCACCAACGTAAGGGGAATTCTTCCTAATGGCCACCAACGTAAGGGGAATTCTTCCTAATGGCCACCAACGTAAGGGGAATTCTTCCTAATGGCCACCAACGTAAGGGGCATTCTTCCTAATGGCCACCAACGTAAGGGGCATTCTTCCTAAATGGTCACCAACGTAAGGGGCATTCTTGCATTCTTCCTAATGGCCACCAACGTAAGGGGCGTTCTTTCTAATGGCCACCAATGTAAGGGGCATTCTTTCTAATGGCCACCAATGTGAGGAGCCTTTTTCCCACTGACCACCACTGTAAGGAGCATTCTTTCTAATATCCACCAATGTGAGGGACATTCTGTCTAATGAAGACTGATGTAAGGAACATTCTTCCCACTGACTGACAATCTAAAATGGACCCTTCTCCACTGACCATCACTATAAATGGACACATTTCACTGACCACCTATGTGAGGGAACACTACAATTTTCATTGCCCCTTCCTGGCCATTTATAAAAATATTTTTTTATATTTCCATGAACCTTATTGGCAGAATTACAGGTATTATTTTAACATGTTAAAGGTTATAGTGTATGACAAATGAAAACATGCGATAAGAGTAGAAAGAGAGGTTCACCAAGAATGTGTTCCAATGCTGTTCAATATCTATACATTAGCCATAACTTCCTGACCACTGACAGGTAAAATGAACACCACCGATTATCTAGTTACAATGACATCTGAAAAGTGGGTGGAATATATTAGGCAGCAAGTAAACATGTTGTCCTGGAACTTGATGTGTTGAAAATAGAAAAAAATTGGCATCCCAGTTTTTTGTGTATGGGGCTGCATAGCCCCAGACCGGTCAGGGTGCCAATGCAGACCCGTGTCCACAGCCAAAAGCGCCTACAATGGGCACTTCAGCATCAGAAATGGATCACAGAGCAATGGAAAAAGGTGGCCTAGTCTGATGAATCAAGTTTTCCTTTACATCTGGGTGCATTACTTACCTGGGGAAGAGGTGGCACTAGGATGCAGTATGGTAGAAAGGCAAGCAGGCGGAGGCAGTGTGATGGTTTGGGCAATGATCTGCAGGGAAACCTTGGGTCCTGCCATTTATGTGAATGTTATTTGACACCACCACCTACCTAAACATTGCTGCTGACCAAGTAACTGTTCATGGAAATGGTATTCCCTGATGGCAGTGGCCTCTTTCAGCAGGATAATGCGCCCTGCCACACTGCAAAAATGGTTCAAGAATGGTGCGAGGAACACAACAAGTCTGAGGTGTTGACCTGGCCTCCAAATTTAATCCAATTGAGCATCTCTGGGATGTGCTGGAAAAAAAGGGTCTAATCCATGGAGGCTCCACCTCACAACTTACAAGACTTGAAGGATTTGCTACTAGTGGCTTGGTGCCAGATACCATAGCGTACCTTCAGGGGTCTAGTGGAGTCCATGCCTTGACTGGTCAGGGCTGTTTAGGCAACAAAAAGGTGGACCTCCTCAATATTAGTTGGGTGGTCATAAAGTTATGGCCGATCGGAGTACAGACAATGCTTTTCAAGGTATTCGTGATGGTGTTGGAATTCCTGCATATGAATCCAAGTTCATACAGAAAAGGAGCTATGTGGATTATACGTTTTTTTTCTTTGTAGAAACTTAGGAAGACCTCAACCACTTATTTAATAAAATAGAATAACACTCAAAAAAAAAAAAAAAAGACTAAAAACATGGTTGCAACCAACAAAGAAATAATGGAAATGCCTGAAAATGAAAGCATAGGGTAATAACTAACTTCTAGTACTATGGAATATGGTTTAAGGGAAAACCTAAAGAACGATGTTGATGTCAGAGCTGCACACATCAGGATCAAAAAGTTTTTTGACACACAAAGAGCCGATGAGCAATCTCCCTCTAGACACAAAGAAGAGATTGCTAAAAAATGCTCCATTCTCCGGTAAGGTGTAGCTCCCACCGAACGCGACCCATTCAAGTGAACTGCTCTGCCAGCTCCCTGCAATGGCATTCAATGCACACAGTTGTAGTGTGCTAGTGCAGGCTTCAAGGGGTTAAAGCAGGCAGCGAGGAGGTGATATACCGCCTCCTCACCGCCTGTCAAATACTCTCTGAAGAGAGATTGGAATGCGGATCGGTCTTCAAAGATCAAAGCAAGTGTGAGTGAGGCCTTAAAAAAGAAGATCACAAGTTCTGTGGTGCTACAGTGGGGCCTTGAAAATCAGCTGGATGGACATGGTTGCCAAGCAAAACCACATCTGCTGGAAGGAATATTGGAGAAAATGCCAATTTGTTTGGCAATATCGCAGGAAACTACATTGTAGAGTAGCTGCGCGCGATTGTGGAAGAGGTTCAAGTTCCAGCCAGGGCACTATCCTGACTGCATGGAGCTTGCAAGTTCTCAGAGTTCTTCAGTTCCTGGATTTGCTGCAGCCACTGATCAACGGAAAATTTTCCGACATGTGACTTCTGTCAAGCAGGGGAGCCCACACACTGGTCGACATTCGCATTTCGATCGGTGTATGGCCAGCTTCAGATACCCGTCACTGAAACAGGTGGAAAGATTTCCACTCAGGTCTTGTTCTGGTGACATCATTAACATTTTGGATATCCCAGTAAAAATAGTCACCAGGAGAATGGTTGAGACTGACTGCAAATTAAACCAAAAAGGGGTTCTTATCCTTCCTTAACCGCTTCAGCCCCGGAAGATTTTACCCCCTACAAGACCAGAGCACTTTTTGCGATTCAGCACTGTGTCGTTTTAACTGACAATTGCGCAGTCGTGTGACCTTGCACCCAAACAAAACTGACGTCCTTTTTTTCCCCACAAATAGAGCTTTCTTTTGGTGGTATTTCATCACCTCTGCAATTTTTATTTTTTGCGCTATAAACAAAAAAAAGCAACAATTTTGCAAAAAAAAGTAATATTTTTTACTTTTTACTATAATAAATATCCCCCAAAAATATATAAAAAAACAACATTTTTTCCTCAGTTTAGGCCGATATGTATTCTTCTACATATTTTTGCTAAAAAAACCCAGCAATAAGCGTATATTGATTGGTTTGCGCAAAAGTTATAGCGTCTACAAAACAGGGGATAATTTTACGCCATTTTTATTATTATTTCTTTTTTTTTTTATTAGTAATGGCAGCGATCTGCGATTTTTATCGTGACTGCAACATTATGGCGGACACATCGGGCACTTTTGACACCATTTTGGGACCATTGTCATTTATACAGCGATCAGTGCTATAAAAATGCACTGATTACTGAGTAAATGACACTGGCAGGGAAGGTGTTAAAAACTAGGGGGCGATCAAGGGGTTAAGTGTGTCCTAGGGAGTGATTCTAACTGTGGGGGGGATGGGCTTGCACTCACATGACAGCGATCACTGCTCTCGATGACAGGGAGCAGTAAATCTCTGCCATGTCACTAGGCAGAACGGGGAAATGCCTTGTTTACACAGGAATCTCCCCGTTCTGCGGCTCCGTGACACGATCGCCAGAACACTGGCGGACATCGAGTCTGCGGGTTCCCGCGAGCACGGTCACGCTGTACGCGGCACGTGCTAGCCACACCAATTAAAGGGGACGTACAGGTACGCCCATTTGCCCACCGCTGCCATTGTGCCGACGTATATCGGCGTGCAGCGTTCGGCAAGCGGTTAAGCTGGCCATACATTCAAAAATGTTCTTGTTCAATTTCCTTTAGATTTACCTTCAGCCATGTAGTGCAAGGGTCTGCCTGATTGCATACAAATTGGAAGTGTTTAGGCTTGACCTCATATTATATGGTTTTGGTAAATCTAAAGGAAAATTTTATAATGTATGGCCAGCCTTAGTCTATTAAAAAAAACAAAAACATATATTTTAGCTTTAAGGTGGTTGGAAACCCTTACATATACCCAGTGAAGTGACTGACCTCAGATGATACACAGAGATGAAACAAATCCTCCTACAGGAGTTGTACCTGTCTATCTGCAGTCTTCTCTCTTCTACATGTGTTCGAAACCCAGATTTTTAAAGCTTGTGTGAGAATTCAGAAATAAAGGGGGCGGGGAGTTGAAATTACACTCTGCAGAGCTCAGTGAGGAGAACTCTGAGAGCTGATTGGAGGGAAGGGACAGACCCCCCCTCACACAGCTCACAGCTGAGGCTGTCAATCAGCTGGGGGTCCTTTCCATCACCATTTATCTCTTGGTGTCAGGAAAACTTGTCAGAAGTGATTCATGCAGATAGCAGAGGAATGAAGCAGCAGACAGAAATTACACTAAAGTCCCATACACACCATGTAGTGCAAGGGTCTGCCTGATTGCATACACATTGAAACTCCTAAGGTTTGACCTCATATTATATGGTTTTGGTAAATCTGAAGGAAAAACTCAGCAGAAAATCTGATAGTGTGTATGGGGCTTTAGTGCTCTTTTTTATTTCTTTTTTGTAAGAGTCATACTTCCCAACATGGATGCAGCAGCTCTCTGATCCTGCATCTTTGCCCCTCCGGTTCTAAGACTGAGAACTGAGCAATCAAACATCGCTGATCGCTCGGCTCTCAGTGCTCCGTGAGCAGACAGCTGGTGACTAATTCTGCGGCTCTCTGCACCCCCTCACTTACTGGAGCGCTGGGCTGTGGAGGGGGCAGGAGTGGCTGGCTCAGCCTCTCAGAGGCTCGCTGAGAGGCTGAGTGAGGTGCCGGTCCAGGGTTGTGGGTGGATCCCGACCACATTGTCACGATCTTGCCTCGGCCTGGACCGGATAGGTGACTTCAGCCCGCTGTCTGCTGAAAACTGGTCACAGGCGTGCCGAACGAACTGCACTCCTGTGATCCACAAATCAACTTTGGCTGTACTTCTCCTTTAATTGATACTAGTACACACTATAGAGGGATACGCTTTGTTCATATTACATATCTGCGGTTTACAAGCACTTTACGTTTACATATGCCTGGCACAGTGATTGATTCTCTTTAACAGTGCCGTGCAGCTTCCACAAATTTTAGCAAATGTATGTAAGTAGGCCCTCTGTGTTCATTGGAAACACTGGGAAATTGGCGTCCTGCTGTAATGTGGCCTGATTTTAAGCAATGCGTGCAATGACAACGGGTCATTAATATCTCTAACTCCTAATAATACCGGCAAATATTTGACCCATTTGTCATGGTCATGTGATGCACGTGGGAAAGGATGTACGTATCATTACTGCATACCATTATTACTTTTGACAAAACACAATGGCCTCCTTTTCTCAGAGAGACCGAAATGGAACTGTGTAGGAGCTATGCCACAATGACCATTCAGGCCTCTCTATTCATTCATCTAAGCCCAGGCCCGAGGTTGAAAGGATGTACCCGATTGGTTGCAGAGGAGAAAGCAGAGCTTTGATGAATGAGGCTGGAACAGGCCAGGAAGACGCAGAGACGGTGGATATCCTCCTGAACAAACCGATTAAGCTGGGCCCGGCCTGTCTAAATTAAAGTGTTTCACTTAGAGCTTAGCATGAAATTCACAGGGGGCCTGAAAACTAGCCCAGCAGATGACCTATTGACTCTGCGAGGAGACCTGTTCATTGGAGCCTTGTTTTGAGTAGCAGGGAAAACCACGACACCCTGGCCTGTCAGTCTCCCCTCCACGTCCCTGGACTCTCTCCCTGAAAGAGATACATTTGTGCCGCTTCCTTGTACAATAACTCACGGGTGATGATAGGCAGAAGCAGGTCACAGCAGCTCCTCAGCCCTTCCCATCGTTTCTGAGGGCACCTCGCCTGCACCGTCTGGTATAACCATTAAAAGGACTCACAACTTATATTGGAGAACTATTTAAAAAGGGACGGGGGCTGCTGCTTCATTTCAAAGAAAACTCCTATTTTGTTTAAGAAAAACAAAAAAAACCCCAAAAATTAACTACCGTATTTTCCGCACTATAAGGCGCAACCTATAAAGCCTTATATTTTCCTCCAAATCGGCCGTGTGCCTAATAATCCGGTGCGCCTTATGTGTGCACGGAGTTCAAAAATCATTCCAAATTTCAAAATCATTTCCCGCTCTGACACAGGGACTTACACTGACAGCGATAAACCAATCAGAGAACATTGCGTAATAAGTGCAGTTTGTCTAAGGACCCCCGAAAATGGCACAAGTCAAGAGACATGCTTACGAGGCACAATTCAAACTACAGGTACGCGGTACTCAGTTACGCGGTTGTAAATGGGAATAGAGCAGCTGCGAAAGAATTCAACATCAATGAATCTATGGTTCGGAAGTGGAGGAAGCAAGAAAATGAACTGCGCCAAGTTAAGAAGACGAAACAGAGTTTCCGTGGGAACAAAGCGAGGTGGCCACAATTAGAAGACCAACTTGAACAACGGATTATTGAACAAAGAACAGCCGGGAGAAGCGTCTCTACAGTCACCATTCGACTGAAGGCAATAACGATAGCACAAGACATGGGGATCGAACACTTTCAAGGAGGTCCGTCTTGGTGCTTTCGTTTTATGAAAAGGCGTCATCTCTCCCTCCGCGCAAGGACTACCGTGGCGCAGCAACTGCCAGCGGATTACAAAGAAAAGCTGGCCATCTTCCGCACATACTGCAGTAACAAGATTACCGACAAAAAGATCCAGCCCAAGCACATCACCAACATGGACGAGGTCCCCCTCACTTTTGACATCCCCGTGAACCGTACTGTGGAGAAAAAGGGGACCAGCACGGTATCGATACACACCACGGGGCATGAGAAGTCAGCTTTCACTGTTGTTCTTGGTTGCCACAGTAATGGACAGAAACTACCACCTATGGTCATTTTTAAGAGAAAGACGCTGCCAAAAGAAAAGTTTCCAGCCGGAGTCATCGTTAAGGCCAATGAAAAGGGCTGGATGGACGAGGAGAAAATGAGAGGGTGGCTGAGAGAGGTGTATGTAAAGAGACCGGATGTTTTTTTCCGCACATCACCGTCCCTGTTGATCTGCGACTCCATGCGCGCCCATCTCACCGCTACTGTGAAAAACCAAGTGAAGCAAATGAATTCGGAGCTTGCCATCATTCCTGGAGGATTAACAAAAGAACTCCAACCGCTGGAAGTTGGTGTAAACAGGGCGTTCAAAGTGAAGTTGCGAGCGGCGTGGGAGCGATGGATGACAGATGGAGAACACACCTTCACTAAGACTGGGAGACAGCGCCGGGCGAGCTATGCCACCATATGTGAATGGATTGTGGATGCCTGGGCTAAGGTATCTGCTTTAACTGTTGTCCGAGCTTTTGTGAAAGCCGGCATCATTGCTGAACAGCCACCTGGCAACGAGACTGACTCCGACAATGACAATGATGACAGGGAACCCGGCATGCTTGATGGCGAAATTGCCCAGCTGTTCAATTCAGACACAGAAGATGAGGACTTTGATGGATTTGTGGGAGAAGATTGATTAAACAATAATGTGAGTGTATTGTTAAATAGTATAATAAAGTACAAGTAAACTCACTGTTTTGCTTCCGTTACCCTTTTTTTTTTAGAGCGTATGTTTTAGCATGCGCCTTATAATGCAGTGCGCCTTATGTATGGGTCAAGTACAGAAATAGTCCCCTTAATTGAGACTGCGCCTTATAATCCGGTGCGCCTTATGGTGCGGAAAATACGGTACATACAGCCCTGGCCAAAAGTTTTAGGAATGACACAAATATTACTTTTCACAAAGTCTGCTGCCTCAGTGTTTTTAGATCTTTTTGTCAGATATTACCATGGTATACTGATGTATAATTACAAGCATTTCATGAGTGTCAAAGAATTTTATTGAAAATTACATTAAGTTTATGTAAAGAGTCAATATTTGCAGTGTTGACTATTCTTTTTCAAGACCTCTGCAATTCGCCCTGGCATGCTGTCTATCAACTTCTGGGCCACATCCTGACTGATGGTAGCCCATTCTTGCATAATCAATGCTTGGAGTTTGTCACAATTTGTGGGGTTTTTTTTGTTCACCTGCCTCTTGACGATTGACCACAAATTTGTCAATGTTTTTGTACCATTCTCTACTCATGGCTGTGTTCTTAGGCAAAACTGAACCTTGGCTGAGAAGCAACCCCACATGAATGGCCTCAGGATGCTATACTGTTGGCATCACATAGGACTGGTAGAAGCTCACCTTTTCTTCTCCGGACAAGATATGCCCCTTTTGGGGGAAAGAAGATTCATCAGAGAAAATGACTTTACCCCAGTCCTCAGCAGTCCAATCCCTGTAGCTTTTTATATCAGCCTGTGACTGATGTTTTTCCTGGAGAGAAGTGACTTCTTTGCTGCCCTTCTTGACACCAGACCATCCTCCAAAAGTCTTCTCCTCACTGAGCGTGCGGATGCACTCACACCTGCCTGCTGTCATTCCCGAGCAAGCTCTGCACTGGTGGTGCCCCGATCCCACAGCTGAAACAACTGTAGGAGACGGTCCTGGAGCTTGATGGACTTGCTGGTGCCCTGAAGCCTTCTTCACAACAATTGAGAGTCTTTCCTTGAAGTTCTTAATGATCTGATAAGTGGTTAATTTAGGTGCAATCTTAGTAGCAGCAATAGCCTTGCCTGGGAATCTCTTTATGTGCAAAGCAATGATGACTGCACATGTTTCCCTGCAGGTAACCATGGTTAACAGAGGAAGAACAATGATTTCAAGCACCACCCTCCTTTTAAAGCTCAATCAGCATTACAGAGTGATTTCCAGCCTTGTTCTCATCAACACTGACATCTGTGTTAACGAGAGAATCATTGACATGATATCAGCTATTGCTTTTGTGGCAAGGCTGAAATGCAGTGGAAATGTTTTTTTTTTTTTTTTAATGGGATTAAGTTCATTTTCATGGCAAAGAGGGACTTTGCAATTAATTGCAATTCATCTGATCACTCTTCATAACATTCTGGAGTATATGCAAATTGTCATCATAAAAACAGAGGCAGCAGACTTTGTGAAAATTAATATTTGTGTCATTCTCAAAACTTTTGGCCACGGCTGTACACTGCAAGGGTTTTAGCAAGCTTTATGCAAGACTCTTGTCTTCTGTTTTGCAGATACTGAGGTAGGCCCAAGCCAGTTTACTGCACACCTTTATCGAAGCACGGTTTGTGGAAGAACCTCTCAAGTCAAACATGCGCAAGGGCACATCATGCATTTCTTTTCCAGAAGAGTTGTACATTTGTCTTTAAAGCATCACTACACCCAAAAGTTAAAGTGATATTAGAATAATATTAAGCTTACAGTAGCAGAGGTCCAGATTAGTCATGAGCTAAGGTTCAGGCCAAAACCCATTAGGCCCAAACTGGAAAACTGTCATATAATAGTAGGCCATTGGCTCAATAGGCTACGGAACATTGCAGCCATATTAGATGTATGATGTCATCGCATCCTCACCTTGGTTACGTGCAGCTGCAGGGCGGGGTGCTGAGGACATCATTCACCTAATATGGACACAATGTCATTGACCAAAAATTTTCATATTAGGTAAAAGATGTGAACAGCACCCCCATCCCTTTGTTATGTGTAGCAGAGGGGTGGGGAATTCCCTGGCCACAGCTCATAAGGCCAGTGGGTTGATATTGTGATAGCTTCCCGTGGGTTCAGGCAGAAATGGATTCCCCCTGAACCTTAGTTCATCACTAGTTCAGACATTGAACAAATAATGCTTATATTTCATGTAAAGCTTGTCTTTTTTTTTCTTCTTTGTCCAGTCTCATTATCACTGCTCCTGCTTTCCTGTTGAGGTTCTCCATGCCCTAGTTGGGTCCCATGGAGCCACCTGCTCATGCGTACTCCAATGACCAGCCTAAGGTAAGGACGCTGCCCTGCACTGACCTGTACAGGTAGCCAGAGAGGAGCACACAAGAGATAAATGGCGCTAACAGGGCAAGAAGCACAAATCCATAAAAGTCCAACCCAAGCAAATAGTCCTGTAATGTTATCTACAAGCACACTTATGGCAGCCACCCCAGGCTAGAAAACAGCCTCTGTAATGGAACAAAAAAATTGGGCGCCCCCTTTTTTCCCTTCAGAGAGGAAAACACACTGAAGACACACCTACCTCTGCTCCTCCAAGGAAGAACAGAGGTGTGTTTCCAGTTTCCAGGGGAGTGCATATGGCAGTGTCCTCACATTTAGAAAATGTTTTTCAATAAATAGGCAAGCATACATGTGTGCTGGTGCAATGAAATATGTTGTCCCGAGTTAGTTAATCATACGACCTGTAATTTGGATTAGAGCTTACGCTCCCCACGCAAAGCGCATGTAAGTGGCAGAGAGGAAGACACAGGGTGGGGCTCCAAATGATACTAATGTATATAATTTCACACTTTTTTGGAAGCCATTGTTTATTGCCCTGTAATACAATAATGTATAGCGTTGTCTTTTGGCTAAAAGTGATGAGGCTTTTGGTGCTACTTTAAAGTGTCACTAAACGATCAATCAATGGTGTATTACATGCTGTTCATACTCACTCGGTCACAATGAGATTCGTTCTCTGTATTCTGCAAAAAAAAACCTGGTTGATCCTGCTGTTCTCTATCTCCACCTTCTGTCCATGTCCCCGATTCAGCTATGGATTTTGCAGAGCAGTGTTGACAGCTCTGCACATGCTCAGTTTTCAGTGAGTTTCTATGTTGAGCATTTCCTCCCCGTCACATCTGAGCAGCCCTTGTGACTATAGAGTCACACATGTGGGCGTATACACAGTGGTAAATGACAGCCCACGCCCTCCCTCCCTCCTCCATGCCCACTAACCAGGTAAACACAATAGGGGCAGGGTATTACATATAGATTAATGGAGGCTTCACCTCCCTCTTATTCTAAGACACAGGCTGGAGGGGCGTGACACAGACTGTGACTGGCTGAAATCTGCCCACACCATGTTATTTCAACATAATAATAAAGATTTGATTTCAAATTCATATTTGTATTACAGTTTAAAACAGTTTATTGATAATTCTTTTTACTTTGTATTCCAAGGGATGTTTGTTTTTTTTAACGTGTGACTAGCACCAGATCACTAGAATGTCCTTTCTGCTTATATTTCCTTGCAGACAGGCTGGGAAAGATAGGGGCCACTCCCCTCTTCCTCAATGCCCACTAACCAGGTAAACACAATTGGGGTGGGGTAATACATAAAGATTGATGGAGGCTTCACCTCCCCCTGTGTGTTTAGTATCACTTTAAACTTTACTAATAGGTGGGGACTGCCGGACGGAGTCCTGTCCTGGCTTTTATGTACACAACCAGCAAAATCCTAACTCTTGTTCCTGTCCACCAGAACGTTTGGGGTTTTCTCGACTACCTTTTTGTGTTGTAAGTATATAAAACCATAAAAACCTACTGAGGCTCTACGTTAACACACAATTCTTGTATTTTACCAAGAAACTTATGTTAAACCAAGGACCTGGGAGGTAACTCGGCACTATATTTTAAAGAATCATATACTTTATAACCAACTTTATAACTGTAAAAAAAAAATTAGCAAACGAATCACTAATTACAGAAACACTATTAAAATGATAATGGGCCAATCTTAGTTTTAATAATATTTTTGTAATTAGTGATTTTTTTTTAAAGTCTGGTTATAAAAAAGTATATGATTCTTGGTAAAATATAAGAGTTTGGTATGTTGAGGTAGAGCCTCAGTCAGGTTTATACAATTTGTATATACTTACAATTCAATCTATTCTGCCGCCTCCCTTATCAATTTTTCTTTTTTCCTTTGACGATTGATCTGGAAGACACATTTTATAATTTTTGTTTTCGTCACCTTTTTGTGTTACATCCTCCAACATATAAAAAAAATTCAGCAGATGAGAACCCTTAAAAGGCGCAGCAGGCGTGCCAGGAAACTCAGTGCAGAGATCTCACCAATAAAGTCCCACAGATTTAGAAGAGAATGGAAAGGTTTAAAAAGAAACTCAGCTTGCTATGTAGTGCAAAGTGACAGCATCTCTAGAAAGAGCCCCCTGGCCCTCCATATACACTATATTGTCAAAAGTATTGGGACGCCTGCCTTTACACGCACATGAATGGCACCCCAGTCTTAGTCCGTAGGGTTCAATATTGCATCGGCCCACCCTATGCAGCTATAACAGCTTCAACTCTTCTGGGAAGGTTGTCCACAAGGTTTAGGAGTGTGTCTATGGGAATGTTTGACCATTCTTCCAGAAGCACATTTGTGAGGTTAGGCACTGATGTTGGACGAGAAGGCCTGGCTCTCAGTCTCCGCTCTAATTCATTCCAAAGGTGTTCTATCAGGTTGAGGTCAGGACTCTGAAGGCCAGTCACGTTCCTCCACCCCAAACTCGCTCATCCATGTCTTTATGGACTTTGCTTTGTGCACTGATCCAAATCATTTGGTGGAGGGGGGGATTATGCTGTTGTTTTTCAGGGGTTGGGCTTGGCCCCTTAGTTCCTGTGAAGGGAACTCTTAAGACGTCAGCATACCAAGACATTTTGGATAATTTCACGCTCCCAACTTTGTGGGAGCAGTTTGGGGATGGACCCTTCCTGTTCCAACACGACTGCGCACCAGTGCACAAAGCAAGGTCCATAAAGACATGGATGGGCAAGTTTGGGGTGGAGGAACTTGACTGACCTCAACCTGATAGAACACCTTTGGAATGAATTAGAGTGGAGACTGTGAGCCAGGCCTTCTCATACAACACTGCCTGACCTCACAAATGAGCTTCTGGAAGAATGGTCAAACATTCCCATAGACACACTCCTAAACCTTGTGGACAGCTTTCCCAGAAGAGTTGAAGCTGTTATAGCTGCAAAGGGTGGGCCAACTCAATACTGAACCCTACGGACTAAGACTGGGATGCCATTAAAGTTCATGTGCGTGTAAAGGTAGGCGTCACAATACTTTTGACAATATAGTGTACTTACCTTACCTGTCTGCTCTCAGAAGAATACCCAACTCCGGATAAAGAGTTGAATGTGACCTGCTCCCCTGTGTACAAACATAGTTGGCACATAATCAAAGTGATGTCATTGCAACCCTAGGTAGCTACAGGCAGTGCCGGGACAAGGTCATCCAGTGTCTAGGGCAAAGATGCCAAACTGTGCCCCCCCCAAACCCCCCCTTTCATGATGTGGAAGCTTAGGGGATCCTACGCCCAGCAGTCTCTTGCTTGTCAAAATCCCTGTCACTACTCCTGTCAGCCTTGTAACCAGTGGCGGCTGGTGCTCAGTATTTTTTTTGGGGGGGGGGGGCAAACTAACACCCCACACAGGAGACAGATGGCGGCAATTCCCTAAGACTCCCTGGCCAATCGGGGCTTCCTGATTGGCCAGGAGAATCAGGAAGACAATAGTGCATATCAATTCGCTATTGTCACACAAGTGGGCGGGTTCAGGGCGCAGTGCTCTGCGCCCCGAGTCCATCCTTTTTTGAAGCCAATTCGAGAATCAGGAAGACAATAGCGCATATTAATTCGCTATTGCCACACAAGTGGGCGGGTTCAGGGCGCAGTGCTCCGCGCCCCGAGTCCATCCTTTTTTGAAGCCAATTAGAGCCATAGGCTCTAATCACATGCTTAAAAAAAACCCCGCCTTGGAATCCATGTGGGCAGCGCTCTGAACGTAGATTAGTTGCCGGGCGCATGGATTGGGGGGGGGGGGGGGGGGGGGGAGGGGGGCGCCCCTGCATGGACGGCCTGCCACTTCTTGTACTAGAAGGAAAATGCCCCCATCCCTACAGTAAACTTATGATCGCCCAGGGCAGCTGCCCTTCCTGTCCACCCCTTGTCCCAGCTACAGGTATGGTAAAGTATATCAGCATAGCACAAGAATGGCAAGTATATCGATGTTCGGGAATGCCAATAAAATGGTGAACGTCACTCTCTTTGGGGAAAAGCAGCTATATAGCAGGAACAGCACTGTACAAAAAAGGAGCTATTGTGTAGGCAGGACAATGTTTGAAATGAATGAGCTCAGAGAACTGAAAGGCCAGTCTATGGCACAGGAGAAGCCGAATCTGTGGGATTACAATACTATGGGAGACATGCTCTAAATCCTTCCTGCACTGTGTACCATCTCCTGCGGGACACAAGACAAACAAATGAGCATCAACAGGAATCTCACGTCTACTAGTGTGAATTCTCCCGGGAGTCTGCGTCCCTGCTCAGTTTGGGGATTCTAAATATATAGAGCTGATGAATGATGTGCTGGATATTCAGGAATGAACGTTTGGTAGATCTTCATCACACAGCAGAATGAAGCTTGTAAAACCCAGTGCGCTCTACCGTGTTGCAGCAATTCAGCGTGAATAAGTGAGTGCTTCCTGTCCTATGGTGACAACGCTCACTTCACCTGAATGTATCAGGACAACAGAAACAAGACAGACCTACAGAAACATTCCCCCTCTCTTCTCAATAAAGCCTCATTCATACCTCAGCGTTTGGTAGCTTGAAGCTGTAGGAGAAAAAAATAAATACATCTATTATTCACTATGGAGTTGGTTCACATCTCCACTCCAAGTCGCCTGAAGCTCAAAAAAGGTGTAGCACCCTGATGTTTAGACAGGGTTGCTCCTAAATTTACCTGCCAGGTGTAGTTACCTTGGCTCATTGTTAGGGATCAATTGAGTTCACCCCAAGTCTGGAATTGCTGCACTTCTCTCTTTTGCCGCTAGGTAGCCAGGTACCTGGTGACATTAGATAAGACAAGGGCAAAGCAAGGACAGATTAGAAGTATATGATGTATCTTCGCCAATGGGCAGGGGTTTTCTTAAATCCTTTGGCCTGCATGGGAGAAACTATATATTTGGGTGGGGTCAGGTGATCGGGGTTCTGTGCCACCGGGACGGCTGTCTGGGTGGACGTATGTTGTGCTGCCCGGAAAAGCACCGGAGGGCGGCGGGGGGATGTCCCCTCCTGCTGCCTGTAAAAGCAATCTAGCTGCTGAATAGCCCCTTTGGAAAGCTTTTACATTAGAGGGAATCGCCGGCTGAAAAGAAATATATCTGAATGATGCCTTCAGCTGCGGGCATCATTCAGATATTACCACTTCAACCTAAGGACATTATATGTTGTCCTACGGGGGGAAAGTGGTTAGAGTGGAACTAAAACCCATCGATCTAACAGTCTAAAGAAAAAAAAGTTACATTCCCCATCACATTGGTTATGCTCTCAACCATCAAATGGCTGGTGTGATAACTGATCACATGTGCAGCATCATGGCAGCTGAAGATCAAACAGAGGCCAAGATGGCAGCTTCCTTGGCTGAAAACGATCGGAGGGTTTAGTTTCACTTTAGGTCAGAGAAATTTCTCAAACCATTGGATGAGCAAGACAGACAAGACTAGCTGTCTTAACGCAGACTCTAAACTATGAAGCAGCAAATAGCAACATTCTCCTTCAAATCAGCGCTGCTCCACAAAAAGCCCTTCTCCATCAGATTGAGCTCATCTTCCAGGCTGAATGACAGCCAGCATCATTCATCACACTTCCCTTGAGCCCAGACTGTCATGGACCCTCCTTCCCGAAGTTGCCTCATTAAAATGGCCTGGGCTCACAGTGTCAAGCACCACCCACCGCCATCGGTGGGGAAAAAAAAAAAAAGGACCCATCTCCCGAGACGCGAGAAAGCTCTTTGGAAAACAAAGATATCCAGCCGTGGTCAAAAGTTTTGAGAATTACATAAATATTAATTTTTGCAAAGTCTGCTGCTTCAATGTTTTCAAATCTTTTTGTCAGATGTTACTATGGTATACAGAAGTATAATTACAAGCATTTCATAAGTGTCAAAGGCTTTTATTGACAATTACATTGAGTTTATGCAAAGAGTCAATATTTGAAATGTTGACCCTTCTTTTCAAGACCTCTGCGATTTGCCCTGGCATGCTGTCAATCAACATCTGGGCCACATCCTGACTGATGGTAGCCCATTCTTGCATAATCAATGCTTGAAGTTTGTCAGAATTTGTCGGCCTCTTGAAGATTGACTTCAAGTTCTCAATAGGATGAAGGTCTGGGGTGTTTCCTGGCCATGGACCCAAAATTTCCATGCTTTGTTCCCCAAGCCACTTGGTTATCACTTTTGCCTTATGGTAAGGTGCTCCATCATAATGGAAAAGACATTGTTCGTCACCAAACTGTTCTTGGATGGTTGGGAGAAGTTGCTCTCGGGGGATGTTTTTGTACCATTCTTTATTCATAGCTGTGTTCTTAGGCAAAATTGTGAGTGAGCCAACTCCCTTAGGCTGAGAAGCAACCCCACACATGAATGGTCTCAGGATGCTTTACGGTTGGCATGACACAGGACTGATGGTAGCGTTCACCTATTCTTCTCCGGAGAAGGTTTTTTCTGGGTGGCCAAAACAATCGGAAAGGGGATTCATCAGAGAAAATGACTTTACCCCAGCCCTCAGCAGTCCAACCTTTTGCAGAATATTAGTCTGTCCTTGATGTTTTTCCTGGGGAGACGTGGCTTCTTTGCTGCCCTTCTTGAAACCAGGCTATCCTCCAAAAGTCTCCTCATTGTGCGTGCCGATGCACTCACACCTGCTTGCTGCCATTCCTGAGCAAGCTCTGCACTGGTGGTGCCCCAATCCCATGCTTGCTGGACTTTCTTGGCAATCCTGAAGCCTTCACAACAACTGAACCTCTCTCCTCGAAGTTCTTTATGACCTGATAAATGGTTGATTTAGGTGCAATCTTAGTAGCAGGAATGTTTATGGGATTAGGTTCATTTTCATGGCGAAGAGGGACTTTGCAATTAATTGTAATTAATCTGAACACTCTTCATAACATTCAGAAGTATATGCGAATTGTCATAAAAAATTCCAGCACCACCCTCCTTTTAAAGCTCAATCAGCATTACAGAGTGATTTCCAGCCTTGTCCTCATCAACACCGACACCTTTGTTAACGAGAGAATCAATGACATGATGTCAGCTATTGCTTTTGTGGCAGGGCTGAAATGCAGCGGAAAAGGTTTTTTTATGGGATTAAGTTAATTTTCATGGCAAAGAGGGACTTTGCAATTAATTGCAATACATCTGATCACTTTTCATAACATTCTGGAGTATATGTAAATTGTCATCATAAAAACGGAGGCAGCAGACTTTATGACGATGAATATTTGTGTCATTCTCAAAACTTTTGGCCACGGCTGTACGCTGCAAGGGTTTTAGCAAGCTTTATGCAAGACTCTTGTCTTCTGTTTTGCAAATACAGAGGTAGGCCAAGCCAGTGTACTGCACCACCTTCTCAAACCTTTTGGCCACGACTGTATATTTAGAATGTAGGTGTCTCAAGAAGAAAGGGGGTGCCCAATAGTGTAGTTGTTCTGCTTCACAGTCCAAATCCAGACAAAACCTCTTCAGGGTTTTCATTGATCCCCTTGTGTTAGTTCTCCTTATGCCGTGTACACATGAGCGGAATGTCCGACGGGAGCTTTTCATCGTATATTCCGATCGCGTGTAGGCCCCATCGGACTTTTTACGTCGAAAATTCTGACGGACCTAGAAAGAGAACATGTTCTAAATTTTTTCAGGCGGAACCAATTCCTATCGGGAAAATCGCTCGTCTGTATGCTGTTCTGACGTATCAAAAACGACATATGCTCTGAAGCAAGTACGAGACGGAAGCTATTGGCTACTGGCTATTCAACGTCCGTTTTTTAGTAACTTCGTACGTGTTGTACGTCACCGCATTCTGGACAGTCGGAATTTGGTGCGACCGTGTGTAGGCAAGGCCGCTTGAGCAGAATTCCATCGGAAAAACCTTCAGAGTTTATTCCGACTGGAAAAACGGTCGCGTGTACAGGGCATTACACTTTCTGTGCTGACAACATCCCATCAAAGTGACAACGTCTATGCTGTAGTAGGGTATTAAAACTCAGAAAAAAGAGAAAAATTTGGTGTATTTTTTTTTCTTTTTACAGGGCAGCTTTTCCTGGCTTCGCTGTTTTTTATGGTCTTATAGAGGGGGGTAAAAACCCCAACTTTTTCAACCGAGATGTGGGGAGGAAATAGCAAAACCATATAGCGCTAGGTACTAAAGTGTGAAGATTGGCTGAGCATTGTGGAGGAACAAAAAAAAAAAAAAAAAAAATCAGCAGTGTGGAGGGGGGAAAAAAAAAGCAATGAGATGAACAGAATATAGGAACTTTGTAAAAATTCTTGCTATTCCTTTTAAAAAAAAAAATACGATGTTCCACTGAAATATGTGCCGCTTTAGTACAACAAAACAAAAGTTGTCTCAGCTAGACACATTTTTGTTAAAATGTGAATAACTTTAAATAAAGGTTTCTCTACTAGAGAGTAGTAATAAACACAATTCAGGTCACAGAAAAAAAAATTGAAAAAAAAGCAACTGTTCTGTACAATACTTGACTTCTACGATGTGCAGTCATTCAAAAGATAAACAGACATTATTTGAGATTAGATGAGTGGTGTTTACATCCAAAGTGCCAGCTCAGTAAGGTACATCGTGTCCTTCAGTGCGAATCAAAACAATTGGAATGCTGGCACCTACGCCGCAAAAACATATTTCAACTTTTTTTTTTTTTTTTTTCTTCTTTTCTGGAACTGACAAACATACGTTACGGATTCACCTTACGAATACAGCGGTGGGTAAACGTTACATGAGGAATTCTATAGTCTATTGTTTAACCTTAGAGTTGTAAAGGCAGAAGGCTTCCTACCTTAAAAGGGGTTGTAAAGGTTTGTGTTTTTTCACCTGAATGCATCCTATGCATTCAGGTGAAAAAACACCTGGCACTGACTGGCCCCCCAGCCCCCCCCCCCCCCCCCCGTTTTATTTTCCTGAACCCTTGAACTTGACCCACGGGGACACGCTGTCTCTCTGCCCGGGGTTCTCGGCTGTTGATTGGATAGATTGATAGCAGCGCAGCCATTGGCTCCCGCTGCTGTCAATCAAATCCAATGACGCGGGGGGCGGGGCCGAGTCCTGTATTCATCCTCTATGGATGTCGAATGCTGGACTCGGGAGTGCACCCGCAAGGTAACCCCCCGGGAGAGCGCTTCTCCCAGGGGGTTATCTGATGTGGGGAGAAGCCGAGACAGCCACCGAGGGACCCCAGAAATCGATGTTCGGGGCCACTCTATGCAAAACGAGCTGAACAGTGGAGGTAAGTATATGTTTTTTATTTAAAAAAAAAAAGAAACTTTTGTGTCACTTTAAGGCTCGGTTCACACTAGGGGCGGCACGACTTGCAGGTCGCCTCACCGAGGCGACCTGCACACGACTGCCACGGCGGCTTGCAAAACGACTTCTGTATAGAAGTCTATGCAAGTCGCCCCAAGTCGCCCCCAAAGTAGTATAGGAACCTTTTTCTAAGTCGGAGCGACGGTTCCATTGTACAGAACGGGACGCTACTTGTCAGGCGACTAGGTCGCCTGACAAGTCGTCCTAGTGTGAACCGGCACTAATGCTTTTGAAAAGCCTTCTGTGTTTAGCAGCCCCCCTAATACTTACCATCTCTATCCAGCAATGTCCACAAGCCCCCTCGGCCATCTCTGACTCTCACTCCTGATTGGCTCAGTCAATCAAAGTCAGCCAATCGGGAGAGAGAGGGGGCAGGGACAAACGGCAGCTCCACGTCTCCTGACACCAAGAGAAAGATTTACCTCCCTTCCACCCCTCATGACCAGTACATTCTTTGCAATGCAGTACTGCATTACTTTAACTGACACTTGTATGGTCATGTGACGTTGTACCCAATAAGAATTGTTTTCCTTTTTTTCCCACAAATAGAGCTTTCTTTTGGTGGTATAAAAAATACTGTCAATTTTGCTATGAAAAATACAAAAAAAATGTAAACAAAATCAAATTTCTCCATCAATTTAGGCAAATATGTGTTCTGCTACATATTTTCTGTAAACCCCCCAATAAGCGCACATTGATTTGGTTTGCGCAAAAGTTATAATACTAGTAATGACGGCGATCAGCAACTTATAGTAGGACTGCGATATTGCGGTGGAAAATGGCACTTTTTTGGGAATTAGTGACACTAATACAGTGATCAGTGCTAAAAATATGCACTGTCACTGTACTAATGACACTGGCTGGGAAGGGGTTATCAGGTGGGATCAAAGGGCTCAATGTGTGCCTAACATGTGATTCAGTGTAGTGTGGGAGGTGCTTTTACTAGGGGAAGGCATTGATCCATGTTCCTTGCTTTGCAGAGCCACAGGATCCATACCTTCCTCTCCTGACAGAACGGCGATCTGCCTTGTTTACATAATTTACAATGATTGGCGGGTGCTGGCGGACATCGAGTCTGCGGTACCCGCAAATCAGCTCCTGCTGTGTATAATCACAGCAGTAGCGGGTAGGTGGCGAGCATGCTTGCCCTAGACCCGGAAAGTGCGAGATCACGTACTAGGTATGTAATCCTGCGCAGGAGAGCTGCCTTGCCGCCGCATATGTAAGTTAACCAGTCTTTTTACATTTTTTTAACAAAAATAAAAACCGCAGAGGTGGGGAAAAAATGATGAAAATTTCATTTGGGTACAGTGTTGTATGCCCGCGCAATTGTCTGTCAAAGTGCGTCAGCGCTGAAAGCTGAAAATTGGTCTGGATAGGAGGGGAGTTTAAGTGCCCAGTAAGCAACTGGTTAAACGTCGCCTATGGAGATTTTTAAGGGTAAAAGTTTGTCGCAATTCCACGAGCGGGCGCAATTTTGAAGCGTGACACTCGACGTAACATTATCTTTCACAATATAAAAAAAATTGGGCTAACTTTATTCTTATTTTTTAATTCTAAAAAAGTGTATTTTTTCCAAAAAAGTGCGTTTGTAAGACCGCTGCACAAATACGGTGTGATAGAAAGTATTGCAACAACCGCCATTTTATTCTCTAGGGCAGCGATGGCGAACCTGGGCACCCCAGATGTTTTGGAACTACATTTCCCATGATGCTCCACTACACTGCAGAGTGCAAGCGCATTATGGGAAATGTAGTTCCAAAACATCTGGGGTGCCAAGGTTCGCCATCACTGATCTAGGGTGTTAGGGAAAAAAAATGTATAATGTTTGGGGGTTCCAAGTAATTTTCTAGCAAAAAAAAAAAAATTGTTTTAAACTTGTAAACAACAAATCTCAGAAAGAGGCTCGGTCCTTAAGTGGTTAATGTGGTATTCTATATAGACCAGAAATTACAATATATAGGTCATTCAATTCCTAGAAGCAAGCCTATTTTGAACATATACCTCACGACCTCTAAAAAAGGTAGCAAAGTAATTTATGCAAAGTCTGACAATGCCCATAAATCAGGGAAATCCACTAGGAGTGGAGGGAATAGAGCCTGTCCCAAATCTGTCATCTATTCCAGTAGACTACCTTCGGAGCGATCCCCTTGCATGTCCCCATCCTGTATGCACATTGTGTGTCTATTAATCACACCATTCCAGCAAGCCTGGTGCTGTACTAATAAAGGCTGTCCCCAGCTCAGTTCTGGGATAAGTTTAGGCCCAAATGCACCCCAACACCTGTACAGAACCCCTTGCTTTTTTTTTTTTCTACTCCTCGAAAAGTGCAGAGAGTCCCCCTATATTTATAAAATACCTGAACAAGTTATATCTAGTAGTAGTTGGTCACATTGAAATGGAGATTCTCTCTTTAGTTGAAGACTTTTTGTAGCTTATCCAAGCCACTCCTACAGCTCCAATGAGTATAAAGTAGATACCCCAGTATTAATATCCAAGCAGGTAGCACACACATCTTAATCCAATCACCATTGAATGTGTAGATGTTGACTGTAAAAGAACAGGATGGAAGTGTGAAAACTGCAGAACCACCCTGTTCTAGTTACAGTGCCTTAAAAAAAGTATTCACACCCCTTGAAATTTTCCACATTTTGTCACGTTTCATCCGTAAATGTATTTTATTGGGATTTTATGTGAAAGACCAACACAAAGTGGCACATAATTGTGAAGTGGAAGGAAAATGATAAATGGTTCTGAATTTTTTCTTTTACAAATAAATATATGAAAAGTGTGGCGTGCATTTGTATTCAGCCCCTTTTACTCTGATACCCCTAACTAAAATCTAGTGGAACCAAGTGCCATTAGAAGTCATCTAATTAGTAAATAGAGTCCTCCTTTGTGTAACCTAATATAAAGTATAAATATAGCTGTTCTGTGAATCCCTCAGAGGTTTGTTAGAGAACCTTAGTGAACAAACAGCATCATGAAAGGATGAAAGGAACACACCAGACAGGTCAGGGATAAAGTTGTGGAGAAGTTTAAAGCAGGGTTAAGTTATAATAAAATATCTCAAGCCTTGAACATCTCACAGAGCACTGTTAAATCCATCATCCGAAAATGGAAGGAGTATGGAACAACTACAAACCTACCAAGACATGGCCGTCCACCTAAAGGGACAGGCCGGGCAAGAAGAGCATTAATCAGAGAAGCAGAAAGAGGCCCATGGTAACTCTGGAGGAGCTGCAGAGATCCACAGCTCAGGTGGGAGAATCTGTCCACAGGACAACTATTAGTCGTGCCCTCCACGAATCTGGCCGTTATGGAAGAGTGGCAAGAAGAAAGACATTGTTGAAAGAAAGTCATAAGAAGTCCCGTTTTAGGGGGCGTGGTCAACATCACCCAGTGACCACGCCCCCTAAAACGTCACAGTCCCAGCATGCCCAGGGACTGTGACATCAAAAGGGGGCGGGGTCTCCGCCTATATAAGTCACAACGCAGCCCTCGGAGAGCAGTCCAGCCGGAGAGAGCGTTGTGTCAACATCTGGGGAAGAGAAGACAAGAAGACAAGAAGCCCAGAAGTCCGGACCTCTGCTGGCAAGAGAGCTACCTGAAGACAGCAGAGGAGCCGGCCGAAGAACTGGAACACCGGGAGAAGAGAGCGGAGAAGAACAAACCGGACGCCGGGAGAAGATGAAGCGGAGGGACCCCCGAAGCCGGAAGAAGACCCCCGAAGCCGGAGGAAGATCCCCCCCCCGGAGCTGTTTAATAAAATATTTTAAAAACCTGTGTAGTGTGTTTTATTACTTACACTTTTTCCCTAGGTGAATGGGTAGGGGTACCATGTACCCCATACTCATTCACATAGGGTGGGGTGCCGGGATCTGGGGGCCCCCTTATTAAAGGGGGCTCCCAGATTCCGATAAGCCCCCCGCCCATCAACGGCCAGGGTTGTCGGGAAGAGGCCCTTGTCCTCATCAACATGGGGACAAGGTGCTTTGGGGTGGGGGGGGGCCCCGCAGGGCGCCCCCCTCCCCCAAAGCACCCACCCCCCATGTTGAGGGCATGCGGCCTGGTACGGTTCAGGAGGGGGGGGGGGGGGCGCTCGCTCGTCCCCACCCCCTTTCCTGACCGGCCAGGCTGCGTGCTCGGATCGGGGTCTGGTATGGATTTTAGGGGGGACCCCACGCCGTTTTTTCGGCGTAGGGGCTTCCCTTTATAATCCATACCAGACCTAAGGGCCTGGTATGCTCCGTGCTCGCCGCAATAGGAAAATTTGTTTTTCCTATTGCAGCGAGCGCGAGATGCAATACCCTGCCCTCGCGTCGTATCTGGTCCGTCGGACCAGCATACACACGAGCGGGCTTTCCGTCGGACCAGCACACACACGAGCGGACTTTCCGCCCGAAACTAAGTCAGACGGAAAGATTTAAAACTTGTTTCAAATCTAGGTCCGGCGGGCTTTTGGGAAAAAGTCCGTCGGAAAAGTCCGCCGGCGCCTACACACGGGCGGATTGTCCGGCACACTCTGGTCCGCCGGACCAAGTATGCCGGAAAGTCCGACCGTGTGTACGCGGCATTAGAGTCTGCAAAAGACTTGATTCTGGGGCGGAGGTTCACCTTCCAGCAGGACAACGACCCTAAACATACAGCCAGAGCTACAATGGAATGCTTTAGATCAAAGCATATTCATGTGTTAGAATGGCCCAGTCAAAGTCCAGACCTAAATCCAATTGAAAATCTGTGGCAAGACTTGAAAAATACTGTTCACAGACGCTCTCCATCCAATCTGACAGAGCTTGAGCTATTTTGCAAAGATGAATGGGCAAAAATGTTCCACTCTAGATATGCAAAGCTGGTAGAGACATCCCCAAAAAGACTGGCAGCTGTGATTACAGTGAAAGGAGGTTCTACAAAGTATTGACTCCGGGGGGGGGGGGCTGAATACAAATGCCCAACACACTTTTCACATATTTATTTGTAAAAAAATTAAAATTATTTATCATTTTCCTTCCACTTGACAAATATGTGTCACTTTGTATTGGTCTAGCACACAAAATCCATTTACGTTTTTAGTTGTAACATGACAAAATGTGTAAAATTTCAAGGGGTATGAATACTTTTTCAAGGCACTGCACATCATTCCATCCTTGGTGTTAGGAAGGCTTCATAGGTGTTGATCATTCAATTTACATGGCTGTTCATGTCTGACGTGGATGGCCTCATTCACGGCTCTTATTATTCAGTTTTCCCCTCTGTCCAAAATATACACCTCATTGTCCTCCCTGGTGATCTGGTGCTACCTGTGTGGATATGAATGCTGGGGTAACGTCCCAACACTCCGAACTTGAGAAGAGGCTTGGTAAAGTTACAAAACATCTTTAACCCCTACCCACCGACAGTATGCATATATGCGGCCTTACTGGACTGGCCTTTTTTCCATGGGGTTGCACATATGCGTACATGCCTTTGTGCTGGGAGCGTGCAACATAGTGCGCTCCCTGCACAGAGACCAGGGTCTCCTCATGAACACCAGGTCCCCTACTAACAATCGGAACCCCCAGTTCCATGTCACCTGATCACTGTGGCAGCCTCCGATTGGCCGATTAGTCACCGTGAAGCCCGTACCTGTGTTTTCTTTCTCTCTGAATGGAGGGGAGAGATACATCGTATCTCCCTCTCCTTGCAGGGAGAAAGAAATAAACAAAATAAACAAAACGGAAAAAAAGAAAGATTATAAAAAAAATAATTGGTAGATCAAAGTTTGATCTAGGTTAGTGTTTGGGTCATGTAAGGGTCAAAGATCATGACCAGTATATTTTGGGCAAGATTCTTTTGGAAAAAGCATTTTTTTAATTATTTTTCAGTGTCAGTGTGTTTTAGGTAGGATAAAAAAAAGCAAAATGAGCACCATTGTTTCTGGGCTTTACTACGGCTACAAACAACTAACATACACATATGTGGTATTGCTGAGGCTGTCGGGAGCAGGTGAATTTATTTTGGGCTGTTCTTTGGTGGTAGGTTATGGTAGTGGCAAGAAATATACAGCTAAATTGAAAAAAAAATATTTATTTTTTTTACGATTTTGGGCCAGTTTTCCTTTGATGATAATAAAAACAAAAACAAAAATGGGAAAAAATAATAAAAAATATATATATATCCGTTACCATTTATCATCAAATGAATGCCCAATTTGTCCTGAAAAAAAAAAAGGTATAATCCACCTGGATGCACAAAGTAGTCCTGATGATTTGTTCGGTTTTACTAACACATGTCAAAGTTCGGCCCCCTCCTCCTTCCCCCGCAGACGGCCCATTCACAAAGTGCAGTGTGCCTCGCACATGCGCAATAGGAAACCAGCTGGGAAGCCACAAGGCTTCAATGCCGGTTTCCCTTAGCCAAGATGGCGGCACCAGCACCCGATTGAAAAATTGGCTCGGATGAGGACACCGCTGGATTCCTGGACAGGCAAGTGCCATAATATTAAAAGTCAGCCGATACAGCATTTGCAGCTGCTGACTTTTAATTTCTTCTGATGGAGACTGGAGCTCCGCTTTAATTAAACCTTCAGGTTTCTGCACATATCATTCAGTAACACAATATCTGTACATTTGTGAGGCCTGCCAACCAGGATCAGCTGGTTAATCCAAGATCGACTATCGCACTGGCAATTTTTAATTTTAGCAAGTGCTGAAGGACATTCACATACAGCTTTGAATGTTCATCAATTAGAAAAAAGTGGTAGAATCAGAACTTGCCTTACAAAATGATTTTAGGGTTTTTGTTCTTTTGCCAACGAAGGTGGAAAGGTGGTGCAGTGATTTCAGGCTCTCCACCTTGTTGTGGAAATTTTTATTAATGTATGTTGTCAGATGTCCCCCAGTGTCAGTTTTTCTGTAATGCGGTCATGTGAGCATATTCGTACATACAGACGTTGGTGGAAGACTATTGGCTGCAGAAACCTTCCCGTGTACACGGCAGATCTGTTTGCTCTTTTAAGGATGTTTCTTTATGCCTCACCAAGAGGCTGGCCACTCCATGGCAACCGCATCTAAACTCCTGAGTAAGCAGATCTGCGTACATGGGAACCATAGCATAACCATACAAAATTATGGCCCACTGAGCCACGATTGAGTATGGCTTGCCACATTGGTAGCAGTGGGAATGTGCACATGATCGTGTTCAGAGCCATGTAAGTAGTGTTCAAATTGTGAGACACTTTGTGTATCACAAAGACGCTTGCCGCATAGCTCTGCACATGACCATCTGCACACGTCACTACTGTGTTTCTGTTTGAATATATACGTGGCTGCGATTGGCTAATTCTGAAGCCACCACCTTCCTGTGTTATTCATGTTTATAGTATAAATAAAAGGAGCTGGCTATTGGAGGATTCTGCTAAGCTCAAGGTGATACCAGCATCTGTCTGTGTTACTTGGAGACATACAAGCGCGCTTTCCCGGCATTATATAAGAGAGCTGTATTTGTGCTTTTAAGCGCAAAGAAATTATTTGCTTATAAGGAGAAACTTAAAATTTTCCAGACAATCTCAAACAATCAGAGTGTGCTTTGCATTCATTGAGGAAGTACAAAGCATCGCGCCCTTGCCCAGTGGCCAATCTCCTGTGTTTACATTGCAGCAGAGTAGCCGCTTGGCGCGGGACCTGGAAGCTAGTGGAGATGACTACAGTAGCGGTACCTACTTCAGTGATCTCCAGACTCCTAGAGGGTCCCACAGGTATGGTATATGCATGGTTACATTGGGCCGAACAGTCTGGATGCAGTCACTGTTCGGCTGACAATTTTCCACCTAGCTACTTCAACTTATGTGGACCCGGGTGGTACTAATAGAACCACCTACAGCTCGAATTTGGGCTGATCCCTGCTGAATTCGAGCAATGTATGGCCAGCTTTACTATGTAACTATGTTGTGATTGTCTAGGCCTAACACAAGTGTATTTTTACTGTCAAACATTACTGACATGTGCATTTTGCTTCTGCAGCCTTTTCCGGAATGTAACAGCCATATAATTACATATCAGCATCAGCCATAAAACACTTTCCCATTAACTAAGAATAACGCGCTCTCTCCAAGTCTATTACGAGTGGCATTCCTGCATGCGGCTATATCAGTCTCGCCAGCCCTGCCATGGCTCATTAATAGAAAGTTATGAGAGCTCTAGAAATAGTGGGGAAGTTTAATGGACAGGAACTTTCCTAGGACTTAGCATTTCACTGAGGCTTCTGCGGATCGGCTTTATGAAGCGACCTGCACATGGGCCAGAGAATAGAGCTTATTTCAGAATCGCACACCGCAGGTAGCTTTGCAGAAGAGCTGATGACCCCCCTGAGGCTCCAGAGTCATGAGAAGAGCAACTTGGCCCAAAGCTAGGAGGGGGGAAGACAGCTATGGGACATATCCTAACTTTCTGAATCAGGGAAGAAAGGGAAGAAATGTAAACCCTAGATAATCGAATTACATTTAGATTACTAAAACACTGTATATTATAAAGAATTGCATTTGTTTAAAGGAGAAGAATGGCCATTTTAGCTGTACTTTCCCTATAGATCATAGGAGTGCAGTTAGTTCTGCACTCCTGTGACCCATTTTCAGGCAACAGTAGGCTAAAGTGATCAGCAGTGTTTGATCGCTCAGTACTCTGTCTTATAGCCGGTGATGCTGCATCCACCTAGGTGAGTAGAATTTTTTTTCTTCGAATCCCGAACTTTAGGTTTAAATCCTTTTGTTACATATATATTTTGTTTGCAGCCTTTTTGCCTGTGTCCTCCTCTGGAAGAGCCCAATTGCTGTGCTGGCCTAGCTCCTCTGCCCCTCCTCATATAAGCTCCTATGAAGCTGCCAGGGGAGGAGCAAGGGAGATTATTATAGAGCAGTGATGGCGAACCTTGGCACTCCAGATGTTTTCGAACTACATTTCCCATGATGCTCAACTACACTGCATGTGGGGTGCCAAGGTTCGCCATCACTGTTATAGACCGACATTTCAGTGACAGCTCTGAGTGTGCTGGAGCTGCTGACATCCAATCCACGATTGCAGTGCCCAGCAGCAGTCTCCAGACTTTCGGATGTCTACACAAGGAAGGTTTTTATAGGTAAATGAATGTGAAACCAATGGTCTGGTGGCAGGGTCTCTGGCCACTTGTCTACTAGGGCCATTTTTAAACTGCTGCTGGTAGACAGATTTTAAACAACGCTTTCTGATTGGACCATGTGGAGAGGCGGGGTAGAGATGTCACAATCTCCACCTGGTCCAATTAGAGAACGCTTTGCATTCACTGAGAATATGCAATGTGTTTTGTAAATGCCAAGCAAATGTCTTTGTTCACGATCAATAGGACAGCTGCTCAGCATGGGACCGAGAGGCAGCAGCAAACACTGAAGCAGTGGTACCTACTACAACAATTTCCCCCTCCATGGGCATTGGCCAGGTGTGGCACATACATACTTAGATTGGTCCAAGCTGAACCAATTTAACTACAGTAAAACCTTGGGCTGCAAGCATAATTCGTTCCGGAGATATGCTTGTAATCCAAAGCACTTGTAGATCAAAGCGAATTTCCCCATAAGAAATAATGGAAGCTCAAATGATTCGTTCCACAACCATTTATTCATATATCCTTCAGTTTAGAGTCCATAGAAAAAGTTTATAGCAATGTGATAGGTTGTGTAACCATTAAATGTCCATCCACGAATGGAAGCCTCCACAAGAGGATTAGAAGCAAAATCCAGCAGGAGCTCCAGAGTATAAAAGAGAAGAGAGGCGCCTCTAAGTGTAGTAATATGGTTATATCTAATGAAGGTACAACATTTAGCAACTCATATGGTTGATGATTAAAAGAGGCACATCTAAGTATGCAGGCATCCGGGGTAAAGATGACCATCCTCTGCACCGCCGGCTCTCACCGCTGTCCGTCTGCAATCCTGACCGGGAAGACTACCCTGCAGTAGAGCGATCGGAGAGCGAGGCTTTAAGTGCTCATGGAGCTTGTGGAAGGGATGACATCGATGGTAGTGTGGAGGACGGTCTATGTGGACAGCTTCACCCCGGATGCCTGCATTAATCATCAACCATGTGAGTTGCTAAATGTTGTACCTTCATTAAATGTAACTATATTGCTACACTTAGAGGCGCCTCTCTTCTCTTTTATACCCAGTTGTGACATGACGCTACTTGTATATCAAGACACCGCTTGTATATCAAGTCAAAATGTATTAAAAAATTTAGCTTGTCTTGCAAAACGCTCTTAAACCAAGTTACTCTCAAAATCAAGGTTTTACTGTATGCGAAATAGTCCATACCGAATCTTCAGCTTTGATGAAAGCTTTGAAATGACTGAGCCATTCCCACTGTTAAGCCTCCTACACACGATCGGATTGTTGGCCAACAGAGCATGAGACTTTTGTCCGAAGGGCGTGTGTCGGGAACTTGTCTTGCATACTAACGGCACACAATTGTCGGCCAACAAACACGAACGCAGTGACGTACTACGTAGAATTTCATCTCTTGCACGCCACCCTTTGGGCACCTTCTGCTAATGTCGTGTTTGGTGAGCAATGATTTCGAGCATGCGTGTTTGTACTTTGGACTTTTGTGTGACGGACTTGTGTACAGACGATAGGAAAATCCGACAACAGACCGTTGTCCGCCGAAAATTTACTAGCCTGCCATCCAACATTTGTTGGCAGAAAGTTGGACAACAATTGTCTGGTGGAGCGTACGAACGGTCGGATTTTAGGCCAACAGTCTGTCATCACACAATTCCCTGCCGAAAATCCGATCGTATGTACGAGGCTTTGGTGACATCTTTGCTACACCTACAATTCACTATGTTGTGCCACATCTTTTTTTTCTCCTCTAGGTGCCTCTACATCTTACAAATTAGGAAGCTGAAGTCTCCTCTCTTATCTACAGCCCTGTTCATTTGTGTCTCACAAACTCCCCCTCCCATCACAGTGCAGCTCCTGTTGGGGGTTCAGCAATGTGAAGTTTGCCAATCCAGAAAGCAGGAACAGAACTAGGTGTGGCCAGGTGCTGATTCACAAACTACAGGCTGATAGCCAAGCCTCTCTGCAACAGGTTATCATCCCACTGTAGTGCAAGCAGGTTCAGCCAACATGAGTGGCAACTCTGCTTGCAATCAAGGAGCAGTGCAGCCATGTAGCCACACCATCACAGGAAGCTGCATTAGGTTCACTCCACTGGCAAGAACAAGAGGGATTTGGGGAATAGGCATTTAGCGCCGGTTCACACAGGGGCAACACGACTCTGGCCGCGACTTTGCGAGGCGACCTGGACACGACCTGAGGGCGACACGACAGCGCGACTTGGGGCGACTTACAAGGCGACTTCAAGTCGCCTCCAGTACAGGAAACTTTCCAGTGGCCAATCAAACAACAATCAGCTCTGGGGGAGGGAGGGGTTTGCTTGAAAAAACCATCTTCTCTTCCTGTGAAGTCGCTTCACTATAGACCATGATCCGACTTGTAGGCGACTTCCATTGAAATCAATGGGTACAAGTCGCCTACAAGTCGCCTTGAAGTAGTACAGGGACCTTTTCTGAAGTCGGAGCGACTTCAGTAGCGTACATATAGACGGCTCTCATTCACTTACATGGACTTTCAGATGTCAAGCGACTTGGGGCGACTTGAGGTCTGACAAGTCGGATCCCAAGTCGCGGTAGTGTGAACCGGCACTTAGGGTTTTGCCTGTAGAAGTAACTAATGTTGCTAAGAGACATATGAGGATGGAGGTCCCACCACTTCCTCAAACTCAATCGACCCAAAACCGAGCTCATAAGGGCTCATGCAGAAAGGACGTTTTAAAAACCCCAGCTCTACAGAAGAGCTAAAAATGCCTGTGTTTAGCCACGTTTTTACAGAAGCGTTTTTTTCCCACGTTTTTCATTAAAAACACTGTTTATAATGTAAAAACGCCTAAAAACGTCAAATGCGGCTTGGCGTGTTTAGCTGTGTTTTTTGGCGTTTTTCATTTTTAATGCTCCTGGAAGCACAGGTTGTTTTTTTTTTTCTTCTACTGCCCCTAAACGCTTATGTCTCCACGCTGGGCATGGACACACAAGCTAACATGGAGGGGCGCTTAGAGGCAGTTAAAAAAAAACGTCAACTGCCCCTAACAGCAGCTGTAAAAACGTCCTGTGTGCATGAGCCCTAATACTTCCTCCCCTTCTCTGTCAAGATTGACGCTGCACCTAATAACCCGTCCCCGCATGCCAAGGTGCTGGGTGTTCTACTGGACTCTGAACTCTCCTTTTGGCCCCACATCCAATCACTGACCAAAGCTTGCCACATCAACCTCCGCAACATTTCTAAAAAACGCCTCTTCGTTACCAATGACCCCACAAAGCCCCTGGTCCGCTTCTTGGTCATCTCTCCTCGACTACCGCCAACTCTCTCCTCATTGGCTTACCTTTACATAGGCTACCTCCCCTTCTGTCCATCACGAATGCAGCTGCCAGAGACCTCCACCTTATCAATCGCTCCGTGTCTGCCAATCCCTGCATTGGCTGTCACTCACCCCAACAAATTAAATTCAAAACACTAACAATAACTTACAAAGCCATCCACAACTCGGCCCCAAGCTACATCACCAGCCTAGTCTCAAAGTACTAACCAAATTGGTCTCTTCGTTCCTTCCAAGGCCTCCTCCCATGCTAACCTCCAGGACTTTTCAAGAGCCTCTCCCATCTTCTAGAACTCCCTACCCCAATCTGTCAAACTATCTCCTACACGGTCTACTTTTAGACATTCCCTGTAAAAACCTTCTCCTCAAAGAAGCCTATCCTGCCCCCACCTAACAACTATACATTTATTTTCTACATCAGCTCATCCCCCACAGGTATTACCTTTTGTATCACTTGATCACTTTAGAGTGTAAGCTCCAACGAGCAGGGCCCTCTGATTCCTCCTGTATTGAACTGTATTGTTGTACTGTCTGCCCTCATGTTGTAAAGCGCTGCGGAATCTATTGACGCTATATAAATCATGTATTATAATATTAATAATAAATAGTTGTGCACTGAAATGAAAATTTGGGTCCTGAAACCAAAAAATTCAGGATGCACTTGACGGAAACCAAAATTGACGCATTTTAAGATATATATATATATATATCTATCTATATATCTATCTATATTTCGGTCTTTTTCCACCGGGAGGTGTGCGCCGAATGTGGCGACGGTGAGCCAGGCCGCCTGGCCTGACCTTTCCCAAGACGGACGGGGCTGAGGATCTATATCTATAGATAGATATATCTATAGATATATCTATTTTATAAATAATTGTATTATTTTTTACTTTTTAATTCATTTCATACCCAGAAAGCTTTTCCTGAAAAATTGTATGTTAGTGCAAATAAAAAAAACGTATCACGGACAGTACTCAATTTTCTCTGTCACAATTGCACTAATACGGCTACAATCACATCAAGTATAATTTCATGAATTTAAATGAATACAAGTTTTATTGCCGGCCATTATTGGCACCTTTTGAAGCAGTGTTAAAAATCCTGCTTGTTGCTTCTTTTTTGGCACATATTTGGCAAACTGGACCAAAAACGCACCTCCCCACTGAAATGCATTGAAACCGCAGAAAGAATGCCTCAAAAATACACCCATGTCGTATTTTTGATACCTTTTTTTGAGTCAAATGAGCTATGAAAAACACACCATAAGTGCGGCGAAATCATGTCAAAATTGCGGCCAAAATTGTAGTAAAATCGCGTGCATTTTCAGCAGCCATTAATTGGTACTTTGTTTTCTTTCGGCATAATGCTGAAAACCCTATTATCAGCCAATTATTTTGGCGCCTGAAATTTCGGTGCATCAATAAGAGTAATAATAACAACTTGCCGACCGTCCCATATCACATTTACTGCTACGGGGCGGCCGTGCCAGATACCTGGAAGTGCAGCATCACGTATATATACACTGTACGCAATTCTGCACTTCCAGTTATTGGGCGCAAGTGCGTGCTGGCGGCGGCTTGCTCCCGCTGTGATCTTACACAGCGGGAGCCGATCAGCGTGTCAGCCGGCACCCGCATATAGTTCGTTACACAGGCAGATTGGCAGTCTAAACAAGGCAGATTGTCGTTCTGCCAGTACAGAAGGCAAGAAAATCCCGTGTTGCTGTAAAGCAGGAACACCAATCCATGTCTTCCCCTAGTAAAAGCACCTCCCCAATACACTGAAACATTAGCTAGGCACACATTTAACCCTTTTGATCACCCCTGGTGTTAACCCCTTCCCATCCAGTGTCATTAGTACAGTGACCGTGCATATTTTTAGGACTGTATTAGTGTCACTGGTCCCCAAAAAAATGTGTCAGTGTCTGATCTGTCAGCTGCAATATTGCAGTCCCGCTATAACTCACCGATTTTTATTTTTATTTTCCCAATTGCTGCATGTACACTATATTATTGTAATTTCTGTTTATGTATCTTTACGCTAGATTATACAGTACATCTGTAAACCCCTGAAGAAGGAATTTTATAGGTAAACTCTGAAACATGTTGGGTTTCTGACTGTTATATGATTGATGGCGATCTCTCACCGTAGAGACCCTCTCCTATACCTCAGGATTAGCTGTATGGATATGTTCAATATAACCATTGGCACTGTCTTTTAACCATGTTTTTTATGGATATTGTATTTCTTTAATAAATTTTGATACTGTTTGATATACCTATTTACTCTTCTCTATACATATTCTAATAAACCCTCACCCGTACAATCCCCGGGGCATTTTCTCCAAAAACTTTTTTTTCTTATAAGTCACTGATGGCCACCATTACTAGTAAAAAAAAAAAAATTTAAAACAAAACAAATAAAAAAATCCATAAATATATCCCATAGTTTGTGGACGCTATAACCAAATCAATATACGCTTATTGGAAATTTTTTTTACCAAAAATATGCAGCAGAATACATATTGGCCTAAACTGATGAAGAAATTTGATTTTTTACATTTTTTTTATTGGATGTGTTTTATAGCAGAAAGTAAAAAATATATTTTGCTTTTCAAAAATTTTTATAGCGCAAAAAATAAAAATCACAGAGGTGATTAAATACCATAAAAAAAGAAAGCTCTATTTGTGGGGGGAAAAAAAGACCTACATTTAATTTGGGTACAGTGTCGCACTTGTCAGTTAAAATAACGCAGTGCCGTATAGCAAAAATTGACCTGGTCATGAAGGGGGGGGGGGGGGGGGGATTTTTCCAGGGGGGAAACGGATAATAATGTTATCAAATGTGTCCATACACATAAGGTCATTTCGAGGCATATTTTAAGCTCAGTGTTTAGCGGCAGAAAAAACCCTCCTTGGTTTACGTTTTTGAGAGCAGTTTTCTGGCAGAAAAAAAAAATGCTAAACATTTCTAAATGCTAGCAAAAAAACCACTCAAAATTTGCATTTTTTTTCCTTCCAAGAGCACTGGCGTTTTTTTTTGTTTTTTTTTTAAATCGGGCAAACGATCGTCCGATTTTCCTTGTTGTTTTACAGCAAAATCAGAACTGATGAATGCAATTTCCTACGAAAATTCTCGTACGACAAAGGTTTGTTGTTTATTATCATGCGCAGTCTTTCTTTTCTGATTTTTCTTGCATGAAAATCATAGGAAAACGGTACACATTAAAAACTAAAATAGTTTGTTCTGTTCCCGTACGAGAAAAATTTTAGGAGTTTGTCCCTTCGGGAATTTTTGTACGAAAACTCGGAATCGGCTGCCGAAATTCTTCGGACACTATAAGAAATTCTTCGCTCGATTTTTTCTTATAGTGTGTAGACTGGTAAAATTATTTTATATAGTTGTGTTTTGGTTTGCTATCTGTTTACATCCAATAAAGTACACTGCTGCCCGTCTGCCCATTCGTAGACAACACACAATTCCCTTTCCTTCGGATCTTGTCAGTAAGAGGTGAACAATGACGTGTCATGTTGCTCTGACCCGTGTAATAATGTCTAGGCATAATACTCGTGTTCTTAGAATTGACTCGGCAGATTTTCATTTCTAGGAACAATGCTCCTAAATACAATAAATAAGGATGATACACGTTAGATATTGATGTATAGGAGGACAACTAGAGGAGACAGACTAAACTTCCCTTAATGTGAGAAACACATTTTACTCTTCAAAAGTACATTTTGACTTCAGACAATAATCATTTTTATCTTTATGATTCTCTGTGAATTTTTTTTTTTTTTTTTTTTTTTTTTTTTTAACTTGGACGGACTTTACAATAAAATTTCAGGCAAGGTAAGGTAAGATTTAGATGATCATCTTTCTTACTTCAAGTTGTGTCTTCAGCCCCAAAGTGACAGGAAGATGAATGAAAGCTCCACCTCCTCCATTCATAGAGCACTTTTCATTGTGGGAAGCGATAGTACAGCTTTTATGAATAGGGGGGAGGGGCGGAGAGAGCGGGCATAGTCGTCACTTTTGACAGGTGTCTGTGGCATGTCCAGGGGCTTGTATAAAACACCCACAGCACCAGAAGTTCCCAGCTACAGGGGTACCAGGGAAGGAGGGGGACAGAGGACTGAAGATGTAACCAAACAGTGCAGCCATCAACACAAGGGATGCTTCTCATGCAATATAAGTACTGACCGTTGTGCTGATTAAAAAACTAAAAACTAACGTTAAAGTGGTTGTAAACCCTTACCATAGATCCTCCAGTGATTCACAGAGATGAAACAAAACCTACTACACAATTTGTACTAGTTTATCTGCAGTCTTCTTTTCTCTACATCCCTGCAAAGTCCAGGATTTATAAAGCTTGTCTGAGCTTTTAGAAAAAAAAAAAAAAAAGAGGGCAGAGAGCTGAAATTCCACACTGCGTAGCTCAGCTTTTTTTCCGAAAAGGTGAACTTACACTTTAAAGTGATACTAAAGTCTTTTTTTCTCCGTTGAAAAATAAAAAAGCATGTTATACTTACCTCCTCTGTGCAGTAGTTTTGCACTAAGCAGCTCAGATCCTCCTCTCCCCCCCCCTACACTTCTAGCACCTACCTCCTGCCGAGTGCCCCCACAGCAAGCAGCTTGCTATGGGGGCACAGGAGCCGCTGCTCTGTGTGTCCATTCAGACACGGAGCCACGGCTTGGACCCCCCCTCTCTATCCTCATTGGCTCACTGACTTTGATTGACAGCAATGGGAGTCAATGATGCCCGCTGATGCCTGAGCCATTGAGGAGGGAGAGTCCCCGACAGCCGAGGCCGTCGTACAACATCGCTGGATCGAGTTCGGGCTTGGGTAAGTAATAAAATGCATGAAGATAAAGAAAAACTTCTGTGTGCAGCAGCCCCCTAATACTTACCTGAGCCCCATCTTGATCCAGCTGTGTCCACGAGAGCCTCGCCTCCAGCTAGGTCCACGAGAGCCTCGCCTCCAGCTAAGTCCACGAGAGCCTCGCCTCCAGCTAAGTCCACGAGAGCCTCGCCCCCAGCTAAGTCCACGAGAGCCTCGCCCCCAGCTAAGTCCACGAGAGCCTCGCCCCCAGCTAAGTCCACGAGAGCCTCGCCCCCAGCTAAGTCCACGAGAGCCTCGCCCCCAGCTAAGTCCACGAGAGCCTCGCCTCCAGCTAAGTCCACGAGAGCCTCGCCTCCAGCTAAGTCCACGAGAGCCTCGCCCCCAGCTAAGTCCACGAGAGCCTCGCCCCCAGCTAAGTCCACGAGAGCCTCGCCCCCAGCTAAGTCCACGAGAGCCTCGCCCCCAGCTAAGCCCACGAGAGCCTCGCCCCCAGCTATGCCCACGAGAGCCTCGCCCCCAGCTATGCCCACGAGAGCCTCGCCCCCAGCTATGCCCACGAGAGCCTCGCCCCCAGCTATGCCCACGAGAGCCTCGCCTCCAGCTATGCCCACGAGAGCCTCGCCTCCAGCTATGCCCACGAGAGCCTCGCCTCCAGCTATGCCCACGAGAGCCTCGCCTCCAGCTATGCCCACGAGAGCCTCGCCTCCAGCTATGCCCACGAGAGCCTCGCCTCCAGCTATGCCCACGAGAGCCTCGCCTCCAGCTATGCCCACGAGAGCCTCGCCTCCAGCTATGCCCACGAGAGCCTCGCCTCCAGCTATGCCCACGAGAGCCTCGCCTCCAGCTATGCCCACGAGAGCCTCGCCTCCAGCTATGCCCACGAGAGCCTCGCCTCCAGCTATGCCCACGAGAGCCTCGCCTCCAGCTATGCCCACGAGAGCCTCGCCTCCAGCTATGCCCACGAGAGCCTCGCCTCCAGCTATGCCCACGAGAGCCTCGCCTCCAGCTATGCCCACGAGAGCCTCGCCTCCAGCTAGGTCCACGAGAGCCTCGCCTCCAGCTAGGTCCATGAGAGCCTCGCTTCTTGCTGTGGGGGCACCCGGCCGGAGGGAGGGGACAGGAGCGTCATCAAGGGACACGAGAAGAGGAAGATCAGGGCCACTCTTTGCAAAACCACTGCACAGAGCAGGTAAGTATATCATGTTTTTTTTTCTTAATTTTAATTTAAAAAAACAACAAGACTTTAATGACGCTTTAGCTTTATTTGGTTGCTTTAAATGGTAGAAGGTGGTACCATACAAGTGAAGTGTGATTACATGAGACCTAGCTTGTTCCTCTGAACTCATCTGTAGCCAAACCTCTGTGTATGCATTTTGTTTTACACCAAGGAACTGAATCTTTAATCATTCACACAACATACAGCGCAGATAACCCTGCTGACCCCACCCACTGCCCTACTGACACCAACCAGATTTTAATACACTTTAAAATGTTGGTTTACATTTATTTATAATAGTGTTTGTGTATGTGTATATATATACACACACACACACATACTGTACACAGTATCTCACAAAGGTGAGTACACCCCTCCCATATCTGTAAATATTTTATTACATCTTTTCAGGTGACAACACTGAAGAAATGACACTTTGCTACAATGTAAAGTAGTGAGTGTACAGCTTGTATAACAATGTAAATTTGCTGTCCCCTCAAAATAACTCAACACACAGCCATTAATGTCTAAACCGCTGGCAACAAAAGTAAGTACACCCCTAAGTGAAAATGTCCAAATTGGGCCCAATTAGCCATTTTCCCTCCCCGGCGTCATGTGACTCGTTAGTGTTACAAGGTCTCAGGTGTGAATGGGGAGCAGGTGTGTTAAATTTGGTGTCCTCGCTCTCACTCTCTCATACTGGTCACTGGAAGTTCAACTTGGCACCTCATGGCAAAGAACTCTCTAAAAGATCAGAAAAAAAGAATTGTTGCTTTACATAAAAAGATCCAGTGATAGCAAACATTGGCACCCCAGATGTTTTGGAACTACATTTCCCATGATGCTCACCTACACTGCAGAATGCATGAGCATCATGGAAAATGTAGTTCCAAAACCAAGGTTCGCCATCACTGGCCAAGGCTATAAGAATATTGCCAAGACCCTGAAACGAAGCTGCAGCACGGTGGCCAAGACCATACAGCGGTTTACCAGGACGGGTTGCACTCAGAACAGGCCTCTCCATGGTCGACCAAAGAAGTTGAGTGCACGTGCTCAGCATCATATCCAGAGGTTGTCTTTGGGAAATAGACATATGAGTGCTGCCAGCATTGCTGCAGAGGTTGAAGGGGTGGGGGGGTCAGCCTCTCAGTGCTCAGACCATACGCCGCACACTGCATCAAATTGGTCTGCATGGCTGTCATCCCAGAAGGAAGCCTCTTCTTAAGATGATGCACAAGAAAGCCCGCAAACAGTTTGCTGAAGACAAGCAGACTAAGATCATGGATTACTGGAACCATGTCCTGTGGTCTGATGAGACCAAGATAAACTTCTTTGGATCAGATGGTGTCAAGCGTGTGTGGGGGCAACCAGGTGAGGAGTACAAAGACAAGTGTGTCTTGCCTACAGTCAAGCATGGTGGTGGGAGTGTCATGATCTGGGGCTGCATGAGTGCTGCCGGCACTGGGGAGCTACAGTTCATTGAGGGAACCATGAATGCCAACATGTACTGTGACATACTGAAGCAGAGCATGATCCCCTCCCTTCGGAGACTGGGCCGCAGGGCAGTATTCCTACATAACGACCCCAAACACACCTCCAAGACGACCACTGCTTTGCTAAAGAAGCTGAGGGTAAAGGTGATGGACTGGCCAAGCATGTCTCCAGACCTAAACCCTATTGAGCATCTGTGAGGCATCCTCAAATGGAAGGTGGGGGAGCGCAAGGTCTCTAACATCCACCAACTCTGTGATGTCATCATGGAGGAGTGGAAGAGGACTCCAGTGGCAACCTGTGAAGCTCTGGTGAACTCCATGCCCAAGAGGGTTAAGGCAGTGCTGGAAAATAAAGGTGGCCACACAAAATATTGACACCTTGGGCCCAATTTGGACATTTTCACTTAGGGGTGTACTTACTTTTGTTACCAGCGGTTTAAACATTAATGGCTGTGTGTTGAGTTATTTTGAGGGGACAGCAAATTTACACTGTTATACAAGCTGTACACTCACTACTTTACATTGTAGCAAAGTGTCATTTCTTCAGTGTCTCTCTCTCTCTCTAATATATATATATATAGATATATACACACACACACACACACACACACACACACACATATTTTATATATACACACACTATATATATATATATATATATATATATATATATATATATATATATATATATATATATATATATATACACATACATACATACACACACACACACACATATATATATATATACACACATACACACACATACATATACATACATATACACCAACACCAACACACACACACACACACACACACACACGTTTGATCTTTGGGGTGCACACCTATGGCGGAGTCATTTCTGTCCTGCAGCTCAAACAAGTAGCAGGCTGCGGGGCAAGAATGACCTTTAAAAAGAAATTTTAAAAAAAAGAGCGCAAATTTGGAGTGCGACTTGTTGGCAGGAGGACATCATCCCCTACACTATGGAAGTTGGGGGGTTGATTATATTTAACTTTTTCAACCTACAGGTGTCTTGTCTAGTTTTTATTTGAGGTTTGAGTAAGGGAGAAAGGGACTACATTTAAAAAGAGGACCTTGCATGGACAGATGGCTATATGAATGCCAGTGATACAGTTGAGGATATTTTGGTAATGTCTATATTGGTTGTGATTCTGTCAGGGATTCAAGCCTGTCATTACGTGTGGATTTACACCCACTGGGTTGTTTTATAAAGAGATGACTGCCATTCATTTTAGGCTGAATAGTTACCATAATATTAATAACATGTCTGCTGCCAGCCGTCTAAAACATGAATAGTGCCACCTCAACTTGCTCCTTTCCAGGTGTCCGTGTTGTGCTAAATCTGCATAGTCCTCATATCCTGAATGGTCCGCTATCGGAATGGGCTAAAGAAGCACGTTCCATTGCTGTCATTCTACTGCAGTCTCATCTCAGTCTTCCATACTGAAGGAGACTGAACAGCACAGTCTTATGACAACCAGGCACAGCTCTGCCCAAAATCATTGTGAGAAGCTTGCCAACGCTGGTTGCAAATCTGGAGTTATTTTTTAACCTTAGTACATGTTACTAGTTTAGCAGGCAAGTAAAAGTGCTTGCATGAAGAAGGATGAGCTCATGCCTATCACTGTGCTGCTGCTCCTTTACTGTCCTATCAGCAGGTCAGGGTAGGTCCAGGCCCAAGCTACACCGCTGAGCCACAGCAGAGAAAAGCAAGGTCCACAGTCTGGCAGGGATGCAAAAATTGTTGCTCAAAATGACATGTATTTTTTTTTTTAACTTTGGCTTGGAAATCAGTGTACATTTAACCACTTCAGGTTTTACCCCCTTAATGACTGGGCCATTTTGTGCTATACGGCACTGCGTCGCTTTAACTGACAATTGCGCGGTCGTGCGACTCTGTACCCAAATAAAGTTGATGTCCCTTTTTCCCCACAAATAGAGCTTTCTTTTGGTGGTATTTGATCACCTCTGCGGTTTTTATTTTTTGCACTAAAAAAAATAAAAAATAAAAAATAGACAATTTCGAAAATAAAAAAATATATATTTATTTCCTGGTATAAAACCTACCCAATAAAAAAAATATGAAAGAATCTGAATTCATCAATTTAGGCCAATATGTATTCTACTACATACATGTTTTTGGTATAAAAAAAAAAATTTAAATAAGCATATATTGATTGGTTTGCGCAAAAGTTATAGCGTCTACAACAATGTTTCTCAACTCCAGTCCTGCAGGCACCCCAACAGGTCATGTTTTCAGGATTTCCCTCAGATGAAACGGCTGTGGTATTTACTAAGGCAGTGCTAAAAATATTTACTGACATTGTACTAATGACACTGGCAGGGAAAGGGGTTAACATCAGGGGCGATAAGGGGTTAACTGTGTTCCCTGGGTTTGTTTACTAACTGTAAGGGGGATAGGCTGCCTGGGATAACACAGAGAGCCATCTTCCTGCATAGCAAAAAGACAAGATCTCAGTGTAATCCCCTGTCAAAACAGAGATCTGCCTTGTTTACATCAGCAGATCCCCGTTCTGTCTCTGCGGGGAACGATCGCGGGTGACTCGCTGATTGGCTCCCCCGCTGGCAGTTTGCCGCGCTTGCACCCACAGGAGCTAGTGCATGGATCGCCATACCTGCACGGCGATTTGGGCAGCCGAGCCACCTTGCCGCAGTACAACTGTGGCGGTGGTCGGCAATGGTTAAATGAGGGGATAAAGTGGTTGATTTACTAAAGGGAAGTAGACTGTGCCCTTTGCATGTGCAGTTGCTCCAGAGCTTTGAAAATGAGGTAAAGCTTCACTTTACAGAGAATACCCAATTGCAAGGAAGCAAAACAAATATTAATGAAAAAAAAAAGCATTTTTGCTTGCACATGATTGGATGATGGATGTCAACAGAGCCCCCCCCCCCCCCCCCATTCACTAAGTTCTGGAGCAACTGCACATTATATTTGCCTTTAGTAAATCAACCCCATAGAATTACAATTGACAGTGAGGGAAAAAAGTATTTGATTCCCCTGCTGATTTTGTACGTTTGCCCGCTGACAAAGAAATTGCCATTCTATAATTTTAATGGTAGGTTTATTTTAACAGTGAGAGACAGAACAACAAATATATCCCGAAAAACGCATTTCAAAAAAGTTATAAATTGATTTGCATTTTAATGAGTGAAATAAGTATTTGATCCCTATCAATCAGCAAGATTTCTGGATCCCAGGTGTCTTCTACACAGATAACGAGCTGAGATTAGGAGCACCTTGTTTTAGGAAGTGCTCCTAATCTCAGCTTGTTACCTGTATAAAGGACACCTGTCCACAGAAACAATCAGATTCCAATCTCTCCATCATGGCCAAGACCAAAGACCTGTCAAAAAGGATGTCAGGGACAATATTGTAGACCTACACAAGGCTGGAATTGGCTACAAGACCAACACCAAACAGCTTGGTGAGAAGGTGACAACAGTTGGTGCAGTAGTTATTCGCAAATAAAAGAAACAAAATAACTGTCAATCTCCCTCGGTCTGGGGCTCCATGCAAGATCTCACCTTGTGGAGTTTCAATTACCATGAGAACAGAGAAGAATCAGCCCAGAACTACACAGGAGAATCTTGTCAATGATCTCAAGGCAGCTGGGACCATAGTCACCAAGAAAACAATTGGTAACACACTACGCCATGAAGGACTGAAATCCTGCAGCGCCCGCAAGGTCCCCCTGTTTAAGAAAGCACATGTACAGGCCCGTCTGAAGTTTGCTAATGAAAATCTGAATGATTCAGAGGAGAACTGGGTGAAAGTGTTGTGATCAGATGAGACCAAAATCCAGCTCTTTGGCCTCAACTCAACTCGCCGTGTTTGGAGGAGGAGAAATGCTGCCTATGACCCCAAGAACACCATCCCCACCGTCAAACATGGAGGTGGAAACATTATGCTTTGGGGGTGTTTTTCTGCGAAGGGGACAACTTCACCGCATCAAAGGGACGATGGACGGGGCCATGTACCATCAAATCTTGGGTGAGAACCTCCTTCCCTCAGCCGGGGCATTGAAAATGGGTCGTGGATGGGTATTCCAGCATGACAATGACCCAAAATGCACGACCAAGGCGACAAAGGAGTGGCTCAAGAAGAAGCACGTTAAGGTCCTGGAGTGGCCTAGCCAGTCTCCAGACCTTAATCCCATAGAAAATATGTGGAGGGAGCTGAAGGTTCAAGTTACCAAACGTCAGCCTCGAAACCCTCATGACTTGGAGAGGATCTGCAAAGAGGAGTAGGACAAAATCCCTCCTGAGATGTGTGCAAACCTGGTGGCCAACTACAAGAAATGTCTGACCTCTGTGATTGCCAACAAGGGTTTTACCACCAAGTACTAAGTCACGTTTTGCGAAGGGGTCAAATATTTATTTCACTCATTAAAATGCAAATCAATGTATAACTTTTCTGAAATGCGTTTTTTTGGATCTTTTTGTCGTTCTTCTGTCTCTCACTGTTAAAATAAACCTACCATTACAATTATAGACCATTATATTATAAGTAATTTCTTTGTCAGTGGGCATACAAAATCAGCAGGGGGTCAAATACTTTTTTCCCCTCACTGTATCTATAGCTGAAAGTTTTTCTTTTGATAGAGTGGGGAAGGATTATAACCTCTGTCAAGTTTTTATTTCTTTCTGTGTCCCCACTAGCTAAATTCAGCCCGTTTGCCCCAGTGACAGTGGTCACTGACAGAAAGGAAATGATGGGAAATCTGAAATTGCACCGTTGTCACCAGAACAGAAATAGAAAGAATGTGTTCCAATGGGGACACCTGTTTCATTAACAACTGTCTAAGAGGGCAGTTTTGCTAATTTTTCATTGATTTCCAGTTATGTCTCTGGGACAGGAAGTAAAGGGAAATCTCCCCAGCAAAACAGACTACAATTTTTTTTTTTAGCCCTTCCCTACTATATAAAAACAGGAAACAAATTGTGGTTAACACCATCGATTGGACCCTCCTGCAGCACCAACTTGACCTCCATTTACTCACCTGTGCGCTCTTGCAGTGCAACTGCACTTGCAACGTGCACTATTTGTCTTTAGTAAATCCACCACACTGAATATTTATTATTTGTATGAATATTTAAAATGGTTGTAAACCTCAGACATGAAGTATGAACAAAGCCTATCCTTCTATAATGTGTACTTCAATTAAGAGCACGAAGTGTCACTTTTGTCTGCTGCTTCGTTCCTCTGCTATCAGCATGAATCACTTCTGACAACTTTTCCTGACATCAAAAGAAAAAAGGTGACAGGGGAGGGGCCTTTAGCTGATTGACAGCCTCAGCTCTGTTCATACCCCAATCAGCTCTCAGAGCTCTCCTCACTGAACTTTGCAGAGTGTAACTTCAGCTCTCTTCCCCCTTTTTTTCTGAAATCTCAGTCAAGCTTATAAATTTAGCACTTTAACTACTTCAATACCGGGCACTTACACCCCCTTCCTGCACAAGACAATTTTCAGCTTTCAGCACTGTCGCTGTTTAAATGACAATTGTGCGGTCATGCAACACTGTACCCAAACAGAATTTTTATCATTTTGTTCCCACAAATAGAGCTTTCTTTTGGTGGTATTTGATCACCTCTGCGTTTTTTATTTTTTGCTAAACAAATAAAAAAAAACACTAAAATTTTGAAAAAAAAAAAAAAAAGTTTTTCTTTTGTTTCTGTTATAAAAATTTGTAAATAAGTATTCTCCTTCACTGATGGGCACTGATAAGGCGGCACCGACGTGGTGGCATGGGCGGCACTGATATGCAGCATTAATAGGCGGCACTGATGAGCACTCATGGGTGGCATTGGTGGGCACTGATAGGCGGCACTGATAGATGGCATTGTTAGGCATCACTGATGGCACTGGCAGGCATTGGGGATGGGCACTGATTGGCATTTCCCTGGTGGTCTAGGGTGGCATACCTGGTGGTCCAGTGTGGTGGCCATCCCTGTTGATCTGGCGGCATCCTGGTGGTCCTGGGCGGGCATCCAATCAGCACAGCCCTGTCAGAAGAGCAGCCGATCGGCTCTCCTCTACTCGCGTCTGTCAGATGCGAGTGTGGAAAAGCCGATCAACGGCTCTTCCTGTTTACATTGTGATCAGCCGTGATTGGACACGGTTGATCACGTGGTAAAGAGCCTCCATCAGAGGCTCTTTACCGAGATCGGTGTAGCGGTGTGTCAAAATGGCACACCGCACCACCGATCGACTCGATGCGTGCCCCCACGGGCACGCAAGAGCAGTTGTTCTGGAGGGCCGTCATATGGCGTCCACCCAGAACGAGAGCCATGCCGCCCAGCCTTCATTTGACAGCCAGGAAGTGGTTAAACAGATTTAGAGAAGAGGAGACTGCAGATAAACAGGTAAAATTTACATAGGAGGATTTGTTTAATCTCTGTGTATCACCTGAGGCCAGTCACTTCACTGGGTATTAGGAAGGGCTTACAACCACTTTAATTAATTATCCATTTATGTGAAAAGAAAATTCCTTATTAGGCCTCATTCAGACGGGCGCTGGCACTCATATTGTAAGCAGAAGGCGTTCGTTTTGGCGTCTGTGCCCTTTCCTATGCAAGCAGCCTATGGAAGTGGCTGCAGATCCAGCCTCTTCACAGAACCATCCATGCGTCAAAATTGGACAGCCGTGCAGCAGTGGGTGCAGACAGCGTGCGTCAGGGTGGGGCTCCCGTTCCTGTGCAGCTGTCAAATTTTGACACTGCATCCACTTTCATAGGCTGCCCTGCAGGCAGCTGGGGGGCAGATAGAGATATCAGCAGCCTCCTGCACACAGTATGGGTGCCAGCACCCATCTTAACCACTTGCCGCCCGCCATATAACAAAATGACGTCAGCAAAGTGGTTGCGATATCCTGACCGGACGTCATATGACGTCTTTCAGGAAATCAAGCCGCTACGCATCCCCAGCGGCGATCGTTGTTGCGTCGGGTCAGTCTGACACACCGCAACTATGATCTAGGTAAAGAATCTCTGACAGAGGCTCTTTACCACGTGATCAGCTGTGTTCAATCACGGCTGATCACCATGTAAACAGGAAGAGCCGTTGATCGGCCTTTCCTCACTCACGTCTGACAGACGCGAGTAGAGAAGAGCCGATCGGCTGCTCTCCTTACATGGGGGGGTCTGTGCTGATTGTTTATCAGCGCAGCCCCCCCTCGGATGCCCGCCCAGGACCACCAGGGATGGCCACCACACTGGACCACCAGGTATGCCACCCTAGACCACCAGGGAAATGCCAATCAATGCCCAGGCAGCTGCCAATCAGTGCCAAAGTAAAACGCCTGCCAGTGCCACGAGTGATGCCTATCAGTTAAATCTATCAGTGCCAGCCATCAGTGCCCATCAGCGCCGCCTTTCCGTGCCCATCAGTGCCACCCATAAGTACCCATCAGTGCAGCCTTTCTGTGCCCAGTGTCGCCTATCAGTGCCCACCAGTGTCACCAATGAGTGCCCATCAGTGCCACCTATCCATGCCCAGTGCCCATGAGTGCCACCTCATCGGTGCCCATCAGTGAAGGAGAAAACCTACTTATTTAAAAAATTTTATAACAAAAACAAAGAACCTTTTTTTTTAAAAAAAAAATTTCTGTATTTTTTTATTCGTTTAGCAAAAAAAAAAAAAAAACCGCAGAGGTGATCAAATACCACCAAAAGAAAGCTCTATTTGTGGGAACAAAATGATAAAAATTTAGTTTGGGTACAGTGTAGCATGACCGCGCAATTGTCATTTAAAAAGTGACAGTGCTGAAAATTGGCCTGGGCAGGAAGGTGTGAAAGTGCCCTGTATTGAAGAGGTTAACGTGGCCTTGCGTGGAATAATTAATCATATGCACAGGAAATAGATGTAGCTTTTTTTTTCCGCATGATTGGATAACTGAAGTGAAAATTCACGCAATGTGTGTGAAAATTCTCAACTCCTTTCGCAAATTACAGCATATCTAAATATAACGGGTCAGCATTTGCGATGCGATTTTTTTTTTCTCTTCATTTTTCAAACACAAATAAAATCAGAGAATAAACTCTGCACAATCTCTGTATGCCTGGAACAAAAGCGGAGCCATTATTTTATTCATATCCAGGAATGAGCCGCTACCAACTCCACGCCAGACAATAGATTGCACTGCAGGCAGACTGTCTGATCCATTTTCCCACGTTTGTATTCTTCTCAATGACTCTTTATGGTCGGGATGTGTCTGGAGTCCCGATTTCCGCCATACAGAGATCCCACTTCCTTCCAAGTTTTGGGGCAATACAGAACACACGCCCGCTCTTGCACTATAGACGGGAGCTGAATGTAGGAAAAACGCGTATTGGTGAATAAACAGGCAGCTATTTGTAGCAGCGGGCTAGTCCGGTAGTTTCCTCCTCACCTACAGCTGAAGAAAGGCTTTTTTCTGAGCCTGCGATCGGCTACGTGCATTCATCCACGCTGTTAAAGGGGGGTCGGCGCCACAAACAAGTTGTGAATTCTCAAATAATGTAAACCGGAGGACTATTAAAAAGGTAAAATGGAAGCCGGTTTACAGGAAAGCGATACGGCGCCGTTTATCGGAAATTTTTCTCAGAGGAAAACTCCACTGAGCGATCTTTGTGTCTCAACTGGCCACATAATGCAACAATAAAAAATGTTTAGATAAAGAAATGCGCTGCGCTCAGGTATGAGACTATGTATGCATTCACCTTATCAGTATAAAGGTGCCTAGTACCTGTGCTTCAAATCCTAAACCATCTACTCAAAAAATAGTGCTATTATATATCCCATCCAAAAGCACACTGTGCCAAATATTAAATAGTTCTGTATAATTAAATATACTGTGCTACTAGATATCACATTCCAAGTATATTGCGCTTATGGTAAGTGATCTTATTCATGCACAAAAGATAAATAAATAAAATTGTTCATATACTAGTCAATAAATAAGAAACTAATAAACGTGCCTAAAAATTATATCAAAGTGCCATACATATATTCAATCCAAAGTGCAATGTGCTAATACAATCTCCTTGTAAACAATAATGGTAAGCAAAAAAACATGCACTATAAATATGCACTATAAATATAGTAACTATTATATACAGACTGTAATAAATCATAGAAGTGTTGAGTGGTGAAAAAAGCATAAATAAATAATATGCAATCCTTAAGGTGATAATAGTCCTTTAAACGTGAAAAAATCTTCCAAAACTGTGTCACACAGCGATGTGTAGTGGGAAAAGATTCCAAAGGTGAACTACAGTGCTTAAAGAGGAGTTCCACCCAGGGGGGCCATTAAAAAAAAAAAAAATTAAAAGTCAGCAGCTACAAATACTGCAGCTGCTGACTTTTAATTGGACACTCACCTGTCCCTGGGTCCAGCGGTGCGGGGGATCGAAGCCCCGCTCGTCCCCCCCCTCCGCTCGTCGGCGCCAGCATTTCAACTGTGGGCGGGGGGCTGTGGCTTCACAGCCTGGCACCCACTGCGCATGCGCGAGCGGCGCCGAGCGCCGTGATTGGCCGCTCAATCACCTGGGACCTGCAATGGGTCCCAGATGATTGACAGGAGGGAGGGAGAAGAGCCGAGCCCTTCCTGTGCCAGGGGGAAGTGATGTCACCAGCCCAGGCAGACGAAGGGGCAGATTACGAGGGACCACCTAGCAACAGGCATTTAGAGGTAAGTAAAAAAAAAAAAAATATCCAAATGTTTTTTTGGTTTTTTTTTTAGAATTTTTTAGGTATGTTCTTTTTTTTGGGTGGAACCCCACTTTAAGGTGCTTCACATGAAAATCAAATCGTTGAACCACGGTGCCCAAATGTGCCTTGGTGACCCCCAAAGTAGTTACGCTCACCTCAGAGCGTGTGACACGGGGTCTAGCTGTGTCCAAACACGCTTTGGAGCCACCCCTGGGCTCAGTATCAGGACACCAGAAGATCTCCCCCCAGGTTCTTTAAGACTCCATAGGCATCAAACCAAAAAAGAGAAGGGACTGCATAGTATAATATCGCCAAAACTTTTAATAATAATATGTATAAAACAATCCCCACACTGGGGTACTCACATTGTGCAGGTGCTTAATGTGCACCAAACAGTAAAAAGCAGGGTATAAACCGAGTGCTGCTATCCGACTTGCTGTGGGTTGTTAGAGGTTCCCAGCCCAGCTCAGTGCTGCTCGCTCCGTCCTGGCCCCTCCCCTACGCGTCTTCGACACAGGGAGTCACGTGGTCAAATGTTTGACCATTCTTCCAGAAGCACATTTGTGAGGTCAGGCACTGATGTTGGACGAGAAGGCCTGGCTCGCAGTCTCCACTCTAATTCATCCCAAAGGTGTTCTGTTGGGTTGAGGTCAGGACTCTGTGCAGGCCAGTCAAGTTCCTCCACCCCAAACTTGCTCATCCATGTCTTTATGGACCTTGCTTTGTGCACTGGTGAGCAGTCATGTTGGAACAGGAAGGGGCCATCACCAAACTGTTCCCACAAAGTTGGGAGCATGAAATTGTCCAAAATGTCTTGGTATGCTGACGCCTTAAGAGTTCCCTTCACTGGAACAAAGGAGCCAAGACAAATCAAGATCCATACTTAGATCCAGTGAAGGGAACACTTAAGGAGTCAGCATACCAAGACATTTTGGACAATTTCATGCTCCCAACTTTGTGGGAACAGTTTGGGGATGGATCCTTCCTGTTCCAACATGACTGCACACCAGTGCACAAAGCAAGGTCCATAAAGACATGGATGAGCGAGTTTGGGGTGAAGGAACTTGACTGGCCCGCACAGAGCCCTGACCTCATCCCGATAGAACACCTTTGGGATGAATTTAGGCTTGGTTCACACTAGGGGCGGCACGACTTGCAGGTCGCCTCACCGAGGCGACCTGCACACAACATCCACGGCGACTTGCAAAACGACTTCTGTATAGAAGTCTATGCAAGTCGCCTCAAGTCGCCCCAAAAGAAGCACAGGAACCTTTTTCTAAGTCGGAGCAACTTGCGTCGCTCCGATTAGAACGGTTCCATTGCACAGAACGGGACGCGACTTGTCAGGCGACTAGGTCGCCTGACAAGTCGTCCCAGTGTGAACCGGGGCTAAGAGTAGAGACTGCGAGCCAGGCCTTCTCGTCCAACATCAGTGCCTGACCTCACAAATGTGCTTCTGGAAGAATGGTCAAACATTCCCATAGACACACTCCTAATCCTTGTGGACAGCCTTCCCAGATGACTTGAAGCTGTTATAGCTGCAAAGGGAGGGCCAACTCAATATTGAACCCTGCGGACTAAGACTGGGATGCCATTAAAGTTCATGTGCGTGTAAAGACAGGTGTCCCAATACTTTTGACAATATAGTATATGTCAAGCAGAAGACTCCTCAACTCATAAAATTCTACAGGAGAATCCCCTCATGCACCCCCACCACCAGCAAATGCAATACTTTGCTTTAATGGAAATGTGAATTAAGTGAAAACCCCCATATCTGTATAAATATTCCAGCCCTGGTGAAACCATGTTACTTCATAGTTATATAGTTAGTCAGGTTGAAAAAAAGACACAGGTCCATTTAGTTCAACCATAAAAATAAATAAATAAAAAATAATATCATATAATCCCATATGTCCAATCCTATACCCACAATTGATCCAGTGGAAGCAAAAAACCTCAGCTAAGCATGATCCAATTTGCTACAGCAGGGGAAGAAATTCCTTCCTGATCCCAGAGAGGCAATCGGATTTTCCCTGGATCAACTTTACCTATAAATATTAGTACCCAGTTATATTCTGTACACATAGGAAATAATCCAGGCCTTTCTTAAAGCAATCTACTGAGCTGGCCAGAACCACCTCTGGAGGGAGTCTATTCCACATTTTCACAGCTCTTACTGTGAAGAAACCTTTCCGTATTTGGAGATTAGATCTCTTTTTCTCTAGGCATAAAGAGTGCCCCCTTGTCATCTGTGATGACCTTAAAGTGAATAACTCAACACCAAGTTCACTATATGGACCCCTTATGTATTTATACATGTTGATCATATTTCCACTTAATCTCCTCTTCTCAAGAGGGAATAAATTCAGTTCCTCTAAACTTTCCTCATAGCTGAGCTCCTCCAGGCCTCTTATCAGTTTGGTTGCCCTTCTCTGCACTTTCTCCAGATCCCCGATATCCTTTTTGAGAACTGGTGCCCAAAACTGAACTGCATATTCCAGATGAGGTCTTACTAATGATTTGTACAGGGGGGGCAAAATGATATCTCTCTCTCTGGAGTCCATACCTCTCCTAATACAAGAAAGGACTTTGCTTGCTTTGGAAACCGCAGCTTGGCATTGCATGCTATTATTGAGTTTATGATCTACCAAAACCCCCAGATCCTTCTCCACTATGGATCCCCCCTTTTGTACTCCCCCTAGCATGTATGATGGATGCATATTCTTAGCCCCCAAGTGCATGACTTTACATTTATTAACATTACACCTCATCGGCCACATAGTTGCCCAATGAAACAGTGCATTGAGGTCGGCTTGGAAGTTGGAGACCTCCTGTCACTGTCGCCTATACATACCACCATTTCTTACTCCTATAAGGGAGTTATTCCACTCCATAGTTTGGTGTCATCTGCAAACACTGAAATGGTACTTTTAATCCCAGACCCAATATCATTTATAAAGATATTAAAAAGTCCCATCACTGAACCTTGGGGTACACCACTGATAACCTTAGACCATTCAGAGTAAGAATCATTAACCACTACTCTCGGAATTCTGTCTTTTACCCAGTTTTCTATCCATTTACAAACTGATATTTCCAGGCCTGTAGGCTTTACCTTACACATGAGCCGTGTGTGGGGAACTGTGTCGAACGCTTTTGCAAAATCCAAGTATACCACGTCCACCGCCACCCCTCTGTCCAAGGTTTTACTTACCTCTTCATAAAAAATAATCAGGTTTGTTTTAACACCTCTGTCTTTCATGAATCCATGCTGTCTGTTGCTTAAAATATTTTTTTCCAGCAAGAACTCATCTATGTGGTCTTTTATTAAACTCTTCAGTATCTTCCCAACTATAGAAATTAAACTAACAGGTCTATAGTTACTTGGTAAAGACTGTTCCCTTTTAGGCACCACATTGGCCCTACACCAATCCAGTGGTGCTATTCCCATCATTAATGAGTCCCTAAAAATTAGATACAATGGCTTTGAAATGACAGAGCTCAATTATTTTAGGATCTGTGGGTGGATGACATCAGGTCCAGGTGCTTTATCCACCTTTATTCTGTCTAAATATTTCTGGACCAGATCACTTTTCAGCCATTGTTGATCATTTGGGACACTACCACCCCCATTATGGACATGAGCTCCCCCATGCTCCTTTGTATACACATCATTCATGTACTCATAATTTATGAGGTGGTCACACAGACAGCAATAAAAACCTGGCAGAGGATCTAACCACAATAAAAAAAATGAATTGAGATTTAAAGCTGAACTCCAGCCTTTCTTTCAGTCTTGCACGGTTGTACAGGCTCCTCATGAAACATCTGGCTTTGATTTCACAGCACACCAAGTTTCTCACAGTGTATATTGGAAGCTACAGTCAGATAGCGAAAACCTAATTTTCAGCCTCAAGGCATCACCTAGCCCTTTCCTCCCCAGCCTAACTGTCCCAGGCCCTCCACTTTAATTCACTGACTTTCAATTCTTTATGTCAAAGAAGCATAACTTTTCTTAAGAGCCAGTCCATTGCTTGCATCATGGCTGTGGGCTCTTTAGAGGAGTTCCTAGGCAACTATGCACAGAAACAAAGGATGTATGGTCTTATGCATAAAATGGCATATCTCCAGCCCTAAAATTTTAAATACATAGAGAACAAAGCCCAAGGGACTTTCATGAGATATGCCAGACCAGGGGTAGGCAACTTTTCAGAGCTTGAAATCTACCTGGACAACATGGAGGAAAGCAAAGATCCCTGGAGGGTACAAGGTGATGCCCTTAAAAAAAAACACCATCAGGCTTCAAATAAAAAGACATAGATGTAGTGTTCTGTCCCCCCTCCCACCACATTAGTGTCCCATGCCCCACTTCACATCCCCCCCCCTACTGTAGTGTCCTCTGCCCCCCGTAGCAGTGTTCTCTGCTCCCTCCCCCCCACAGCAGTGTCCCCCCAAAGCAGTGTCCTCTGCCCCCCTGTACAAAGCATCCTCTGCCCCTGAAAGCAGTGTTCTCTTCCGCCCCATCCCTCAAAGCAGTGTCCTCAATTGCCCCCCCCCCCCCCCCACTATAGTGTCCTCTGTCCCCCCTCCAACAAAAGTGTCTCCTCTGTCCCCTTCATATCTCCCCCCCCCCCATGCGCACAGCGCAGTGTAGGTAGCACTTCCTACCTGCCAGCGTGTGTACAGCAGAGCAGAGATCAGGAGCATTCTGCTGGGTGGGTGGTGGGCCTGTGGCCAGTGGTAGTGGAAAATGCCCCAGTGGAAGTGGGAGCAAGAATGTCTGAGCCTTGGGAGTAAGGAAATTACATAACGCCTGTAGAGGAATAGTGCCCCACTGATGATATTAAAGGAATAGCACCCTTATTGTTCGTGTCAGTAATAGTGCCCCATCATTGGTGTCAGTAGGAAGAATAGTGCCCCATCATTGGTATCAGTGGGAGCAATAGTGCCCCATCATTGGTATCAGTGGGAGCAATAGTGCCACATCATTGGTATCAGTGGGAGCAATAGTGCCCTATCAGTGGGAGCAATAGTGCCCCATCAGTGGGAGTAATAGTGCCCCATCATTGGTATCAGTGGGAGGAATAGTGTCCCATCATTAGTATCAGTGGGAGGAATAGTGCCCCATCATTGGTATCAGTGGGAGGAATAGTGCCCCATCATTGGTATCAGTGGGAGGAATAGTGCCCCATCATTGGTATCAGTGGGAGGAATAGTGCCCCATCATTGGTATCAGTGGGGGGGGAATAGTGCCCCATCATTGGTGTCAAGGGAGAAATGATGTGCCATTGTTGGCGTCAGTGGAAGTGGGCGGAATTTTTTGCCACTGTTGGTGTCAGTGGAGGGAATGGTGCCTCATTGTTGGTATCAGTAGAAGAAATAGTCCCTTGTATCAGTGGGATAAAATGGTGCCCTAAGGGCCGGATAAAGGCAAGCAAAGGCCCACAGTTTGGAAACCACCGATATATAGAGTTCCCACTACAGTCCTCAGATCGGAGGGCAACCTGGTCCAAAGGCCGCCGCTGCCACCTATGCCAGATCAGGTGGGTTCTGTGACCCCGCCGCTGAGCAGGCCACAGTGTACTCTTCCCTCCTCTGGCTACTCGCAGACCAAATGCCTACGCAGCGGATCATGTGGCATCAGCTGAAGGGGAAGAGCTAATGAATTATTGGATCTACCTGAACTCTGCTCCTTTCCATCGGCTGAGATGAAGGCATTCACCCTGCAGCTGCTGTGGAAGCCTGGATCGGTGGTTTTGGCAGGACAGGTAAGTATAATAGAGGTTTCATTTTTCTTCCATTTACTATATCAAGGGCTTCAGACTAGCTAACAACCCAGAGAATGTGTTTAAATGCAACATTATAGAGTATGACACTAGTCTGCTTTTAAAGAAAGAATCCTTTTGAGGTAGGTGTCCCTTTAAAATGCACACGGTATGGTGCTTTGCATGGCAATGTGTGTTGTGCACGCAGCGTACAGGGTGGACTGTCATGCACTCAGCCCCGCATCGCCCTCTGTGCCGCTTCATGGAAAGATTTATAGAAATTATACACTTAAAACCGCTGAAAATGGTCTGTTTTTCATTTCCTCTCCTAAATTATACAGAGCGCTGTGGGACATGTAAGAACTATAAATAAATTGTAATGAGGGGCTCGTCTGCATCGAATGTTCTCTGCACTAAGTCTGAGAATAAAAGAGTTGCATCAGCACACTGTACTTGTCTGTAGCTGGGCAATCAAACAGAAGCTAGCTTTTTTTTTTTCTTTAATATATATATGTAATTAGCTGAAATAATTTGATTAGCTCAACCCTTTCCCGCCGACCGTACATTTCCCGGCACACAGAGCCCGGCTCACACCAAGAGCCCCCGGGTCTCGTACAAACAGGTTATACTTACCTGCTCTGTGTAACGGTTTTGCACAGTGCAGCCCACATCCTCCTCTTCTCGGGTCCCTCTTTGGTGCTCCTGGCTCCTTCCTCCTGTTGAGTGCCCCCACAGCAAGCAGCTTGCTATGGGGGCACCTGAGACACAGCTCCATATGTTCATTCAGACATGGAGCCATGACCCAGACAGCCCCCTTTCTCTCCTCATTTGCTGACTGATTTTGATTGACAGCAGCAGCAGGAGCCAATGGCGCTGTGCTGCTGCCTCAGCCAATGAGGTGAATCCCGGGCAGCCGAGACAACATGGCGGGATCAAATGGAGCTCATGTAAGTATTAGGGGGGCTGCTGCACACAGAAGGCTTTTTATCTTAATGCATAGAATGTATTAGGATAAAAAAAAATTCTGCCTTTGCTATCACTTTAAGGAGTCAGCATACCAAGACATTTTGGAGAATTTCATGCTCCCAACTTTGTGGGATCAGTTTGGGGATGGCCCCTTCCTGTTCCAACATGACTGCGCAACAGTGCACAAAGCAAGGTCCATAAAGACATGGATGAGTGAGTTTGGGGTGGAGGAACTTGACTGGCCTGCACGGAGTCCTGACCTCAACCTGTTGGAATGAATTAGAATGGAGACTGCGAGCCCCAAATGATTATGATCCATGCCATTGGGGTTCACATAACCCAAAAGACATAAAACAGGATCTAGATTCACCCTTATATCATATATTGAGTTTAAAGAAGAAGTCCAGCCTGAGCTCGTGTGGCTCGGCTTCTCCTATGGGTCACAGGAGTGCAATTCGTTTTGCCCTCCTGTGACACGTTTTCAGGAGACAGCGGACTGAAGTCATATCTCTGCTGACATCACACAGAAAGCACTGCATCATTCCGAGGAAATTTGTAAGTTCTGTATATAATTGTAGTCTATTTTGTATTTATTGCACACTGCCCTCACTGTACACACGGCACTAATAATGTTTGCATTCTTTCGAGTCCTGATTAGAATTAGTCTGCCTATGTTACGCCCCTTGTTACCATAAACGTAAAATTTCTAATATTAATGTGATACCTACGTAATCATGTGCATAAAAAGCTTCAATTGCGTCATAATAAAGCAGAACAGTTATTTGGAAAGATGCTGAGCGTATCTTTTGTGTCTGTTCCCTACTGCAGTAGTTATTAATTTGGAACCACTAATCAATATGAGGATAGGAGTTGCCTATCTATAAAATGTACAGGTCCAGCTCTAGGAGTCTGGATCCGCCAGGTGGCTGGACTGATAGCCAGGCTGAGACGGCCCGCTTCCCGCTCGCCCACAGCTCAGCGCTCCAGTGAGTGTTGAGGACCAGAGCAGGAGAGCAAGTATGATTATGGGATAAAAAAAAATATACATACTTCTCTTTTAACAAGTCTAGCACTTCCTGCCAGTACCTAATTAACTTTGGACATTTCCAAAAAGGTGCATAAAGGAGCCTTCTAGCACATTCAGAGTTTTCTCTCCTGCCTTCCCTATGCAAGAGCCCCGGGGGTACGATAAGCTTTTTACAAAATAAAAAGTTGAATTACTCTGAGTAGGTGATCATGAAACAAGCTGTACATTTCTTAATATTTGGTCCTATATATCCTCCAGGGTCATATCGGTCTCTGCCTCCCATCTTTGCCTACATGGAACACTAATGCCAAAGAGCATTTCTGATAGTAGTCGCATATAGACCTTAGTAATAAGGCCCTCCGTTCAGCCTTTTCAACGACTTTAATAACATCCGTAAAACTTTTACGATTGTGTGAATGAAGACTAAAGCCTCGTACACACGATCGGATTTTCCGCAGACAAAACCTCCGACTTTTGTCCGAAGGCGTGTGCCTGGATTTTGTCTTGCATACAAAACAGCAAGGAATTGCCGGCCAACAAACACGAACGGAATAACGTACTACGTGTTTTTCCAGCTCTTTAGCACCACCCTTTGGGCTCCTTCTGCTAATTTCGTGTTAGTAGAAGTTTGGTGAGTGTTGATGTCACGCTTTTCATTTAGCGCTTTTCAGTTTTTTGGGATTTTTTTTGTGTTATCAGTACACAATACAAATAATTGCAGCAAATATTATTTGGTTATCTATTAATATTTTATCACATAATTATATTTATTCACTTCAGCGCTTTAGTAACATTTTTTACAGCTTTTCAGTTTGCGCTTTTCATTTTGTGGTTTTCAGTTCATTTCTGAACGGCCGTTCGTCAACCAGCCATGTTGCGGAATGGGAGGAGAAAACGTGTTATTATTGGCACTGGAGCTATTGCTTTGACCCAAGTTCAGTCCAGGAACAGGAGGAGGAGGATTTCTTGGACCAAAAATTGGTTGCTTTATTAATCGTGACCAATTATGTCATATGCCTTTGCTGCAGGAGCTCCAGGAGAATAACCTGGATGATTTTCGGAATTATCTCTGGATAACGGACCCCCGCTTTCACCAACTCTTGGCATTGGTGACCCCCTATATTAAGAAGTGGCTCAGGATCCCAGACATAGTGCCAAAAAGAAAGAAGGGAAAAAACAGGGGGGCCTCCACTATGTCTGGGATCCTGAGCCAAGCCAGATGAGGATGCACTACAGACACCCATCCACCTGAAGTCAGCCATCACCATTCAGCAACATTCAGAACAGCTATCTCCATCAGCATCCAGCACTTTTCACAGGGCTTTTATTTAAGCCCCTTAAGGGAAGGGCACTGTGAGCATGGGTGCACAAAGATTATGCACGCATATTTATTTATTTTTTCCATTTCAAGTATGAAAGAACTTTTATGAATATTATGACCATTGATGTTACACTTACTGATGATCCACCTCCGCCAATGAACTTTGGTTTTTCACCATCAATATCATCATGTTGTGATCTACATATGTCACTAATTTTTATTATTTCACTATTGGACTATTTTTTTTTTTATATTTTTTTTGGAAGTATATATCGAGTATTTTCACCTGGTGACTTAGTACACACTTTAACACAGGTCACGTTTTAATTTCAGACTTATGTCTGTGTTTTGCGCGAAATCATCGATTTACTAATCTATTGGCAGATAGCATGTCTAATTTTATTTGTTTTCTTTTTTTTTAATGCACAATAAAAACAATTGTGGAGAATAATACTTGGCTATGTGTTTTACTTCAAATGAAAGTTTGGGAGTAGGCAGATACATTTAAAAAAATACAATGTAAAATTGACAAGGGACACCAACATAGTTGTATCTTTGATCTTAAAAACTACAGGATAATGGTGTCGTGATAACTTGCACCAAAAAAAAAAAAACAACAAGCATAATAATATTATTATTCTTGATATCATTAGAAAACAAAAGCCTTTGAAAATTCGTTTGCAATAACTCCATCAGTATCACCAGCAAAGCAGCTTCATTATTATCCCATTAAAGAAGAAGAGAATTGTGCGCTGCATTTCGAGATTTCATAATTTGCCACGTCACGAATGTTAATTCTCCATTACGAACGCTAGTTTACAAGACCGACCGCTTCTGGCTTCTCCTTGCTTCCGAGCATGCGTGTTTGTACTTTGGACTTTTGTCCGACGGACTTGTGTACACACGCTCGTAAAATCGGACAACAGACATCTGTCCACGGAAAATTTTAAAGCCTGCCATCCAACATTTGTCCACGGAAAATCCGACAACAATTGTCCGATGGAGCGTGCAAACGGTCAGACTTTACGCCAACTGCCTGTCATCACACAATTCCTGACGGAAAATCCGATCGTGTGTACGAGGCTTTAGGCTACATTCACATTGGCGATTAAGGCACACAAAGTGTGTCCAGCAGCAATCATTGCAGGTAATCGTTGGCTGTGCAGAAAACCACGAATAGATGCGTCCGCCAGCGACCTGCCATTATAGTAAACAGGGTTGTCGGGCGCACGGATGTCGGACAGAAATACGGCGTTCCACTAACTTAGCCGTTAGTGACGTGTAGGAAGTCAGCTTGGCGCGTTTCGTCATCCAAATGTAACATTCTCAAAAGCAAGTGCTTTTGATAACCACCAGAGCCACAGAGCCACAGCAGGCATCAGAAGATTTCTGCCGCTACAATTCACAACGGCCTTAATCACCAGTGTGAATGTAGCCTTAGCGGTCAAGGATCTACTGCCTATTAAGGGGGTTGAATAGCTGCTTTTGAAACCAGTGTGACACAAAAGAACAGCAGTAATTTTACGGTGAAACCCAGGAACAGCTCCCCCTTGTCTTTCGCATTAAAAAAAAAAAAAATTAATTTAACCAGAAACATTCCCAACACCACCTAAATACTACATCAATGTATAGTATGTATCTGCAGACGGGAATCGCTGTTGAAGATAATAACAGGGCCATCATCAATTCGGCACATGCACTGAGCAGACCTATTAGCCTCTATGGCGTCTCCCGTCTGCAGACGGTGCACGTGTTGGACCTGTTTGACTGCCATGTTCTCATGGTTCTCATAGTGATGCAGAGCAGCGTTGGATGCAGCCGTATAGTCACCTACACAGCTACACGGTGCAATCACGGCTTTTTACTGTTGAGGATGATGGGAAGACATTCCTGAAAAATGCCAAAATAGACCAAATTAGACCCCCTACTGGACAAAAATCTCTTTTCGCCTTTTTGGAAAAACAAAATGTTTTCTTGACCTTGGTTTATCCAGAAAGCATTTGACCTTGCTCTATTATTATTATCGAAAACTTGTATTGTTTTTCTAAAGGGCACGGACATAATTATTCAGCCCTATCCACGTCCTTTTCCCATAATTTACATCAAAATGAATGGGGGCATAACCTCGGCATCAGAAGAAAGCCTTAGTCCATGTTTAAAAGATGACTGCAATGGGAAAAATTGTAAAAATTTGACTTAAAGTAGAATTCTAGCTTACATCCTAATGAACCTTAAAATTGTCCATTCCCCCGCCACCTCCTCCTCCCGTTTATGCTTACTAACCTGTGTAAGATAGACGTGAAAGATGCAATCTCTCTACCTTGTGTCTGCTAGTGGCGGCTGCATGGGAGAAGAGAGAATACTCCCAACAATGGTAAAGCATGAATCAGTGGCGTCACCCTTAAGCCTCGTACACACGATCGGACTTCCTGACAGGAAATGTGTGCTGACAGTCTGTTGTCGGAAAATCCGACCGTGTGTACGCTCCATCGGACAATTGCTGTCGGATTTTCCGCAGAAAAGTGTTGGATGGCAGGTTTTAAAATTTTCCGCGAACAAATGTGTGTTGTCGGATTTTCCGAGCATGTGTACACAAGTCCGTCAGACAAAAAAGTCCAAAGTACAAACACGCATTCCCGGAAGCAAGGAGAAGCCAGAAGTGGTCGGTCTTGTAAACTAGCATTCGTAATGGAGAATTAACATTCGTGACGTGGAAAATTCTGAAATCTCGAAATGCAGCGCACAATTCTCTTCTTCTGTAATGGGATAATAATGAAGCTGCTTTGCTGGTGATATTGATGGAGTTATTGCAAACAAATTTTCAAAGGCTTTTTTTTTTCTAGTGATATCAAGAATAATATGATTATGCTTTTTTTTTTTTTTTTTTTTTTTTTTTTGGTGCAACACTGCCATTATCCTGTAGTTTTTAAGAACAAAGATACAACTATGTTGGTGTCCCTTGTTAATTTTACATTGTATTTTTTTAAATGTAACTGCCTAATACCAAACTGTCATTTGAAGTAAAACACATAGCCAAGTATTATTCTACACAATTTTTTTATTGTGCATTAAAAAAAGAAAAAGAAAATTAGACATGATATCTGCCAATAGAACTTAACTAAAAAGTGCATTCTATGCATCCAAAAATATAGAAAATATACCAAATCCAATCATCATTATTCAACCAAAAAATAATGTCAAAGCAATAACTCCAAGGCCAATAATAAATAACACGTTATCTCCTCCGATTCCGCAACATGTCTGGTTGATGAACGGCCGTTCAGAAACTAACTGAAAATCCCGAATCAACACTCACCAAACTTCTACAAACACGAAATTAGCAGAAGGAGCCCAAAGGGTGGCGCTACAGAACCGAAAAACAACGTAGGACGTCACTACGTTCATATTTGTTGACTGACAATTCCTTGCCGTTTGTATGAAAGACAAGTTTGGGCCAACACCCTTCGGACAAAAGTCCACGGTTTTGTTGGCCAACAATCCGATCGTGTGTACGAGGCTTTAGGCTTCAATGGCCAATCCAATGTTGGAGCTCCCTCCGCTCCCCTGCAGCTGTGCTGGCTAGCACTAGGAACTGGGATCACGTGACTGGACAAGAGCAGCCTGAAAATACGTTTATACATCTTTCTTACACAGGTGTGAATTTCCTCAGCCATTGGGGGGAGCACATTGAAGGTGAGTATTGGCAGGTGGTAGTGTAGGGAGTCACATGTTCCCCTATACCTCAAAGGACTGAATTTCCTTGACATAGGTGAACACATTGAAGAGAAGTATTGGCAGGTGGTGGTGTAGGGAGTCACATGTCCCTCTGTGAATTTCCTTGACGTAGGTGAACACATTGAAGAGAAGTATTGGCAGGTGGTGGTGTAGGGAGTCACATGTCCCTCTGTGAATTTCCTTGATGTAGGTGAACACATTGAAGAGAAGTATTGGCAGGTGGTGGTGTAGGGAGTCACATGTGCCTCTGTGAATTTCCTTGACGTAGGTGAACACATTGAAGAGAAGTATTGGCAGGTGGTGGTGTAGGGAGTCACATGTCCCTCTGTGAATTTCCTTGACGTAGGTGAACACATTGAAGAGAAGTATTGGCAGGTGGTGGTGGTGTAGTCACATAGTCCCCTTGATGACAAAGGACTGAATTTCCTTGACGTAGGTGAACACATTGAAGAGAAGTATTGGCAGGTGGTGGTGTAGGGAGTCACATGTCCCTCTGTGAATTTCCTTGATGTAGGTGAACACATTGAAGAGAAGTATTGGCAGGTGGTGGTGTAGGGAGTCACATGTGCCTCTGTGAATTTCCTTGACGTAGGTGAACACATTGAAGAGAAGTATTGGCAGGTGGTGGTGTAGGGAGTCACATGTCCCTCTGTGAATTTCCTTGACGTAGGTGAACACATTGAAGAGAAGTATTGGCAGGTGGTGGTGTAGGGAGTCACATGTCCCTCTGTGAATTTCCTTGACGTAGGTGAACACATTGAAGAGAAGTATTGGCAGGTGGTGGTGGTGTAGTCACATGGTCCCCTTTACGACAAAGGACTGAATTTCCTCAGCGGTAAGGGAGTGCATTGAAGGTGAATATTGGTGGGTGTGTGGAGTATTGTTTTTAGAAAAGAACATGTCCCTTCATCCTGAACACATAAGTGATCGATTCTTTTGGAGGCCATAAAATTCCAGATCAATCCTAAACAACATTTTGTTAGACTCACTTCAAATTCATTGTAGGTTTTCCTTCCAGACAGCACAGCAGTTATATTGTTAGGACGTGGTCCATGCAGCACTGGTGTTCTGGCTTCAGGTCCTACCTGCATGTAGTTGGTATGTTCTCCCCAAACTTTACTCCCACAACCCACAGAAAACTGAACATCCATGGCAATTATCTGATCACCACAGTCAGGTTTGCTCTTGAAGATTCACTTCTGGCTTGCAGAGTGTGCAGTGGGTCCAGTTTCCTTCCAGAACTCTAGCCACACTCAGAAACAAGCACAATGTAAAATGGTGGCAAGGCATGTGGTCTTATGGGGGCGCTCCTCACAACAGTGAAAATGGAAACTGTTTTATGTCACAATGATGTGATTTGTCTTCAATATACTGTAACACTACCTAAAACATTGACCCTATATAAATATGGGAAATAAAAACATTCACGCAGAAGGAAAATTAAACTATTTCTATGTCAATCAGAAGGGGGCTTTAATCCTTCCACGCGCCAGTCACTACACAATGCTTCTTTTACCCAATGACTAAAACCAGCCTGAGCACACATGCTGCACCCCCATATACTGTCACCGCTGAACCTGTTTTCTGTCAGCCCCACGCATCTGCTGAAAGAAGGACCTGGGGCCTGTCCAGATCATGTGTGCAACAGAATGGCTCTAAACAAGCTCCTTTAATCATGTGGAGGAATAAAATGAGTTACGAGCACAAATTTAACATATAAAAAGGAAGAAAGTTCCTCTTTACGGGACGTGTGCAGACCCTGGGTAATTAGGAGCATGTGTCTTGCCTGACACAACCAGGATTGTCCTCACGTTGTGTGCTTGAGGCGTCCACACTGCAGGATGGGAAGTGAGCGCCAGTGATTTTTTTTTTTGTAGCTTAGATATGTGAATGGTTAGATTTTAGTTACATGTGTTGTGTTTGGAAGATGAGCCCCCCCTACTGATATGCAAATTAACCTGTTGGACTGGTTTATGAGCTCAGCACAGAAAGTGAGGCTACAGGAAATTACGTAGCAGGAAATAGGGGGAGGCGAATAAGAATCTGAACAGGCCATGCTCTCAAACAAACACAGAGTTGTCCTGGAAGACAAAGACTCGTTCTGAAGACAGAGGACGGCTCTATAATGACTTAACACCAAGGAAGGTCTGTACTAGTCAGAAGAAACTTCACCTGACGCTTTTGTCTGATTTCCTGCAACTGTTTGCAGAGTAAGCCTGGGTCCTCGTTGCCTATGGAGAACGTGAGCCTGCTCTAACCTGGGCAGACTTCTTAGCATATTCCTATTGTATACAGATTATTCCTGCTCATTTGCTAGGAAGGATAGTTAGTGTTTGTTCATGCTTGTATGTATATCTACCAATCTTGTATTGTATTCCTAAGAGTTTGTATGTACAGCATTTTCATTCAGTGAGGCATTTTAATACACTGTAGAGAAAGCTTCCTGGCTTATAACGCAAACTCACCTTACTAGACACCAAGCAAAACACTTCTAATGTCAGAGCCTCCACCAAGGAAAAACGGGAACAGCACAGTAGTGACATCACCAAATCTCAAGACTAGGGGTGAGAAGCAGCAGTGCCTTAGATCTCATACAGGAGATATACAGCTTTGAAAGGGAACATTTTCCAGGGATCGGTTGTCACCATGAAAGGAAGTTCGGAAAATCTTCATATGGAACACAAAGAGGGGTCTCCTTTAAGGCCTCATGCACACTGGACGTTATAAAAAAAAAAAGCCAGTAGCTTTAACTGTAGAAAGCTGTAGACATAGTTTTTCAGTGTTTTTGCAGTAGCGTTTTTCAGTTTTTTCTAGCAATTGAATTTTTTTGGGGTTTCTTTTCTACAAAATTATACTCCCACAAAAGCTTATGGCTCAAAAACGCTAATTAACGCAGAATTGCCACATTTTTTTGACATTTTTAAGCTTTTTTTCAGAGTTAGAGCATTTGTACAGCTGAAAAACTCTCAAAACCCATTAGTTGTGGGGGGTTTTCCAGCCAGAAAACTCCCGTGCCAAAAAACTGCTGATAACAGCCTATGTGTACATGGACACATAGAATAACATGCTAGGGAGTTTATTGGCTGCCAAAAAAAATCCCTGAAGCCAAAAACAGCAGCTGCAAAAAATGTCCATTGTGCATGAGGCCTAAAGGAACCAACATTACAACCTACTTCAGGGCCTATTAAGCCACGGCCTTACTTTAAGGCTGTACAGGATTCCAGCATTGGCTGATGTTTTTATTTATTTTACCAATAAAAAAAGGACATTCACGTTGACAGGAAGAGTCAACCTCTTAAAGAGAAACTCTGATCAAATACTGTAATCTCAACATATGTCCTACAGACTCTTGGGCCCCTTTCACACTTGTGTGACCTGAAAGTGGCGCGACTTTGCCACGACTTGAAGCAATGCCTGTGTTATCTTGAGGTCTATGGACCTTAAGTCGCATCAAAGTTGGACCAAAGTAGTGCAGGGACTACCTTTGAAGTCGCACAGATATTAACGGTACTCATTGGAAATCATGGAGCACTACTTGTCATGCGACTTTGCAGTCCAAAGTCGCAAGACAAGTCACACAAGTGTGGAAGGGGCCTTACAGCTGCAAGCATCCTTTGAGCAATGGTTTTAAACCATCCAATTAGTAACTGTAGTAAAGCCAAGATTGGATGCTTAATATCGGCCTCCGTAAGCTGGCCATACACTGCCGGAACTGTGGATGAATCCGCAGGAAATTCAAGCAGCGTGTGGCCCTGCCTGCACCACTCTGCTTGGCAAAAGCCAATTGTTCAATCAACTTTTGTTGAAGGAACTGGTTAGAAAACTGTTGACTAATCAGTGTCTGCATCCATTTAAATGCAGGCGTTGCTCGTGCATTATGATAACCGGCAGTGCTGGCTATCAGAATACAATAGCTGAATTGGAAGATCCATCAACGCGGTTCGTAACTTGTGGACTGAACTAGAAATCTATACGTGTGAGACCAACTTACAGTGGAATTCCACTAACTCCAAAGCTACTCTCTGCCGCATTCTAAGCCTAACCTATCAAGCCCTGTAAAGCAAAAATCGCTGTACTTACCTGTTCTGCGGCAGCACCGGTCCCGCGTTGAGCTGTCAGTGGCAGCTCCAGTGTGTAGACGGGTGCAGGAGAGGCAGCCGACAACAGAAGCCCCATAGTAACTCTAGGGGTGACGTCACTTCCCAGGCATTTCACAGCCATTGTCGGTCCTCTCCTGCACACAGCATTTACCGCTGGAGACCGGACCGTAACGGCTGCAGAACATATAGCGTATAGCGATTTTTGCTCTACAGAGTTAGATAGATTAGGCTTAGAATGTGGCAGAGAGTAAGTTTAGCATCTGTTAGGATTTGACTGGAATTCCACTTTAAGGACTCATTTACACTGCTGCTGGTAAACGGATGTTTAGGAGCAGTTGGGCATTTTTTTCAGCTGCCCCCGGAAGTCTCCTCTATGTTATCTTATCAGTACATGTACACAGGGCCGTTTATAGTCCTTTCTAGGCAGTTGAGTTTAGAAGCATTTTTTGGAAAGCACAAAAATGCGTTCAGGACAGATGTTCAGTGGCATTTGAAATGCCGAACGCCTGTAACAGAGTGTAAATGGGGTAACTTGCGTTTTTTTTTTTTTAATTTTTGACAAAAAAACACACTTCTAAACGCAAACGCGGCTAAACGCGGTATGTAAGCGCGGTAAAACGGACGTTTTTAATCACCTCCCACTGCACGTATACGGCCGGGTGGGCGCTAACTCCTTCTGAGGGGACATTCAGGAACGTCCGCTCAGAAGGAGGGGGATCGCGCGCGCGTCCCCGCTCAACCCCGATGCTCTTGTGTCACCCGGACATGGCGCATCTCCGATCGGCAGGAGGGCTCTGTGATTGGCCCTCCTGATCACACGACGGCTGCGTCCAATCAGAGCCGTCGTGTGATGTAAATAGAGAGCCGGTTGCTAGGCAATCGGCTTGCCTCTCCTCACACGGAAGTTGTCAGTGAGGAGAAGGGTAGCGGATCGCTGCAGCCAGCCGGTGATCCCTGAGTATGAGCTGTTTTTTTACACCTTTAACACACTGATCACTGGCCCAGTGTCTCCACAAAATGTTGAATCACAATGTCCCCAAAATAGTGTCCCTACACATGTCCCCACACAGTAAAAACACCTGTCCCCCACATATGTAACAGTAAAATCATATGTCCCAATGATCATCTGCAAATATGTCCATGATCATCTGCGCACATCTGTACATGATCATCTGCGTACATATGTCCGTGATCACACAAACCAATTATTATACACTTAATGCGATTTTTTTTTTTTTTTTTACTAAAGTCATGTTGCAGAATACATTTTGCCTTAAATTTATGTCAAATTTAGATTTTATTGGATTTCTTTTAACCTCCCTGGCGGTATGATTATTTTGGATTTTAGGTGCTGAAAGCGGTACAATTATTTTGCATGGAAATTTGGCATTTTATATTGTAGGCCTGTAATTCTTAACAATAACACACTTAAATCTGTTCAAACAAGAGTCTAGTAGACATGCCGGGTATGATGAAGTTTGAAACACAAAATCATAAATTATAATATAATAAATAAATAATTTAAAAAAATAATAATATAATAATAAAATTAATTTCCGCACGATTCACTATTGCTCAATTCTGCAAGTGTTATAATTTACTATCGCTGTTTTCTAGCTGGTCTAAAGCCACTTTTGACGTAAAGGGACATTTTTTGGTTGCTATGGACAATCTCCAGTTTCCAGGCAGAAAGAACAGTATATATAATATAAAACTGCATGCAGGGCACTGGACAAAGCACTGGGGACAAAAGGGATGTGAAATGATTTCATACAGTACTGTAATCTGTAAGATTACAGTACTGTATGTGTTATGATCTTTACATTTTTTTTTAATTTGCTGCCAGGCTCCGCCCCCGTGCTTAGCGACGCTCGCAGGGAACGGAGCCTGGCACAGAGAGGCTTCGGAGGAGGACAGAGCCCGCAGACACCACGGGGGGGGGGGGGGGGATTTCGCAGGATCCTGGGGACAAGGTAAGTATATATCAAGAATAATGTACAAGCGAATGTGAGAGATGACATCACTGAGGGAGTTAGAGAGGAGGTGGAATCCTTATGGGTAGAGCTCCAAAGGGATGAAGCAAAGGGGAAAATAATACTGGGAGTATGCTATAGGCCCACAAACCTGAAGGAGGAAGTGGAGACGGATCTCCTATCACAAATTGGATTAGCAGCAAGGATGGGAAGTGTTATCATAATGGGGGATTTTAATTATCCAGACATAGACTGGGCGGAGGGAACCGCGCATTCATTTAAGGCTCGCCAGTTCCTTAATGTCTTGCAGGACAATTTTATGGGTCAGATGGTAGACGCACCAACTAGAAATAAAACATTACTGGATCTACTGATTACCAACAATACAGACCTGATCACAGATGTGGAAATACGGGGCAATTCACAGGTCACAGGTCAGTTAGTTTCAGTATAAATCACACAAATAGGAAACATAAAGGGAATACAAAGACACTGAATTTCAAAAGAGCCAACTTCCCTAAACTACAAACCTTGCTAAAAGGCATAAATTGGGATAAAATATTAGGAACAAAGAATACAGAGGAGAGATGGGTTTTCTTTAAGAGCATATTAAATAAGGGCATTAGCCAATGTATCCCATTGGGTAATAAATTTAAAAGAGCGAACAAACATCCTGGATGGCTTAACTCCAATGTAAAAATGCATATAAAAGCAAAGGAGAAGGCCTTCAAAAAATACAAGGTTGAGGGATCATCCTCAGCATTCAGACTTTATAAAGAATGCAATAAGAAATGTAAGGGTGCAATTAGGACGGCTAAGATAGAACATGAAAGACACATAGCGGAGGAGAGCAAAAAAAATCCCAAGAAATTATATAAGTATGTAAACAGTAAAAAAGGGAGGACAGACCATTTTGGCCCCATAAAGAATGAGGAAGGACATCTGGTTACAAAGGATGGGGAGATGGCAAAGGTATTGAATTTATTCTTCTCCTCAGTCTTCACGAGTGAATCGGGGGGCTTCAGTAACCAAAACTGCAGTGTTTATCCTCATGACACAACACAGGAAGCACCTCCATGGTTAACAGAGGACGGAATTAAAATTAGACTTGAGAAACTTAACATTAATAAATCACCGGGACCAGATGGCTTGCATCCGAGGGTACTTAGGGAACTCAGTCAGGTGATTGCCAGACCGTTGTTCCTAATTTTTACAGACAGTCTATTGACTGGAATGGTACCAGCTGATTGGAGAAAAGCCAATGTAGCACCAATATTTAAAAAGGGCCCAAAAAACATCCCTGGGAATTACAGACCAGTTAGCCTAACATCAATAGTATGTAAAATCTTGGAGGGGATGATAAGGGACTATATACAAGATTTTAGTAATAAGAACGATATCATTAGCAGTAATCAGCATGGATTCATGAAGAATCGTTCTTGCCAAACCAATCTATTAACCTTCTATGAGGAGGTGAGTTGCCATCTAGATAAAGGAAGGCCCGTAGACGTGGTGTATCTGGATTTTGCAAAAGCGTTTGACACAGTTCCCCATAAACGTTTACTGTACAAAATAGGGTCCGTTGGCATGGACCATAGGGTGAGTACCTGGATTGAAAACTGGCTACAAGGGCGTGTTCAGAGGGTGGTGATAAATGGGGAGTACTCAGAATGGTCAGGGGTGGGTAGTGGGGTTCCCCAGGGTTCTGTGCTGGGACCAATCCTATTTAATTTGTTTATAAACGATCTGGAGGATGGGATAAACAGTTCAATCTCTGTATTTGCAGACGATATTAAGCTAAGCAGGGCAATGTATTAAAAGGGGGATCAACTCCAGAGATAAAACGATAATTCTCCCGCTCTACAAGACTCTGGTCCGGCCGCACCTGGAGTATGCTGTCCAGTTCTGGGCACCAGTCCTCAGGAAGGATGTACTGGAAATGGAGCGAGTACAAAGAAGGGCAACAAAGCTAATAAAGGGTCTGGAGGATCTTAGTTATGAGGAAAGGTTGCGAGCGTTGAACTTATTCTCTCTGGAGAAGAGACGCTTGAGAGGGGATATGATTTCAATTTACAAATACTGTACTGGTGACCCCACAATAGGGATAAAACTTTTTAGCAGAAGAGAGTTTAATAAGACTCGGGGCCACTCATTACAATTAGAAGAAAAGAGGTTTAACCTTAAACTACGTAGAGGGTTCTTTACTGTAAGAGCGGTAAGGATGTGGAATTCCCTTCCACAGGTGGTGGTCTCAGCGGGGAGCATTGATAGCTTCAAGAAACTATTAGATAATCACCTGAATGACCGCAACATACAGGGATATGTAAGGTAATACTGACACATAATCACACACATAGGTTGGACTTGATGGACGTGTGTCTTTTTTCAACCTCACCTACTATGTAACTATGTAACACCGCACCAGGATCCTGAGATGTAATCCCGAGTGTGGCTCGGGGTTACCGCTAATGGTGCTGAAATTTAACCCCGAGCCACACTCGGGAATACCGTCAGGGAAGCTACAACAGAAAGTAGAAAATATATATATTTTTTAAAATTTTCCGCTCTTTTTTTCTGCTTATATCGCAAAAAATAAAATACAGAATTGTGAATAAATACCACCAAAAGAAAGCTCTATTTCTGTGAACAAAATGATAAAAACTTTATTTGGGTACAGTGTTGCATGACCGTGCAATTCTTATTGAAGGTGCAAGAGCGCTGAAAGCTGAAAATTGGCCTGGGAAGGAAGGGAGTGAAAGTGCCCGGAAGTGGTTAAGAGTCTTTTACCATCTGTCAAGTAAAATCGTTCAGGAGAGGTTGTGAAACGTCCCATGTACGGCTGGCCATACATGTTCAATTTTCCTTTAGATTTACCTTAAAACTATGTAGTGCAAGGGACTGTCTAATTGGATACAATGGAAAGTTAAGTTTTGACCTTATATTATTTGGTTTTTGGTAAATCTAAAAAGGAATATTGTACAAGTGGACTGAACATGCAAGGCCAGCCTCTCCGACATTGAAAAGACAGCAGAACCCCAATGAAGCCATCACATTCCTCCCCTCCTAGAAGTGCGTTTACATTGTTAGACTGACAGCACAGACTGGCCCACGGTGCTGCACCTCACTCTCCTTGTTTGATTATTGTCCGGAGTTGCGATTTATCTGCAGGTAAAAATCCCCTTTAAAATTCGTCCAATCAGACATTCATCAGCACAATTCAACCCTTACCGCCTGTCGTTTCTTCTCCTCCGGAATAACTTTTTGGTTTGTGCGATCTCTGCTTCGTTCGGCAGCGGGTGATAACCCTGGAGGGAGGGAGACAGGGAAAAAAAAAAAATGGCAGTTAAACTTCTGTGAAACTTTGTTAGCAAAACAACATGCCCTGCAGTGACACCGGCAACGAGAGTCTGCATGTCGCAATGAGAAAAACATGCGAAAGACAAAACGTAAAGATTCAATAGGGAAAAAAAACACGGCACTGACATGAAGACCTTGTGAGGACATGCAATAAATAGGTTACCAAGGTAACGTTGGTCTGCGCCGACGACAGCTCACCTTGGCGTTTAACTTTCCTCTTAGTCCTATGAATAGAATTACAATCTTTTGCGGCTGTATTACGCACACGGCGCTTTTAGAATTTGCAAACAAAGAGACCTGTATTGTGTATTAGACAATGCCGCATGAGAGCCGTGTTTACAACAAAGTCGCAATTAACTTAGTTAAACTTCCACATGAAGGTTTCCGATGCGACAAGTTTTTAAAGTATCGTCAAGCTATCCCCAAAAACATATTCAATTTATTGATATTATAAAGAAAAAAACGTTGCTATTAAACCGTACCTCCCCCATAAAAGCTGTAAAAGAAGAGTTTGTCACTACCTGCACCGACAAACGCCGCTCACCGCCAGTTTGCCTGTAAACTGCCACTTTTGGGAGCGTCGCCCTCCTGCGTCTTCTGCAGCGTTCTGTACTTTCTCCAGCTGATCCCTTCATTACTACAGGAGAAGGTAATGATGTCTGGGGTCGAAGGGAGGACCCATTGAGTGCAGAATGGGACACAAGTGAACAACGCCGATGTCTCCTTACTGGTAACGGTATTTGGCAGAGTGGGCAGCAGGAGAGATTTAGGCAGGCCATAGACGGGTGCAAATTTCTTTCCTGCAACCACGGGTTTGCACGGTGCCCCCATCAACATAGACAGTGCAATTCCTCCTGCCTGAGCCATTTTCTGCGATTATTGCTATAGCAGCCACTAGCGATAATAGCAAGTGAATCCAGCAGTCCGGTTGTGTCAAGTGAATCGATCGACTTGGTTATATTCAGCCTGCCTACACACGGTTCCAATCTCGGCTGCTTCCTGCTGAACCGGCCGAGATTCGAACCATCTATGGCCGGGCCTTACTTACTTTCATCAACACAGGGTGGCTTTTTAATATTTAAAAAGATGCCAACAGGCAGGCTTTCTATTGGGGTTGCACCGATACTAGTATCGGTGCTGATACCGAGTATTTGCACAAGTACAGGGGGTCCCCGGGTTACGAACAGGATAGGGACTGTAGGTTTGTTCTTAAGTCGAATTTGTTTGTAAGTCGGAACAGTACCTTTTTTAAGTGCAAATCTAGTCTCAGAGACAGGATGTAAACCCAAATCAACAGAGAAAGGCAACCGGATGGCAGGGGCGGCATGGTTAGTTCAAATATGTTTTGTTTCTTTTATTTTTTTACTTTTTAATCACTTTTTTTTATTTGTATTTATTTGTAGCTTGTCGTTTACTTTTTTTTTTGTTTTGTATAATTTTCTTATTTTTCTTATTCTTTACATTTTTTAATTATTTTTTTTTATTTTATTAATTTAATTATTACTGTATTTCTTATTTTTATTTTTTTTATCAATTTTTTTTTCACTTAACTTTATTGCTATCACACAGGAGGAAACAATTCCCTGTGTGATAGCAATTGGAGGTGACAGGTTCTCTTTATTGACCCTGTCACTTCCAAAACAGGAGTCCAGGATCGCAGCTGAGCACAGCTCTCCCCTCTCACTATTTTCATGGTAGCAGCGACAGGAGACAGCAGAGAGGTACACTGTATGGCACAGCAGGGAGATGGATGGTGAAAGCAGCCATCAGAGGCCAGGCAGGCCGGCCGGCCGCGGTGCACCATCGCGGGGCAGGGCGTAGGAAAGACCGGGGATCGTGGAGGCTTTGTAGGCCGCACAAGGCCTCGGCCACGACGGGCAGTTTCAGCGACCTGGCAAGCCACCGGACCATACCAGGCCTGTGGATGGGCAGGCAGGAGGACGAAGGGGACCCGCAGCCAAGCCAGGAACGGAGGAAAGGCTCAGGAGAGGAAGATTCGGCCAGCAGTGACGTCATTCGGGCCCCGTTCGTAAGTAGGGGTCGTTCGTAAGTAGGGGTCGTTCGTAAGTCGGATGTTCGTAAGTCGGGGACCCCCTGTATCGGTACTCGTACAAATGCACTGATACCTGAAACCGATACTTTCAGGCTCGGTTCTTTGAGCTGTCAGTGGGTCTCCCGAGCGTTAAAGTCGTCCAGTAATTGGAGCTGTCAAAAGAAAAACAGCCGGCAGTGTTTATTAACAACATTGCTCAGCCCTAAAACACTAAAATAAAAAGAAACATTGTTTCTTTTTGTATATTTCTGTTTCTTCATCTGCAGATCAAAGTGATGAACAAATGTTCCTCTGTGGGTCTCAAACTGGTGGCCCTCCAGCTGTTGAGAAACTACAAGTCCCATGAGGCATTGCAAGGCTGACAGTTACAAGCATGGCTCCCACAGGCAAAGGCATGATGGGACTTGTAGTTTCGCAACAGCTGGAGGGCCGCCAGTTTGAGACTCCCAGTTTAACCCCTCAATAAACCCTTAATTTACGCTAATCAGTCTTATTGAACTTCCTATTCTCCTCCATTTAATTATTATTTTCCTGCTTTTTTTCTTTTGTTCACGTCTAGTTTATAAACAATTAAAACTTTTTTTGTTTGCTTTGTTAGTGAATATTTTTACACATATATATTGACATATATTTATACATTTCACATTGAAAAGGCGCTAAATTAAAAAAAAAGAAAAATCAATTTATTTAATTTGTAAATAACTTTTCAATGCTTTGTACCATTGCTGACAGCTGAAGTTAAAGCAAAAAACAGTTGCGGTAGGTATCGGTAATTGGTATCGGCGAGTACTAAAAAAAAAAAAAAAAAAAAAGTATCGGTACTTCTACTCAATTTAAAAAAAAGGGTATCGGTGCATCCCTATTTTCTATCGCAGAAAGGACATAGTCTGGGGAATTTAAAACAGCCCTAAAGGCACTTCTCTGGCAGTAGTTCCCTTTAGAACTACCTTCGCCTAATTCAGGCAAGCATTGGTGCCAGTGTTGGTATCATTACTGACACGTGTGGCAAATTCAGATAGTTCCTGCTCCCGCCAATTTAGGAATCTGTAGCTAAGGCAGAGACCAATTCTAAGGCCGGCCTTACACAGTTTGTATCTCGGCCGGTTCAGCAGGAACCGGCTGAGATTCGAACCATTAATGGGCAGGCTGAATAAACAAAGTTGATCAATCGGGTACAACCAGCCGGCCATATTTGCTTCCGATTATCGCAAGTGGCTGCTATAGCTGCTAGCGATAATCACTGTTTTCTCCCGGAGGGGACGGCTTCCCCTGCCCGCCCTCCCACCGGGAGAAGACAACTGCTGATTCCCGTGTCAGCACTGTCGGTGTTGATGGGGGAATCGTGCAAATATCTTTCCTGCAACTCATGGTTGCAGGAAAGAAATTTGGACCTTGTATGGCTGGCCCTAAAGAATTACCACGTGATCTCAGATTAGTACGCCGGTTCTAAAGGCAAAATGTTTATTTATTCATTTATTTTACCTTAAAGCAGATCTTTACCCTCTAAGCATGTTGCCTCTTACCCACCCTCCCCTTTGCTGCACAAATTTGGCATTCTTCTGGCGTGTCATCAGGAAGCCGCCAGCTAACGGATGATGTCACAGAAGATGGTGGCGCGGGACTGGGGGAAGGGAAGGTTTTGCAAAAAAGAAGCAGAACTCTGCAGGACAACGCTGGATCCAGTGGGCGGGTAAGTATCTTAAATGGGCAGGACTTGCAACCTGGTAAATAGGGGTAAAAAAAAAAAAAAAGGGGGCAGGGGCTAGGGAGCGTTAAGATCCACTATAACGCATTCTCTGCATGAAGGTAAAAAACCTTCTGCATGTAGCACAGGCTCTTCCTCTCCTCATTGGCTCAGAGACAGCAACAGGATACATTGGCTCCTGCTGCTGCCATTCACAGTCAGTGAGGAGGGCGTGGGGGGTGGTGCAGAACCACGCTGTGTGTGTGTCAATGTACACACAGAGTGGGGCTTGGGAATCAGCATGCATGAGTGCCCCCACAGCAAGCAGCTTTCTATGGGAGCACTCAGTGGAGAGGGAGAGCCAGGAGCACCGGTGGGGACCCAAGAGGAGAAATAGGGGTGCTCTTTGTACAGAGCAAGCAAGCATGACTTTTTTTTATTAAAAAAACAACTGAGCATTTACAAATCAGACCAACCCTGGGCTGGAGTACAGAGGTACACCAGTACTCAGAGAGGGCGGTGCCTGTGCCAGGAAGCTGTCGTGTATGTGCGAACTTCCCACACTGTGCCGGATCACCGACCCGATTCGACTATCAGCTGGGAGATTCCCCGGTCGAAAGCCAAATGTAAATGGGGGATACAGGTGATGTCATTACCCAAATATAGACAACACCCATAAATAGGAAAAGTTCCCCGTGGGGTTTTGAGTTGCAGCAACAAAATACAAATTTTAGAAAAATATATACTTTTATTTAGAAAAATAGTTGTATCAAAGAGACATTTGTTAAAGTGAAAACATGACCCTCCCCCTTCGGAGTTGAGGTGGGGGCGTCTTGCCGCACTGCTTGGATTCTCTGGCAGCTCATGGGTACAGCGATCAGGAGGTTTCTCTCAGCCGTGATTGGTAAATATATTTAAACTATTCATAACATGTGTCAAGATCAATTTATATATTTGCCTGATGAAATTTTGGTTTCTAAAACAATATATGTATTTTTTTCTTTAGAGTTTTTTACTCGCTCCCGCAGAAGAAGACCTCTACTGTTAAAGGTCGAAACGCGTCTGGGTTCTTCAGTATGATTTACATACTTATATCATGCTTCCTTGTACTCAATGGCTGTAACTTTTATGTACATGTAATAGCCTTACCCACAAAGCTCAAGGCTTTAACTTTAACAAATGTCTCTTTAAAACAACTATTTTTCTAAATAAAAGTATATATTTTTCTAAATTTTGTATTTTGTTGCTGCAACTCAAAACCCCATGGGGAACTTTTCCTATTTATGCCTCATTAGGGGGCATGCAGCGTCCTCTCTCTCGCCAATAGTATCGTTTTTCAATTTTTCATAGGCAACACCCATATTCGGGAAATGATTTGTCACTGGATGGGCGGAGCCTTATGCAGAACTCCGAGTCTAGTTCCCCATCAGGTTAATTGACAGCGCACGGCAGTAAGGTGGATTTGAAAGCGGCTATGGACCCGCCACCCGCTGTCATTCAAAAGCAAAGCAGACCTGATGGAGAATTAGTCCACCAGGCTCTGCCCACCCCAGGACAAACCTCCTGTGCAGGTGCAGAATGATGTCAGAATTCAGCTGTTCTGAATGACAAAGGGCTGAGGTCATTCTGCGGCTGCGCTGCATAGATGACATTCATGGGAGATCTAAATATTAACAGCGCAATTAGCAACAGCAACAGCACAGAATGCACGCACCTCAACTCATACAGACATAATTGGGTGTATGTCCACATAATTTCACATGCAGTACGGACTTTTTATGTCGATTCTCGACAAATCTGCGACCGCCATGTACATGCAGCCTAATTGCGGTTTGCGCGAGAAAAAAAAACTAAAATCCCGCCAGTAATTATGACATGGTTGGGTTCAGAAGGGTAAAGAATGCTCTGGATGTGTTTCGTTCTGCCATTAACATTCTACACACTTTACATCCTGACCTTCCGATCTTTATCCCCAGATTGCAAAAAAAAAAATCTTCTTTTACTGCCTCTGAAGATTTTGCCAACTAATGAAAAAGCAATTATCGTTAAGACTTCCTAGCAGAGCACCACGTTTAAAAAGATCATCCGGCGATACAAAAGGCCCGTCAGAGTAAGAAAAGCAACACTCACAACATTAAAGGATCTGCTTTTAGTTACCGCAGAAAACTTTGGACTCGGGACAGACACAGCTCATTAAAAAAAGCTTATTGCACATGCAAAAATCTCTGTGGTGATTCCAAATGATTCTTTTAGAACACTCCCCCCCCCCCCCCCTAACAAATATTTGCTCCTGCAAAGGGAAATATATATGTATAATCGACATCTGGTGTTAATATGGGTGCCAAGTGTTCTAATCAATACTCTTACTCTGCCTACTAATCAATATGGGAGGAAGTGAAACTGTGATAAGATTTTCAATACTTTGCTTCCAAGGGAAAAGTATATTGTATTTTCTATGAGAACATACCTTTTGAGTAACTAGTACAGTATTACCATTAAAACTGAACCCGGATAAATAAATATATTCCTCAGTAGTCTCAAAGGATATAAATCTACTTAGTGTGCAGCAAATGCCTATGAAAACCGAGTCATTGCTTTGTAAAATTAGCAGTGACATCACCACTGTGCTGTATATAGCATGTGCAGAGAGCAGAGCTGTGGGAGGGACCCATCAGACCACACCCACTACAGGAAGGGCGGAGACTAGACCAGTCACTCTACTCAAGGGGAGAGAGCAGCAGTGACTGGTCTTTATTGCAGGAAGCTCAGCATTAAGGACCTTTATAAAATATACTTCCCTGCGTACCTATAATTATATGGCAGCTCTGAAAGTCCAGCATTATACTTACCTGCTCTGTGCAAAAAATATTGCACAGAGCGGTCCCTTACCTTCTCTCCTGATAGTCCCCCACTGGGGCTGTCCACTCCTCCAGGGTGCCTCCCCAGCAAGCAGGGTGCTATAGAGGCACCCATGTGTTCATGCTCATTCATGTCCGAGCTGTGTGCATACATTGACACACACGGCACCAGTAAGGCACGCCCCTGATTCCTCCGCACAGGTGTATGACAGCAGCAGGAGTCTATGAATTCCGCTGCCTGCCTTAAAGTGGTTATAAAGCCTTAAGATTTTTCACCTTAATGCATTCTATGCATTAAGGTGAAAAACCTCCTGTTTTGCAGCAGCCCCCCCCCCCCCCACTTATTCTTACCTGAGCCCGATCCAATCCAGCGGCGTGCGTGAGAGCAACGGCTCTTGCCGCTGTTCCCCCTTCTCACGGGACAGATGTCACTTAAATGCTGTGACGAGGGAGCAGGGGGTGGGGTCGCTTTGCCAGGTCTGTGTCGGGAATGAGCACACATGTGAAAGTGGTTTTCCATTATAGCACTTGTGGGAGGGGCCTGGAGCAGCGATGGGGGAGCCCAGAAGAAGAGGAATGGGGCTGCTCTGTGCAAAACCACAAAGCAGGTAAGTATTTACAGGTTTGTTATTGTACTTAAAAGAAAAGAAGCTTTAAAGTCACTTTTATTATCTCCTGTGAGACCGGGAACTGAGAGGAGTGCTGCAGGCAAGACAGACGTGGAAGGACCTGGGTGTTTAAGGATGGGGGTGTGAAGGAGATGTATTGGGGCGTTTTTAGATACATTAAGGAAAAATAAGAAATTTGAATTTAGAACTACTTTAACCCCGTCCTAAGGGCAGCGAGCGGTCCATTAAATACTAGCCGACTGCCAGCAGTACATTTACAGCTGGCGGGCCGCTCCCCGAGGCACCGCAACGTACCCATATGTACACAGCGGCGCGATCTGTGAACCTACCAGATTATGGTGCTCAGTATTGGGTTGCTGTGAGTGGCCCGGATACCATATGACCGCACACACCGAGTGAATAGTCACAAATTGAATCCATTCTTGACAATATTGTTTACCACTGTGTGTGATCTGTGATTGGTCACCAGTGATCACATAGTACCTGGGCCAAAATCAGCAGCCTGTACCATGTGATAGATGTGGGCCAATCACAACATTGAAAGTCATTTATAACAGTTTAAACAGATGCTGTTACAGTGATCATCACTGTAACATGCAATCACAGTGTGTAAAAAAATAAAAATTAAAAAAGGGACACGCACATTTTATGAAATTTCTACATTTTCGATAAAATTGCGACAAAAAATTACAACTTCAAAAAACTCGCCATGACTCTTACTAAATACCTTGGACTGTCTACTTTCCAAAAAGGGGTCATTTGGGGGTTTTTGTACTATCCTGGCATTTTAAGGCCTCAGGTTTGCAGTTGTTGCCATACTCTTTCCATTTTCGGATGATGGATTGAACAGTGCTCCGTGAGATGTTTAAAGCTTTGGGATTTTTTTTTTTTTTTTTTTTTATAATCTAACCCTGCTTTAAACTTCTTCACAACTTTATCCCTGACCTGTCTGGTGTGTTCCTTGGTCTTCATGATGCTGTTTGTTCACTAAGGTTCTCTAACAAACCTCTGAGGGCTTCACGGAACAGCTGTATTTATACTGAGATTAAATTACACACAGGGGGACTCTATTTACGAATTAGGTGACTTCTGAAGGCAACTGGCTCCACTAGTTTTTCGATAGGGGTATCAGATTAAAGGGGGATAAATACAAATGCCCCCCACACTTTTATTTGTAAAACATTTTAAAAAACATTTATAATTTTCCTTCTACTTCACAATTATGTGCCACTTTGTGTAGGTCTTTTGCATAAAATACATTTACGTTTTTGGGTTCAACATGACAAAATGTGGAACATTTCAAGGAGGTATGAATAATTTTTCAAGGCAATGAATATCTGAATTGCCATTCAGGAAACACACATAAGCTGCCAGTGCAGCCATGAATGGGTGGGATCCTAGCCATCAGACAACTCAGATCATAGGCATAGCTGTCAGGGCTGGGCTCAGCCCTTCCTTCTCTGGGCTGGCCGCTCAGCTGTTGGCTAATTTCCAGCTCCTTTCTCTCCAGTGTGGCTCACCTGTTGATGATATCCTGCTAGTCAGTCCTGCTGACATTGCTTCTGGCTCCAGACCCTGCTTGCTGTTCTACTACGCTGTTCTCTGGCACCCTGATGTTTTGGCTTGTCTGACTATCCGTTCCGGTTCCTGAACTCTGGCTATGTTTTGACTACGTTTAGGGCTCTTTCACATGGGGCGGATCAGTGATGATCCGCCCCGTGAACATCCGCTTGCTCAGCGGGGATCGCTCCGCCGATGCCCGCTGAGCAGGAAGATGACAGGTCCTGTCAGAGCGCCGCTCTCCCCTATGGGGGATCGGATGATGACGGACCGTAGAGTCCGTCGTCACCCAATCCCATCTGAAAACGAATGGAAAAGTAGGGTTTGTCCGTGTGAAAGAGGCCTTACTCTGTTCACCTTTTTTAAAAATATTAAACAAGTGTAATTTAACTGTACTTCTGTCTCAGTCTGATTCATGGTTTCTGACAGCATACAGAGCCGATCTGAGTGGCTCTGTACCTTGTGATCGCTGTGTTTACATTTGAGACCCCTTCAAGGTAAGGGGTTTTAAGTGATTTTGCGATTGTTTCACCCCTTCACACCCCCTCCTCTCCTGTACATCTCATCTCCGTGCTGCCTCTACATGACCTGTATATATTATATCCTCTTTTAGCCTGCACATTAACCCCTTCATCCCCATTGTTCCACTGTATGTGACCTGTACATTCACTCTTTCACTTTCCCCTTGTACATAAAACAATGTGCTATATCCACTGCACTATTACTAATTTTAACCTCAACACCAGCATACTTCCAAAAAATTGTGGCAAAAAATGTGAACATCTTGGAGTGTCTACTTTTTTAAAAAGTGTCAATTATGGAAGGAGGTTATACTGCCCTGGCATTTTTATTAGATGTGTTTTAAAACCAAGTAATGGGAACAGTTTTCTTTTTTTTTTTTTCCCTTCAACATTATTAACCCCTTCCTGTCTGCCCTGGCTTTCTTTTATAAAAAGCTCTGAATACCTGAGGGGGCAGGAAGGTCCAGCAATCATGTGACAAATGTGATTGGCTGTCACACTAGTAAACAAAGTCACACTGGTTAGGCACACATTTAACACTTTCATCACCCTATATGATAACCCCTTCCCAGCCAGTGTCATTAGTACAGTGACAGTGCATATTTTTAGCACCGATCACTGTATTCGTGTCACTGGTTCCCGCAAAGTGTAAAAAGTGTCAGTTAGTGTGTTTGTCTGCCGCAATATTGCGGTCCCGTTGTAATCGCCAATCAATGCCATTACTACCGGTAGTATAAAAAAATATATATTTCAGTAAATATCCCATGGTTTGTAGATGCTGTAAAGTTTGCGTAAATCAATCAACACACACTTATTGGGATTTTTTTTTACCAAAAATATTATGATTTTTTCCATTTTTTTTTTATTGGATAGGTTTTATAGCAGAAAAGTAAAACCAATAGATTTTTTTTCAAAATTGTAGGTCTTTTTTTGTTTATAATGCAAAATTAAAAAAAACGCAGAGGTGATCAAATACCACCAAAATAAAGTTCTATTTGTGGGAGAAAAAAAATGGCAAATTTTATTTAACGCAGTCCATATCGCAAACAATGGCCTGGTCATGAAGGGGGTTAAATCTTCTGGAGGTCAAGTGGTAGCTCCCCAGTTTGTAAGAATGTGAGTTAGAGACCTTAGATTGTAAGCTCCTTCAGGGCAGGGATTGATCTGAATGTACACTGTATATGTAAATCGCTGTGTAAATTGTTGCCGCTATATACAGGCAGTCCCTCGGGTTCATACAAGACCTGTAGGTATGTTCTTAAGTTAAATATGTATGCAAGTTGGAAAAGGTAAGTTTTTTTTTTTTTTAGTGTAGCTCCATTCCAGAAAAATTATTTTACGTTTTGGATGGCACAAGGAAGGGATAACTGGCCATGCAGTAATGTGGGATTGCTGACAGGTCTGCCGGACAACAGGTGGCAGCATGCTGTGAGCAGCAAAATGGTCGCCCGGCGGTTTCCGGGACCAGCGTGACGTCAAGCTGCCGCCATTCCTAAAGTGGTTCTAAAGGCTCAAGGTTTTTCTATGCATGAAGGTAAAAATCCAGCTCTGTGCAGCAGCCCCCCCAAATACTTACCTGAGCCCCCTCTCGATCCAGTAATGTGCACAAGTGCCTCGGTTCTATGGGGGCTGCTTCCTCATTGGCTCCTGCTGCTGTCAACCACAGCATATATGTGTATATATATATATATATATATATATATATATATATATATATATATATACATACCGTATATACTCGAGTATAAGCCGACCCAAATATAAGCCGAGGCACCTAAGTTTACCACAAAAAATTGGGAAAACTTATTGACTCGAGTATAAGCCTAGGGTGAGAAATGCGCAGCTACTGTAAGTGGAAAAGAGGGTCAACAATGCCCATTTGCAACCATAGGTCCCCCGAACTTCAAACTCGGTAGTTAAGGGTCTCTAGATGTCCCCTAGCTGCAGCTAAAATTTGGGATCCCTGGACCCAAAGGGTCCCGAAATGACATTGCTGCAGATGGACACAGTTGACCGAATTCGGGGCCCCGTATCTCTGGACCACTTGGTGCTAGAAACCCCAAATTTGGTGTGCAAACCCAGTGGAACTAGTACTACAACATATCCTGGGGTTCCTAGCACCAAGTGGCCCTGAGATATGGGGCCCCAAAGTCAGTTCGGAAAATGTCAAGCACTTTTCTGCAGCACAGAATGCCATTTTTCTCTGGGCCACTTGGGGCTAGGAACCCCAGCTTTGGATATGTTGTAGTGCAAGTTCCACTGGGTCTGCACACCAAATCTGGGGTCCCCCAAATCGGTTTGGAAATTGTCATTCTTTGCACTATAAAAGTGCTTGCCTCTAGTATAAGCCGAGGGCATTATCAGCACAAAAAAAATGTGCTGAAAAACTCGGCTTATACTCGAGTACACACACACACACACATACACACGAGATAAAACTTGCGCTAGGTGAATATATAAATGAATGAATTGCGGCAGCTATTACAAGGTACTAAACCTCAAGAATGGATGTATAAATTAACAGCGTTTGCAGAATATTAAATCACAATTGAATAATGTGCTCAAAACATTAACAGTGACAATATATGAAAATACAGAATGGATGACCGGCTATATTAAAGTGCTGAGTGCTCCAAAAAGATATAAATAAAAGTGCATCTTGTGACCCCACTCACCAAAGGTTATGGACCCTCAGCTTTGCACTCTGGGGTCAAAAAAGCTGTGATCTAGGGGATCTGGTGTATGGGAATGGACTCTCAGAAAACTTTCTATAGGAGTAGTCTCGTGGATAAATCGGAGTAAAATCGACCATAGTAGGAGAAAATAACAAAGAAAAGCCAATAGTGCAAGATCCGGGTTTGCCGCTGGTCGGCGTGCGTTCCACCGACCAGCGGCCAACCCGCATCTTACACTGATGCTCGTTTCATTTCAGCTATCTTGTGAGTGGTATTTTTGATTGCGCAGTACATACAGTATTAGCGGTACTTCACTATTGTTTTTTCTTTGTTGTTTTCTCCTACTATGGTCGATTTACTCTATAGACTACCCCTATAGAAAGTTAGTTTTCTGAGAGTCCATTCCGCATACACCTAGATCACAGCTTTTTTGACCCCAGACTGCAAAGCTGAGGGTCTATAACCTTTGGTGAGTGGGGTCACAAGAGGGGAGAGTGGCACGCAGACACTATTTTTCCTGAAGCACCGATGCACTTTATTTATATCTTTTTGGAGCATTAAAACACTTTAAAGGGGTTGTAAAAGTTCATGTTTTTTCACCTTAATGCATCCTATACATTAGGGTGAAAAAACACCTGTCAGTGACCAGCCCCCCCAGCGCCCCCCCCCCCAATCTTGTCCCACGGGAACGCACTCTCTCTCTGCCCAGGCTTCTCGGCTCTTGATTGGATAGATTGATAGCAGCGCAGCCATTGGCTCCCGCTGCTGTCAACCAAATCCAATGACACGGGAGCCCGGGCCGAGTCCTGCATTCGGCCTCTATGGACGCCGAATGCTGGACTCGGGAGCGCGCCCGCAAGGTAACCCCCCTAGGGGGTCATCTGATGTGGGGGGGGAGCCGAGAGAGCCACCGAGGGACCGCAGAAGACCAGGTTCGGGGCCACTCTGTGCAAAACGACCGCAGAAGACCAGGTTCGGGGCCACTCTGTGCAAAACGAGCTACACAGTGGAGGTAAGTATGACATTTTATTTATTTATTTTTTTTAAATAACAAACAAGAACCTTTAGTGTCACTTTAATATAGACCGTCATCCATTCTGTATTTTTATATATTGTCACTGTTAATGTTTTGAGCACATTATTCAATTGTGGTTTAATATTCTGCAAGCGCCGTTAATTTATACATCCAATCACAGCCACTAAGCCAATCAGAAGAGAGAGGGGGCGGGGCCGAGCAGCGGCTGTGTGTGTGAATGGATATGCAGAGCCACAGCTTGGAAGTGACCCTGCTTGGGTACCCCTATTGCAAACTGCTTGCTCTGGGGGGGGGGGGGGGACGACTCGTCAGGAGGGCGGGGCCTGGAGCACCGGCGGCAGACCAGAGAACAGGAGGATCGGGGGTTGCGCTGTTAAAAACCACTACAAAGAGCAGGTAAGTACGACGTTTGTTTGTTTGTTTTGTTAAAGAGACTATAACCATTTGCCTACTGGGCACTTTCACCCCCTTCCTGCCCAGGCCAATATTCAGCTTTCAGCGCTGTCACAATTTGAATGACAATTGCGCGGTCATGCAACACTGTACCCAAATGAAATTTTTATCATTTTTTTCACACAAATAGAGCCTTTTGGTGGTATTTAATAACTACTGTTTTTTTTTTTTTTTTCCGCTAAACAAACAAAAAAAACATTTGCTAACAGGTAAATTTTTCTCCTTCATTGATGTGCGCCAATGAGGCTGCACTAATGGGCAATGATAAGGCGGTACTGATGGGCACAGTTAGGAGGCACTGATGGGCAGCACTATACAAGCTGTATGCAAACAGGGATCCTGATGGGAAATGAATCCAGGACCCCACTTCAAAAGATAGCGGATTTCTTAGTTGTTCTGCCCATTATTTGGCTTTGAACAGGCAGGTCACTGGAAACCACAGATTTCTTTTTTTTCCCCCAACCCTTATCCCACCTTTTGCAGTCGAGTTCAGCTATGGCAGGCAGCTGCGTCCTGGCAATGAATCTGTTTGTTAGTTTGTTCTAAAACATTTCTAAAGCTAGAAATAAATGTAAACAACATTGAGTGGAACCAGCAGAGAATGCAGCCCATGTGAACGACGGGCGCGAGGGGGGATTCGCTGACATTTCACAGGAGGGATGCGCACGGTGAGTCACGTTTCCGAAACCTGGCAATCGAAAGTTGAAAGATCTGCGTAATTGAGGAAGTTGAAGAGTGCCTGTATTTGTTCCAGCTGCATATATATATATATATTTATATATACATTAACCCTTAAGACAATGCAGCTGGAGCACAGAGTTAAAGGAACACTACACTAAAAGGAGGCCCCCCCCCAGTCTCAGCAATACTCCCTCTACAACAGACTGGGGTATATTTCACTTTCACAGGCGTGTCCTTAAAAAAATCAAGCATGGAGGTATTGAGGGTGAAGCACCTGTCATAGAGAATGAGGGCGAGACCTAAATCTGGCACCAAGGTGCTGGCTTATAAAATGTTCAACTCAAAGCTGAACTCCAGTCCTTCTTTTCAGTCTTGCACAGATGTACAGGCTCCGCTCCTGTACTGAAAACACTTACTCTGATTTCACTGCACACTGCGAGCTTCTCATAATGTGTATTAGAAGTCAGATTAATTCATTGATTTCCTGACTGTAGGGTGTCCAGCAACATCTAGGTCTATTCCTTCCCAGTCTTATCCTTCCTAAGGTCCCATTCACATGGGGCAGACTCTGTTTTGATCAGCAGGGGATTTGTCCGCTGATACCCTGCTAATCAGAGCGGGCGGGTGACAGGTCTATGCCCAGTTTTTGAAGAGCGAACACGGATAGAGTGGACCCAACTGGCCTCCAAATTGACCCGCCTAGACAGCATAAGGAACAGACCCAACTGCCTTACAAACGGATCCACCTAGATGGGAAGGAGACAGACCCAACTACCCTCCGAACTGATTTGCCTAGACTGGAAGGGGAAGGACCCAACTTCCCTCCGAACCGATCCGCCTACATGGAAAGGGGATGGATCCAACTGCCCTCTGAACCAATCGGCCAAGACGGTAAAGAGATGGACCCAACTACCCTCCGAACCGATCTGCCTAGACGGGAAGGGGACGAACCCAACTGCGCACTGAACCGATCTGCCTAGACTGGAAGGGAATGGACCCAACTGCTCTCTGAACTTATCCGATTAGAAGGGAAGGGGACGGACTCAACTGTCCCCTGCACTGATCTGCCTAGACAGGAAGGGGACAGATCCAACTGCCCTACGAACCGATTCACCTAGATGGGAAGGGGAAGGACCTAACTGCCTTCTGAACCGATCCGCCTAGACGGGAAGGAGGAAGACCCAACTGCCCTCTGAAACAAATCGCATAGGCGGGAAGGGGATGAACCCAACTGCCCTCCGAACTGATTTGCCTAGACTGGAAGGGGACGGACCCAACTGCCCTCTGAACCGATTCTTCTAGATGGGAAGGGGACAGACCCAACTGCCCTCTGAACCGATCCGTCTAGATGGTCAGGAGGAAGACCCAACTGCCCTCTGAACTAATCCGATTAGACGGGAAGTGGATGGACACAACTGCCCTCTGAACCGATCTGCCTAGACGGGAAGGGGACGGATCCAACTGCCTTCCGAACCGATCGGCCTAGACTGTAAAGAGATGTACCCAACTACCCTCCGAACCGATCTGCCTAGACGGGAAGGGGACGGACCCAACTGCTCTCTGAACTGACCTGCCTAGACTGGAAGGGAATGGACCCAACTGCTCTCTGAACTGATCCGCCTAGAAGGGAAGGGGATGGACTCACCTGTCCCCTGAACTGATCCACCTGGACAGGAAGGGAACAGACCCAACTGCCCTCTGAACCGATCCGCCTAGACGGGAAGGAGGAAGACCTAACTGTCCTCTGAACTAATCTGCCTAGACGGGAAGGGGATGAACCCAACTGCCCTCCGAACTGATTCGCCTAGACTGGAAGGGGACGGACCAAACTGCCCTCTGAACCGATCTGCCTAGGCTGACAGGGGAAGGATCCACTTCCATTTTTTTTTTTTTCAGTGGATCAGAGGTAGGTGGGTGTAAAACGGACACACGGTCCATAGGCGGACCTGATCTAACCCTTCATGTGAAAGGGGACCAACTCTCCCCTTTCATTTGATGGCTGTCCGTTCTTTCAATCGTAGAGGCTCAGCATCACATGTGGACGTACCTAGGGAGGTCTGCATACCAATGCAGCTCGGCTAGGAATGGTGACTACTCTAGACTGGTGACTGCCCATAATTTTGATATTTGCATAACCCTTCCCCCACTGCTTGCATCTTGACTGAGGGATCTTGAGAGGAGTACTGAGGGAGGGTGCTGTGATGGTTTCAGGAAGTTTTGTGCAGTTCCCTGTTGGCCCATCCCATCAGCCTTGATCTGCCCGCAGCGTATAAAGAAGCACAGAGACCTAGTGATAATGTCACCGGGTCTAAAATAAGTTATGTAATAAAAACAGAATTCTTTTTTTTTTTTTTTTTTTTTTAATCCAATGAGCATGTTGAAGAGGGGGAGAGGGAGGAACCAGAAAAGGTAAAATATTAGCCCTGTATTTGTTGTAACACAGAGCCATCACAAACAATGGTGAGAATGTCCCCCCACAAACCGACAACCTATCACCTACATTCCTCTTGGCACCTGTCACCATCAGACTTGCGCTCCTGACAATTCTCTCACCCAAACAGCGGCCTACACGAGGGAGCCTCACATCCCCCTGACAATGGAAGGAAGAGGGTGTAGGAGGGAGGTTCACACGGCTGACCCCGACATTGTTCACAGTACTGGAAGAGCGCTTCCTCTAGATGAACGCTGACCACACAGCCCGCTCTCCAGCCAGGAGTCACGCCGAGTCACGTTGTCCCTCGCTCCTCAGTCACAACGTCAATAAGCCATTCACAAAATACCTGCCGATCATCACGTACACCGCCAGCGAACTGTGAGGAAATCAGAACAAAAAGGAACTGCTTTCTGTCTGAATTATTGTTAGGGGGGGAAAAAAAAAAAAAGGGTATTCTAGGGACAAAGATCCTTCTCCTGCTAGAAAGGAATTCATTGGAATGACCTAATAAACAACATGTATGCAGAGCCAAAACTGGATTCCTAGCCTTGGCTAGAGCTGAGAGGGATTAGACACCTCTCATATTTATCGCCCTCAGTGTCTCCACTGGTAACTCATAATTGGGAGTTTTCTCATCACGGAGATAGACAGATATACACACACACACTATATATATATATATATATATATATATATATATATATATATATATATATATATATATATATATATATATATATATATATATATATATATATATATATATATATATATATATATATATACAGTGGCTTGCGAAAGTATTCGGCCCCCATGAACTTTTCAACCTTTTGCCACATTTCAGGCTTCAAACATAAAGATATAAAATTTTTATTTTTTGTGAAGAATCACCAACAAGTGGGACACAATTGTGAAGTGGAACGAAATCTTTTGGATTTTTGAAACTTTTTTAACTAATAAAAAAATGAAAAGTGGGGCGTGCAAAATTATTCGGCCCCCCTGCGTTAATACTTTGTAGAGCCACCTTTTGCTGCGATTACAGCTGCAAGTCGCTTGGGGTATGTCTCTATCAGTTTTGCACATCGAGAGACTAAAATTCTTGCCCATTCTTCCTTGCAAAACAGCTCGAGCTCAGTGAGGTTGGATGGAGAGCGTTTGTGAACAGCAGTTTTCAGCTCTTTCCACAGATTCTCGATTGGATTCAGGTCTGGACTTTGACTTGGCCATTCTAACACCTGGATATGTTTATTTGTGAACCATTCCTTTGTAGATTTTGCTGTATGTTTGTGATCATTGTCTTGTTGGAAGATAAATCTCCGTCCCAGTTTCAGGTCTTTTGCAGACTCCAACAGGTTTTCATCCAGAATGGTCCTGTATTTGGCTGCATCCATCTTCCCCTCAATTTTAACCATCTTCCCTGTCCCTGCTGAAGAAAAGCAGGCCCAAACCATGATGCTGCCACCACCATGTTTCACGGTGGGGATGGTGTGTTGAGTGTGATGAGCTGTGTTGCTTTTACGCCAAACATATCGTTTTGCATTGTGGCCAAAAAGTTCGATTTTGGTTTCATCAGACCAGAGCACCTTCTTCCACATGTTTGGTGTGTCTCCCAGGTGGCTTGTGGCAAACTTTAGACGAGACTTTTTATGGATATCTTTGAGAAATGGCTTTCTTCTTGCCACTCTTCCATAAAGGGCAGATTTGTGCAGTGTACGACTGATTGTTGTCCTATGGACAGACTCTCCCACCTCAGCTGTAGTTCTCTGCAGTTCATCCAGAGTAAGGATGAGCTCCGGCGTGTTCGCATGCTGAACGTGCCGAGCCCGCCAGGAAGCCGGTACAGCGAAGCGCTAATCACAATCAGTGAGACATTTCCCGATGTGCGGCTGCAGAGATCGGGAAATGTCTCCCTACCTGTGATTAGCGCTGCGCCGTGCCGACTTCCTGGCGGGCTCGGCACGTTCAGCATGCGAACACGCCGGAGCTCATCCTTAATCCAGAGTGATCATGGGCCTCTTGGCTGCATCTCTGATCAGTCTTCTCCTTGTCTGAGCTGAAAGTTTAGAGGGACAGCCAGGTCTTGGTAGATTTGCAGTGGTCTGATACTCCTTCCATTTCAAAATGATCGCTTGCACAGTGCTCCTTGGGATGTTTAAAGCTTGGGAAATCTTTTTGTATCCAAATGCGGCTTTAAACTTCTCCACAACAGTATTACGGACCTGCCTGGTGTGTTCCTTGGTCTTCATGATGCTCTCTGCGCTTTCAACAGAACCCTGAGACTATCACAGAGCAGGTGCATTTATACAGAGACTTGATTACACACAGGTGGATTCTATTTATCACCATCAGTCATTTAGGACAACATTGGATCATTCAGAGATCCTCGCTGAACTTCTGGAGTGAGTTTGCTGCACTGAAAGTAAAGGGGCCGAATAATTTTGCACACACCACTTTTCAGTTTTTTAATTGCTAAAAAAAGTTTAAAATATCCAATAGATTTTGTTCCACTTCACAATTGTGTCCCACTTGTTGGTGATTCTTCACAAAAAATTAAAATTTTATATCTTTATGTTTGAAGCCTGAAATGTGGCAAAAGGTTGAAAAGTTCAAGGGGGCCGAATACTTTTGCAAGCCACTGTATATATATATATATATATATATATATATACACATACACATACATACACACACACACATAGTATCTCACAAAAGTGAGTACACCCCTCACATTTTTGTAAATATTTTATTATATCTTTTCATGTGACAACACTGAAGAAATGACACTTTTCTACAATGTAAAGTAGTGAGTCTACAGCTTGTATAACAGTGTAAATTTGCTGTCTCCTCAAAATAGCAACACACAGCCATTAATGTCTAAACCGCTGGAAACAAAAGTTAGTACACCTCTAAGTGAAAATGTCCAAATTGAGCCCAAAGTGTCAATATTTTGTGTGGCCACCATTATTTTCCAGCACTGCCTTAACCCTCTTGGGCATGGAGATCACCAGAGCTTCACAGGTTGCCACTGGAGTCCTCTTCCACTCCTCCATGATGACATCACAGAGCTGGTGGATGTTAGAGACCTTGTGCTCCTCCACCTTCTGTTTGAGGATGCCTCATAGATACTCAGTAGGGTTTAGGTCTGGAGACATGCTTGGCCAGTCCATCACCTTTACCCTCAGCTTCTTTAGCAAGGCAGTGGTTGTCTTGGAGGTGTGTTTGGGGTTGTTACATTGAAATACTGCCCTGTGGCCCAGTCTCTGAGGTGAGGGGATCACGCTCTGCTTCAGTAGGTCACAGTACATGTTGGCATTCATAGTTCCCTCAATAAACTGTAGCTCCCCAGTGCCGGCAGCACTCATGCAGCCCCAGACCATGACACTCCCACCACCATGCTTGACTGTAGGCAAGACACACTCATCTTTGTACTCCTCACCTGGTTGCCACCACACACGCTTTACACCATCTGGACCAAATACGTTTATCTTGGTCTCATCAGACCACAGGACATGGTTCCAGTAATCCATGTCCTTAGTCTGCTTGTCTTCAGCAAACAGTTTGCAGGCTTTCTAGTGCATCATCTTTAGAAGAGGCTTCCTTCTGGGACGACAGCCATGCAGACCAATTTGATGCAGTGTGCGGCGTATGGTCTGAGCACTAACAGGCTGTCCCCCCACCCCTTCAACCTCTGCAGCAATGCTGGCAGCACTCATATGTCTATTTCCCAAAGGACAACCTCAGGCGAGGCCTGTACTGAGTGGCAAATCTCCTGTTAAACCACTGCATGGTCTTGGCCACCGTGCTGCAGCTCAGTTTCAGGGTCTTGGCAATCTTCTTATAGCCTAGGCCATCTTTCTGTAGAGCAACAATTCTTTTTTTCACATCCTCAGAAAGCTCTTTGCCATGAGGTTCCATGTTGAACTTCCATTGACCAATATGAGAGTGAGAGCCATAACACCAACTCTTTCATCGCTATACATTAGGGATGGAAGCATTTTACAGGTACACTCAATTTCCTGCTATACAATTGCTGCTGGAACTCTGGGAATTATGTTTACATCCCGGCATAGTGTATGTGGGGTCTGGTTCCCGGGCTATGTTTTGTCTCAAACCCGGAGCTGCGATGCGCTCTGCGCGGCCCCCCCCCCTCCCCCTTTGGGGATCGGGCGGCAGATCACAGTGCATCGGCGTCACGCCTCGCTCCTCCACACGACGTCACTAGTTGGCGTTGCGGTGGAGGCACGCGCTTTTTCCAACTATCCGACCTAGCTGGACGTGGTGACGTCAGTCATGGGCGGGTCCTCACCGCCCAGGTTGTAGTCCCGCCTCACGCATTGTCGGCTCCTACGTGACGTTGGCGGTCACTGCCGACGCAGGCGGCATGCATTTTTAGGCGCCTGTCTTTCTCCCTCAGACGCAGCCCTCACTCCCGCACACGTGCAGACGCCATGGCTTTAGGAAGCCTTTGTCCCAAGCACATTTAGGTAACATTTAGTGGTTCCTCTTTTTGGTAATACTTTACTCTTTATACTCTTTTTTTTGTCAACTACATTGGCTTATCTCAATGGACTTTTTCATCCATTTCAGATACATATCCATGATGACTTTGTGTTGGTTTTCGCTTTTTTGTTGGAGGTGATGGTCTGTGTTCTGGGGATGATGCCTATGTATGCCTGTCCTGCGTTGGGTCCCTGGCCGCCTCAGCTCCGGGGGAGAACAAATAGTTTTAGCCCGGTGCCTACCCTACGATACACCTTAGCTAGGTACATAGTGTAAGTATCCAGAAATCGACTCGCTGTCCTTTCTGGTTGCTCTTAGCTCATTGGTTGATGTTTTCACATTTTGTTATTTACAGATACCCCACTGCATCTGCCCCTGAAGAAGTGTTATTCACAGAAACGCGTCGGGCAATATGGATGCAGCTACTTTTGTTTTTATAGGATTTTATCCGGATCAATGTTTTTAGGAAATTATACTTTTATACGTACCTTTTACATCATGCTAGCATGTACCTCCCAGTGTTGTATATGTACTCCCTTTATGATGTATGTTAATTCTGATTTGTTGCTCAGATGTCATGTTATCTGCTGTATTAGCATATATTTATGCAGGTTTTGTTTAGCGTGAAGGCGCATGCAACCTTCTATGCACACATTGTGTTATGTATTTTTTGATGCCTATGCAATAAATCTACCTTTTATTTCAACTCCATCCTGCCAACGGCCTCATTCAAAGTCCCAATGTCTTCCCTGTTTATTTTCCTGAACCCGGGATGGAGGCACTACCCTGTCCTCATTTAAAGTCCCATATTCTCTTTTTTAACACCAAATTTAACACACCTGCTCCCCCTTCACACCTGAGACCTTGTAACACTAACGAGTCACATGACACCGGGGAGGGAAAATAACCAATTGTGCCCAATTTGAACATTTTCACTTAGGGGTGTACTCACTTTTGTTGCCAGCGGTTTAGACATTAATGGTTGTGTGTTGAGTTATTTTGAGGGGACAGCAAATTTACACTGTTATACAAGCTGTACACTCACTACTTTACATTGTAGCAAAGTGTCATTCCTTTCTTCACATAAAATTATATAATAAAATATTTACAAAAATGTGAGGGGTGTACTCACTTTTGTGAGATAGTGTGTGAGTGTGTATATACAAATATACACACACACACAAATATATATATAATAACTTTTTTTTATTATGTTTCTGTAACACCTAACCTTATTGCAATTACATAGGGGACCATACTATACTGCGATGACAGGTTCTCTTTTATGAGAGCTCATGAGTCCCCTACCCACCACAACACCACAGCAAAGTGGCAGCAAACCCCGAAGTGATGCATTCCCATCCATTCCACCTGGAAGCCTGTCCAGGGCCTTGCAGTGTTTTCCTTTCCATGAATTATTTTTCTTTATTCACATGCAATGTGCCTTAATCACTTACTGCTCAGGGCAATTTTGACATTTCTCAAATACATGTTAAAAATCAAAAAAAATTTTTTTTTTTTTGCTGAAAAATTACTTGGAACCCCCCCAAACATTATATATTTTCTGAAAGCAGAGGCCCTGGAGAATAAAATGGTGGCTGCCGCAATTTTTTATGTCTCACGGAATTTGTGCAAGCCATTTACCAAAGAAAATTTTCAGGAAAAGATACACGTAAAGGTTTTTTAGTACACTCAAACACAATATAATTCCTGATTTGTGTACGCCCGTGAAATGGCAAAAAATAACCACAGGCGATGCTTTAAAAGCCTTCACAAGTCACAAGTGTTGCGTTAAATGTGAGCTCTGGCGCTAGAATGGCTCTCACTTGGCAGCGATAACTCACATGAGTGCTGTGAAATCACCGTTTACATACGTGTGTGGGACCTAAGTGCGAGTTTAAATTTGCACATTTTCCAACCCACAGAGGAACACTCCTCACTTTAGCACACGCATGCGCCAAGCCCCATGGTCCTGCAGCACAATTCAGCCCAGCCCCCATTAAAGTACTCAGCTCCCCCACATTACTGTCCTCAGGCCCCGCCCCCTCATTACAGTATTCAGCCCCCCCCCCCCCTCATTACAGTACTCAGCTCCTTAACATTACTGTCCTAAGCCCCCCCCCCCTTATTGCAGTACTAAGCCCCCCTTACTACAGTACTCAGCTCGCCCACATTACGGTCCTCAGCCCCCCAATACAGTATTAAGCTTCTTAACATTAATGTCCTCAGACCCCCCCACTCATTACTGTCCTCACCCCCCATTACTGTCCTCAGCCCCCCCTCTCTACTGTCCACAGCCACCCCCCTATTACTGTCCTCAGCCCCCTCCCCCATGACTGCCCTCAGCCCCCTCCCCATGACTGTCCTCAGCCCCCTCCCCCATGACTGTCCTCAGCCCCCTCCCCCATGACTGTCCTCAGCCCCCTCCCCCATGACTGTCCTCAGCCCCCTCCCCCATGACTGTCCTCAGCCCCCTCCCCCATGACTGTCCTCAGCCCCCTCCCCCATGACTGTCCTCAGCCCCCTCCCCCATGACTGTCCTCAGCCCCCTCCCCCATGACTGCCCTCAGCCCCCTCCCCCATGACTGCCCTCAGCCCCCTCCCCCATGACTGCCCTCAGCCCCCTCCCCCATGACTGCCCTCATCCCCCTCCCCCATGACTGCCCTCAGCCCCCTCCCCCATGACTGCCCTCAGCCCCCTCCCCCATGACTGCCCTCAGCCCCCTCCCCCATGACTGTCCTCAGCCCCCTCGCCCATGACTGTCCTCAGCCCCCTCGCCCATGACTGTCCTCAGCCCCCTCGCCCATGACTGTCCTCAGCCCCCTCGCCCATTACGGTCCTCAGCCCCCTCCCCCATTACTGTCCTCAGCCCCTCCACTGTCCTTAGCCGTCCCCTCACTCATTACTGTCCTCAGCCCCCCCACTGTCCTCAGCCCCCCCCACTCATTACTGTCCTCAGCCCCCCCCCAACAATTTACTGTCCTCAGCCCCCCCCACACATTACTGTCCTCAGCCCCCCCCACTCATTACTGTCCTCAGCCCTCCCCCACTCATTACTGTCCTCAGCCCTCCCCCACTCATGACTGTCCTCAGCCCTCCCCCACTCATGACTGTCCTCAGCCCTCCCCCACTCATGACTGTCCTCAGCCCTCCCCCACTCATGACTGTCCTCAGCCGCCCACCAACTCAATACTGTCCTCAGCCCCCCACCAACTCAATACTGTCCTCAGCCCCCCACCAACTCAATACTGTCCTCAGCCCCCCACCAACTCAATACTGTCCTCAGCCCCCCACCAACTCATTACTGTCCTCAGCCCCCCCACCAACTCATGACTGTCCTCAGCCCTCCCCCACTCATGACTGTCCTCAGCCCTCCCCCACTCATGACTGTCCTCAGCCCTCCCCCACTCATGACTGTCCTCAGCCCTCCCCCACTCATGACTGTCCTCAGCCCTCCCCCACTCATGACTGTCCTCAGCCCTCCCCCACTCATGACTGTCCTCAGCCCCCCACCAACTCAATACTGTCCTCAGCCCCCCACCAACTCAATACTGTCCTCAGCCCCCCACCAACTCAATACTGTCCTCAGCCCCCCACCAACTCAATACTGTCCTCAGCCCCCCACCAACTCATTACTGTCCTCAGCCCCCCCACCAACTCATTACTGTCCTCAGCCCCCCCACCAACTCATTACTGTCCTCAGCCCCCCACCAACTCATTACTGTCCTCAGCCCCCCACCAACTCATTACTGTCCTCAGCCCCCCACCAACTCATTACTGTCCTCAGCCCCCCACCAACTCATTACTGTTCTCAGCCCCCCACCAACTCATTACTGTTCTCAGCCCCCCACCAACTCATTACTGTCCTCAGCCCCCCACCAACTCATTACTGTCCTCAGCCCCCCCACTCATTACTGTCCTCAGCCCCCCCACTCATTACTGTCCTCAGCCCCCCCCACTCATTACTGTCCTCAGCCCCCCCCCACTCATTACTGTCCTCAGCCCCCCCCACTCATTACTGTCCTCAGCCCCCCACACTCATTACTGTCCTCAGCCCCTCCCACTCATTACTGTCCTCAGCCCCCCCACTCATTACTGTCCTCAGCCCCCCCCCCTCATTACTGTCCTCAGCCCCCCCACTCATTACTGTCCTCAGCCCCCCCCACTCATTACTGTCCTCAGCCCCCCCCACTCATTACTGTCCTCAGCCCCCCCCCACTCATTACTGTCCTCAGCCCCCCCCACTCATTACTGTCCTCAGCCCCCTCAGCCCCCCCTCTTTACAGTACTCACACCCCTTTTCCCATTACAGTACTCAGCCTGTCTCATTGAAGTTCTCCCCCTCCCCCCCTTCCCACATTACTGTTCTCAGCTCGCTCCCTGACATTACCCCTCAACACTAATGTTCTTAGCCCCCCCTTAACATCTCCCCTACCTTACACAGTCAGGAAGCACAGCAGATCTGAATGGAGGGTAGGAGCTGCAAGCTAGCGATTGGTTACTTGGACCGCCCTGCATCCTAGCAACCAATCCCTTTACTCAGGGCAGCTCCTGCCCCCCCCCCGCCCCGAAACCCTCCTGCCTCCCGCTGTTGGCTATGCGAGGATGACAACGGTGACAGCTGAAAGAAGCACAGGCTCCTAAATGGCATGACTGCTGCGGTCCGAATGGGACAGTGATTGGGTCCAGAGCCGGTCCGCCATTTAGTGATGCCCAATATAAATGAATCGCTACTTTTTTTGTTGGGAGTGCCACTCATTTGTGATCTCCCCCCCCCCCCCTGCACTGTGACCACACTGACACTGACAGCTCACAGTAAAGATCTAGATTACATGATCACTGACAGACAATTATTTCGGTCACGTGGCAGCCTATGAAATCAGCAGGCGTGAAGGTTTTTTTTTTTTGTTTTTTTTAAATCCTTCACCATTCAGCTGTCTTTTTTTTTTTTTTTTAAACCAGAAGAATTGAAATGGCATGTGATGGGCAATGCAGACCTCTCTTCTCTGCATCTGTCAATGGCGATCCAGGCCCATGTCACAGGAAAACACGGGCCTATCTTTTTAGGGGTATTTCCCAGGCATTCCACGTGCTCTCCAGCACTGGGGAAGGTCACAGTCATCAGCTCCTCAATTGATCGCCTTTACCTGGCGGCAGCAGACAGGAAGTGGGCCGCATACAGAAATCCCTGTGTGTGTAGCCGCATCTATTTATAAACCTGGAGAGGAAATGCTAGGAGGAGAGGGGGGGAGGGGGGGGCGAGGACTTTCCTAACCAGGGACCCATTTCAAGGAGCAGGAAATGCCTCGCTACATTATTTCCTCCAGCAATCTAGGAGCGTTACAATAAAAGGGAAGAAATAGGTTTTCTCATGATAGATAAAATTCTGGATTTATTTCCCATTGACACCAACATGGCGGGGGTGGGGCAGAGACAATGGGAAGTACGCAGGACTGAGCTGCATATTGAAATCCCCGCTCAACATAACAGGCTGGGAAAAACGAAATCATAACAGACAATGAAAGGATCCTTCAGACAAGGCGACAAATCTGGGATCTTTCAATGCTTTTCAGGATATATTATTAGTACATTTTATTTATAGGCGCCTTTCGGAACACCAAAGGTCACTTTCAACGATAACAAAAAAAAGAAAAAAAAAAAGAAAAAAATAACACAAAAAAAATAAAAAAATAAAAAACACAAAAACACAAAAAAAACAAACAAAAAAAAAAAAAAAAAAAACGTGCCCCAAGTAGATGTAAACAGCACATTTTTTGATGGTTGCTGCATTTCAGTGCCGCTCATCTCCTGCAGCCTGTTTGCAGCCATGTTCTCCTGCGATGGCTGGGTGGAATTTCTCAGGGAAGGTTTACTGATGGTGACAACAGCGGACCGTGCCTTTTTATAGTGATTGTAAATGCAATCTTTTTTTTTTTTCTCTACATAACAGGTTTATACTTGCTCTGTGCAACCGTATTGCACAGAGCGGGCCCCGAACCTCCCCTTATCGCGTCCCATGCTGGCGCTCCAGGCTCCTCCTTCTCCAGTGAGTGCCCCCCTATAGGAAGCCACTACCCTATGGAGGCACTCTTGCTCCTAAGCCTCGCTGTCTTCATCTATAGAGACACAAACAGAATGTACCAAGTTGATCGATTGCCTGCCAGATTCCCTTGTGATCATCGCAAGCAGCTGGTATAGCCACCAGCAATAATCGCTTTCTTCTCCCGGTGGGGATGGCAGACAATGGCCAGGGCAGGAGGGATTCGCCCATCAGCACTGCCTCTATTGATGCAGGATTTGTGAAAATTTCTTTCCTGCAACCCGTGGTTGCAAGCAGGGCCAGGACTAGGGGTGGGCAGGAAGGGTGGTATCATGTGAGGTGGGGGGGGGGCGCCATGTGGAGTCTTCCTGCCGCTACACTCCTACACTTTGACAGATCTATTGGCAGCGGTGTTTCTACCACGGTCAGCATTGAGCTGGATAGGAGGAGAGAGCTGGGAGGAGGACCGGGCTGTGATCTCTCTCCCCTCCAGTTTCTTGTGGAGGACGGAAAGATGTGTGAAGGGGGGATTTTGGGGGTGGCGGGGGTGAGATTTGTTCTAGGAGGGGAAATTTGTGGGGGGGGGGGAGATTTGTGCTGGGGGCTAATTAGGAGTGTGAGCTAGAAAGGGTGATTTAGGGGGGATTTGTGCTGGGAGGGAGCATAGGGGGGGAAGAGGATTTGTGCTAGAAGGGGGGCTTTGGGGGTGGCGGGGGTGAGATTTGTTCTAGGAGGGGAAATTTGTGGGGGGTGGGGGGGGAGATTGGTGCTGGGGGGTAATTAGGAGTGTGTGCTAGAAAGGGGGATTTAGGGGGATTTGTGCTGGGAGGGAGCATAGGGGGGGGGGAAGAGGATTTGTGCTAGAAGGGGGGCTTTGGGTTGTGCTAGAAGGGGTGATTTGTATTAGAAAAGGGAAGGATATATATATATATATATATATATATATATATATATATATATATATATATATGCTAGTAGGGGATGACTAAGGAGGATTTGTGCTAGGAGGGGAAATTTAGGGGGTGGGGGGGGGGTGTATGCTGGAAAAGCGGAATTAGGGAGGGGGTAGAGTACTTGTGCTAGGAGGGGGGATTCCGGGAGGAGAGGATTTAAGCTAAGGGGGGGGGGGGGGCAAAGATTTATGTTGGGGAATTTGTACTAGGAATGGGGAATTTTTGTTTGGGGAGAACTTTCAATTTCAACGGGAATTTAGGTTTAGGGGGAAAGCGTGCAGATTAGTGCTCAAACTTTATTGGGGGGGGGGGGGGGGGGATTTTTGCTGACACAATGTTCAAACATCTTGGGCTCGCATGCAGAAAAGCATCTGGAACGCATTCAGACTGCGTTTCTATGGTGTGAACTGGCCCTTGGCCGGATGCGTTTCTGCATGCGTATTTTTTTTTTTTTTTTAAAGATTTTATTTGCCAAAAAAATTTTACATGTCATTAGCAAAATGTAATAGACATATGTACAACCTACACAATCCAAAATGTGTTCAGAAGCTGATATTGCGTACAAATAAAGAAATAGTATATTTATTATATTACGTTTGTCATTACTCTTTAAATCATTGGCCAATTTCTTTTGAAACTTAGTCTAACCAATAGTATAGAACAGAAACTATACAATATTCCTATAAAAAGAAAGGAAAAAATAACCAGAGGGGATTATCCCCCCCCAAAAAAAAAACAAAAAACAAGAATAAACCTTTTTGTGCCGTGTGCTGCTGTGATCCACTCCCCACAAGATCATGTAATTACTATCTATTGATTATTTAATACCTTGTGTAGTTACAGGGTAGATTGTAACGTGCTTTTCAGAGTTAATCGATCTTCCCCATACTTTATTACATTTTTTATTCGATCCTCTAGATTCATACGTCATTTTATACATAGTGATATTGGCATTAACTAAACCTTTCCAGGCATTCAGTGTAAGATAGTCTCTTCTGATCCAGTGAAGTGCAATTCGTTTCCTTACATAGTAAAACAATAGTCTTAGTAGTGTTCTCATGTTATTGCTCATAACTTCATCTTCTATGATCCCTAAAAGACCCAACAATGGGCTGCATATGTTTTGGTATATCTAAAGTATCAGCAATAAATTGAGTCACCCGAGACCATAATGGTCCAACTCTGTCACATTCCCATACCATATGTATAAAAGAGCCCACTTCCCTCAAGCATTTATGACAAATAGGATCCTCCTTTCGTCCCATTTTATAAAGTTTCAAAGGGGTATAATACATTTGATGCAAGTACCTAAGCTGTATTCATTTGTCTCTAGCAGATATAACCGTAGGTAAGTATGATGCAAGAACTCTCTCCCATTGACCATCTGTAATTTCTGGAATGATCTCCACCCATTTTCCTTTAAGTTTACTTTCTCTAGGGTTCTCCCTTTCTAGTAGTGTATTGTAGTATGTAGAAATTCGTTTAGTATGATCTGGAATAGCAAGTAAGTCTTTCTATCTTAGAGTTCTCCAGTGGCACCGGTCCAACCCCCAAACTGAGCATAGGCAGCGTGTCTCAATCTAGTAAATTGGTATTCCCATGACTCCGGGACATTCAGTTCTCTTCGCAACTGCGAAAAGGTTTTAAGTTCCCCATTGATATACAATTGGTGCAAGTATGTGAGCCCATATTTAACCCATCTAAATCCGTCTTCTAAATTGAAAAAATTCTTTCAGGTTGGGGTTGAACCATAACGGTGCATTAGGGGATAGATGAAGGGGATTATCTATTATATGTTTTATACAAATCCCCAATATCTTTTTAGCAGATTTTAGTATCTCCTTGCCCCCTTCGGAGGGGACTGCTCCCCTAAAAAAGAAATTCAGTAAGGTTTCATATGATGTCACCGTCGCTGCTTCAACTGCAACCGCAGCATTATTTAATTGTGGGAACATTCTCCAATGAATAAATGCTAATTGGGATGCTAAATACCGTATTTATCGGCGTATAACACGCACCCCAATTTAGGAGGGAATTTTAAGGAAAAAAAAACTTTTAGGAGGGAAGTTGAAGGGAAAAAACTTACATTTAAATGCCCATCATTGCAGCCTTCTCAGTGCAGCCATGTCAGTGCAGCCTTAGTCAGTGCAGCCTTAGTCAGTGCAGCCTTCGTCAGTGCAGCCTTCGTCAGTGCAGCCTTCGTCAGTGCAGCCTTCGTCAGTGCAGCCTTCGTCAGTGCAGCCTTCGTCAGTGCAGCCTTCGTCAGTGCAGCCTTCGTCAGTGCAGCCTTCGTCAGTGCAGCCTTCGTCAGTGCAGCCTTCGTCAGTGCAGCCTTCGTCAGTGCAGCCTTCGTCAGTGCAGCCTTCGTCAGTGCAGCCTTGCCCCAGTGCAGCCTTGCCCCAGTGCAGCCTTGCCCCAGTGCAGCCTTGCCCCAGTGCAGCCTTGCCCCAGTGCAGCCTTGCCCCAGTGCAGCCTTGCCCCAGTGCAGCCTTGCCCCAGTGCAGCCTTCGATCCTCTATCCCTGCCATCCTGGGCTTCAAAATCGCCGGCCGCGATTTGAAAATGGCGCTGCCGGCGCCGAAATACACAGAGCTCTTTCCGCGGCTCTCGTTCACTTTCGGCTCCACTCGTAGTCCCGAGCGGAGCTATCCGAACCTAGCCGAGTAGGTTCGGATAGCTCCGCTCGGACTACGAGTGGAGCCGAAAGTGAACGAGAGCCGCCGGAAAGAGCCAAGGACCGGCTCTGTTTATTTCGGCGCCGGCGGCGCCATTTTCAAATCGCGGTCGGCGATTTTGAAGATGTGACAGCTCGGGATCGCAGGGGATCGGCGTATAACACGCACCTGCGATTTTCCCCTGATTTTAAGGGGAAAAAAGTGCGTGTTATACGCCGATAAATACGGTAATACAATCGTAGGTCAGGTATTGCCAGACCACCTCTATGGACAGGTAGCTGTAATACCTCAAGAGAGACCCTCGCAGCCTTATTGCCCCATAGAAAAGATGTTAATAGGGAATTTATATGTTTGAAGATTCTTTTTGGGATATATATTGGTGCATTAGAAAGAATGTACAAAAATTTCGGAAGGAAGATCATTTTAAATATGCTAGCCCTACCATAGAGTGTAAGCGGAAGATCCTTCCATTTCTGTATTCTCTCACTAAATGCTCTGATTATAGGCCATAAATTGGCCTCGATGAATGAATCTACCGGTAGTTGGACCACTATTCCCAGGTATTTAAACTTCTCTACAATGGCCAAAGGGCATTGGGCTGGGAGTATTAAGTCCGGCTGTGAGTCCAGTGGAAAAAAGACTGATTTGGTCCAGTTGATCCGGAAGCCAGAGAAATCCCCGAACTCCCGGATCAACGAGACTGCCGTGGCCAACGACTGTTCTGGATCTCTCAAGTATAGGAGCATGTCGTCAGCATATATCGACACACGCTCTTACAAATCTCCAACCAAAAACCCCTGTAAAGTATCATTAGTTCTAAGTTTAGCAGCCAGTGGCTCTATGGCCAAAGCAAATAGGAGAGGGGACAGGGGGGCAACCCTGTCTCGTTCCCCTATGGATCTTGAAAGGAGCAGAAACAGAGCCATTTACTCTAATACTTGCTCGAGGGTCATTATACAAAAGTCTGATCCATGAGATAAATTTTGGTCCAAAACCCAGCTTACCTAAAAGAGAAAATAAATAGTTCCATTCTACAGAGTCGAACGCCTTTTTTGTGTCCAAGGACGCTACAACTCTTTTCCCTTTATTAGCATGATGGGGCTGGAGATTAACATATAGTCTACGTAGGTTCATTTGAGTAGAACGTCCAGGTATAAATCCAGTTTGATCTGAATTAATTAGTTTAAGGATCACCGACTTCAACCTACCGGCCAAGATTTTGGCCAGTATCTTGACGTCGTTATTTATCAAAGATATTGGCCTGTAGGACTCACATTCCTGCAGATCCTTTCCTGGCTTAGGTAACACCACTATTAAAGCTTCCCCCGCATAGACTCTGGTAATATGCCTTCTTTTTCTGCAGCTATAAAAACTTTTTGTAGTGTTGGCACCATCTGCTCTCTATGCAACTGGTACCATTCAGCCGGAAACCCATCCAAGCCCGGTGATTTACCTGGTCTGAAGGATGAGACTGCGCCACCAATCTCCTCCAGGGATATCGGCTGTTCCAAAAGTTCTCTATCTTCCTGGGGTAGAGATGGGAGTGTTAAATTCCCAATATACTGCTCCAGTTCCTGATTAGTGTGTTGGGTTTGCGTCTGGTAGAGAGTCTCGTAAAAGTTTAGAAAAGCGTTTAGAATCTCTTGGGGTTCCTCAACTACCTCACCATTTAGTTTCTTAATCTTCCCTATTGAAATCGGGGCATAAAGCGGGCTCGCCAGAAAAGATAATAGGCGTCCACTCTTATCGCCTGCATGCGTATTTTTAATGTGTTCCGGTGCGTTTTTGATGCAATTCCGGATGCATTCCAGGCATTGCTTTTTTTCTTCTTTTTTCCTGGTTTTTTTTTTTATACTATACTAGGGTCCAGTGAGTTTTTGATGCATTTCTAGATGCATTCCAGGTGCTTTTTTTCCCCCCTTTTTTTTTTACTATACTAGGGTCCAGTGCGTTTTTGATGCGTTTCAGTGCGTTTTTCTGCATTCTAGTACACTCCAGTGCAGGAAAAATGCAGCATGTTCTACTTTTTTTCTGGATTTGGAAAGCTCTGGAGCTGCAAGCACTGGTGTGAACGATGCCATTGGAAACCATATAATCTATTTTCCGTGCGTTTTTGATGCAGAAAAAAAAAACGCACTGGACTGCACGTGGTGTTAACTGGCCCTTAAAGAGTAAGGCCTCATTGCACACTGGATGCTTTTGGACATTTTTACAGCGGCTGTTTTTGGCTTCCGATTTTTTTTTTTCTACAGTCAAACTCTCCAGCATGTTATCCCCTGTGTCCATGCACACTAAGGCTGTTATCAACTGTTTTTGGCCGGAGCGTTTTTTGGCTGTAAAAACAAAAAAAAAAAAAAAAACGTTCTGAGAGGAGTCTTTCAGCTGTAAAAACGCCCCAACGTCAAAAAACGCAGATAAACGCCCAATAACGCGGCTCAACAGCATTTAATGTTTTTTGCTCACATTGACTTTAAAAAAAAACGCTATTGCAAAAAAACGCTGAAAAACTCACTGCAAAGCTACTGGCGTTTATATAACTTCCAGTGTGTAAGAGGCCTTTATAAGTTACAAAAAGAGAGTCCTCCCCATATGAGCTTTACAACCATTTGATCTCATGACCTCCGCTACTGTTCAACATCTGACGTGTCCAGAACATTAGAGCCCAGCATCTGCCCCCATAAATCGCACTGGTGCACGGCTGTCTTGGAAAACTGATACACGGACATGTAATCAGGAGTAGAGTAAACATCTCGCTCAGTTTGGTGTCTTCAGAGGTTAGGAAAAGTGCTTCCTCTCCTCCGGTACACAGAAAAACACAATATATGTCAATCAAGGGTCATTTCCACTGGCAGCCCACCCACAATGTACTCCAAGCAGAACTGACTGCAGGACTCCAGAGACTGTGACATCATAATGCCTTTCCCAGGGTCATACCAACCTGTATGTGCAAAGGGATCCCCAGAGCCACATAGAACAGACATGGAGGTGGAACACACAGACAAGCTGGTAGAACGCGGGGAAACTATTCTATGAGTAGTAGAAAACTCTATTGAAACAAAATATCATTTTTACACTACCAGTGCATGATCAACACGTGTGAAAGGTGCCAATAATGGCGCTGAAAAGGCGCGCGATTTTACTATGCTTATGAGGTGTTTTTCATAAGTCATGTGACTCAAAAACCACATCAAAAAGGTAACACAGGTGCGTTATTGATGCGTTTTTTTGCTTCTTTTTCAATACATTTCAACAGGGAGGTGCGTTTTTGGTAGGGTTGCACTGATACTAGTATTGGTGCTGATATTGAGTATTTGCACAAGTATCGGTACTCGTGCAAATGCACCGATACCTGAGACTGATACTTTCAGGCTGGGCTCTTTGAGCTGTCGGTGGGTCTCCCCAGTGTTTTAAAGTCCGGTAATTGGAGCTGTCAAAAAAAAAAAAAAAAAAAAAAAAAAAGCAGCCGGCAATGTTTATTAACAAAATTGATCAGCCCTGAAACACTAAAATAAAAAGAAACATTGTTTCTTTTTGTAAATTTATTATATATATATATACACACACATACATATATATACATATATATACACACATACATATATATATATATATATATATATATATATATACATATATATATACATATACATATACATATACACATATATATATATATATATATATATATATATATATATATATATATATATATATATATATATTTACACATTTCACATTGAAAAAGCGCTAAATTAAAAAAAAAAAAAATCTATTTATTTAATTTGTATATAACTTTTCAATATTTTTTTACCATTGCTGACAGCTGAAGTTAAAACAAAACAGTTGCGGTAGGTATCAGTAATTGGTATTGGTATTGGCGAGTACTAAAAAGAAAAAAAAGTATCAGTACTTGTACTCAAAAAAAAAAATGGTATCTCTAGTGCATCCCTAGTTTTTGGTGCAGTTTTTCTTTTTTTAACTGACCAAAAATGCATGAAGCAGGATTTTTAACATCACAGCGGACCAGTGTGAAGACCCACATAGAATTTAAAAGGGATGCATTTTTCTTGAGCTTGCGCTAAAAGGTGCCGACAATAAATTCATATCCATTTAAATTCATGATATGAATTAAAAAGTCAAATATAAAAAAAAAAATATATGTTTATATATATAGTTGTTTTTATAACTCATTTTTGGTTTCAGTTTTCGGCCAAGTGCATCCTGCATTTTCGATTTCTGTACCAAAATTTCCATTCGGTGCACTTCTACCCACATAAAGCTGCAGGAGCATTCACAAAGTGCAGCGCGGCTCCCGCATGTGTAGTGGGAAGTCAGCTGTGAAGCTGCAAGATTGTCTTTATTTCTATTCAGTTGGACCTGCGTTAGCCCCCATATTCATTTTTTTTTATTCTTAGATCTACAAACTTCCTATTTATGGTAATATACTGTGAGCTGTAGAAACCAGGGGTTCTCTCAGACCGGAAACTTATTTCAAGGGTTCCTCCTTGTTAAAAAGTTTGAGGAAGGACCCTCTAGGGCGGAGTCTACCAAACTTTCATAACAAAGAGCCAGTTCATTGTCCTTCCCACTATAGAGGGGCAAAACTGTGCCAGTGGGAGTAGAACACGACTCAGCTTCTTTGAAAGTAAAAATTGTCTTGGTGGTCATTGGGAGTAAAAAAAAAAAAAAAAAAAAAAAAAAAGCTTGCCTAGCACTTGTGGTCAGTTGGAGTAATACCCCATTGTTGGTGTCAGTGGAATGAAAAGTGCCCTATCCCTTGTGTCATTGGGAGAATTGGTGCCCCATCATTGGTGTCAGTGGGAGGAATAGTACCCCATCATTGGTGTCAGTGGGAGGAATAGTTCTCCATCATTGGTGTCAGTGGGAGGAATAGTCCTCCATTATTGGTGTCAGTGGGAGGAATAGTACCCCATGATTGGTGTCAGTGGAAGGAATAGTACCCCATGATTGGTGTCAGTGGAAGGAATAGTGCCCCATCATTGGTGTCAGTGGGAGGAATAGTGCCCATCATTGGTGTCAGTGTGAGGAATAGTGCCCATCATTGGTGTCAGTGGGAGGAATAGTGCCCCATCATTGGTGTCAGTGGGAGGAATAGTGCCCTTTCCCTTGTGTCAGTGGGAGAATTGGTGCCCCATCCCTGGTGTCAATGGAAGGTATAGTACCCCATTGTTGGCGTCGGTGGAATGAATAGTGCCCCATCGTTGATGTCAATGGGAGGAATAGTACCCCATCGTTGGTTTCAGGAAGGAATTGGTGCCCCATTATTGGTGTCAGTGGGAGGAAGTATGTCCCATCGTTGGCGTCAGTGGAGAAATAGAGCCCCATTCTTGCTGCCAGTGGGAAGAATAGTATTCCATTGTTTATAGCAGGGATATGCAATTAGCGGACACTCAGCTGTTGCAAAACTACAAGTCCCATCATGCCTCTGCCTCTGGGTGTCATGCTTGTGGCTGTCAGTCTTGCTATGCCTCATGGGACTTGTAGTTCTGCAACAACTGGAGGTCCGCTAAGTGCATATCCCTGGTTTATAGGAATGCTGTTTCACCATTGGGAATAGTGCCTCGAATCAGTGGGAGCACAATGCCCCATGGGCAAACAAAGGTTTGGAGACCACAGCTTTAAGGCAAGGAGTGAATATAGTAAAATATTTATAATTTTACAAGAAAGCAAAACATGCACAGATCAGCCTGCAGCTTCTATGGTCAGACCTCTGCTCTGGTTCTTCCACAAGAAGCCGTTGAGCCGTCTCCCACCACCTCCTTAAGATACAGAAGCACACGGCTGTACACACAGTGCGACCACGGCAAAAATTATTCCCCTGCCAAGTTAGGTGGCCAGTACTGGCGCCCAAGCGACCCATTGAAGTTTTTGGGCCAGGCCAGAACGGCCCTGTAATGCATGCAGTTGCCACACGGTGGTGCAACATTTACAGGATTAAAAACCGGTTACATTTCTCCTGCTCTTCACCTGAAAAGCAATTCAATTGCTTTTCGGAGGGGTGGAAAAGTCTGCATTTGTAAATGTAAGCCTTCGTCTCTAAATGTCATAATATCTGCCACCGCAGTGGTACAGTGATCAGGAAGGATTGGGCCGGAATTGAGATTCACATGTTGCCCTCCCATATTAAGGTTGTATAACAGGGGTGACAAAGCAGAAGCACAATTTTGCCAACTTATAACAGGAAGTGCCTGAACAAGAACCTTCATGGCAGGATCACCAAGTATTATTTTTCCGAAAGCTGCAGATTTAAAAAAAAAAAAAAAAAAAAAGCCTATTTATCCATAAAATGAATATTTTGAAGTAACTGGAGTCACGGGTTTTGATAGCCGTTGGTCGGTGCGGTGAGATGTTATCTCTACGGGTTACAAGCGATGGTTTGGTAATTGATGCAGGAAAACACACGGTGACTACAAGTCAAAGATTCTCCTTCGGGGTCATCTCAGGTCTGTGATGTTGATTTAACAACAGGAGCGTGGATGAACACTCACCGAATAGCGGAGAGGGCTGAAAATTACTCCAAAAAAGCATCTGGTACATTTACAATTTGGCTTCATTACAAAATTTCACTCTTTTACATTAACTCTTTAAAAACAGCCATGTGCATGGGGGGGGGGGGGGGGGGGGGGCATAGCACCTTTCAAGAAATCATCTGCTAAAATGTATGGCTTGCTATTTAAAATCAGACAGCTAAATGAAAAGGTAAAATGCATATGTGGGAGCCGTGTACCTGTCAGAAGGATTTGGATCGTTGTCCATCCAGTCCTGGGATTTACACGGCCTCACCACAGAGCCCAACCCTGTCTGGCAGGCAGGAGACCTAATTTTTGTCTGCTGTAGGTAAAAGAAGTATGGTCAAAGCTTTTCCGGTCATACTTCTCTTTTGGGCCATAATACTGCACTTACTTGTGCTCTCCTGTGACCCAGAATCAGCTGACAGCGGGCTAAAGCCTAAGGTCGGCCGACATCCATCACAGAGCGGCTCCAGGCTCTGGAAGCATTCCAACAATATTGTAGGGATCCACCCAGATGCCAGAATGACAGCTGACTCCGCCTCTCAGTGTGCCGAGCCAACCGCTCCCACCCCTTCCCTACCCCAGCACACTCCAGTGGAGCGCTGGAGGGGCAGAGCAGAGAGCGGTGACTGACAGTCACCGCTCTTTGCTACGTTAACCAATAATTAAATCAGTTGGTCAAGCGATCGCTCAGTTCTTGGGCTTATAGCTGACTGGGGACAACGGCAGCACCAGACGGATGCTGCAACATTAATTGACATGGGCTTTCCGATCAGGTCTGCCTGTGAGTTTTTCAGGAAGATCGGATCGGACCATCCATAGCTCTCTACGGAGCGGCAGATTCAGCTGGCACCGGCTGGCATCTGATCCAATCCTGTCCGCCAAAAACAACAGATCAGGTGGAAATGGACAGGTAGTACGTTTCCATCTTCACAGCCCCATAGAGAACGGTGGGGCTGTGTCCATGTCCACTCTACATAGCAGAGAGGACACAGACCGGTTATCCACCTGCTCAGCAGGGAGATCCCCTCCTGAGCAGGCAGACTATGGACAAAGCCTGTGTGAAACCTGCCTGAAAGGAAAAGCAGCAGGCTGATGAGCTCATCTGTCACTTGGCACTCTTCCCCAATCAGCGTGTCCCTTGTTAGCACATGAGCACTGCAGCAAAACTGATTGGCTCCTTGTTCTAATTCTCCCTCTGCCAGTCAGAGCTGTGCTTTATAATGGATTGCAGATTTGTGACTTTTATATCTCTCTGGTGTTCAGCTTTTAAGGAGTCTATTTACTTAAAGTGGTTGTAAAGGCTCAAGTTTTTTTTATCTTCATACATTCGAAGCAAAAATCCCCCCCCCCAGCCCCCCTAATATTTACCTGAGCCCAATTTTGTTCCAGGGATGTGCACGAGAACCTCAGCTCTCCGGGGACTCTCCCTCCTCATTGGCTGAGACAGCATAGGGAGCCATTAGCTCCCGCTGTAGTCAATCACAGCCAGTGAGCCAAGGAGGAGAGAGAGAGAGAGAGAGAGAGAGAGAGAGAGAATAGAGAGAGAGGGGGGAGGGGGACAGAATAGAGAGAGAGAGAGAGAGACAGAGAGAGAGAGAGAGAGAGAGAGACAGAGAGAGAGAGAGAGAGAGAGAGACAGAGAGAGGGAGAGAGGGAGAGAGAGAGAGTGAGGGAGAGAGAGAGAGTGAGGGAGAGAGAGAGAGTGAGGGGGGGGGGGGGGGAGACAGGGCCGATAAACGGCTCTGTGTGTGAATAGACACACACAGCCTTGGCTCGTGAACAAGCCTGCTTGGGTGCCCCCATTACAAGCTGCTTGAATAAAGCCTTAAATATATATATATAAAAATATAAAATGTATCTGACATGTATCTGTAATGACAGAAAACTCATCTCTTCAGGAAAGCCCATCACGTCTCTAACTAATCTTTTACCACTTCCATCAGCTCATTTCCAACAGTTACAACCTTTTGGACCACCTGCCCCACCCTATTAGATTGTAAGCTCTTCTGAGCAGGGCCCTCTTAATCCTCTTGTATTTTATTGTATTATAACTGTATTGTCTCCTTTTTATATTGTAAAGCGCTGCGTAAACTGTTGGCGCTATATAAATCCTGTATAATAATAATATCACTTTTTGTATTAATCCAATCCATGCCAAACTACTTTCATGCCATCACTCAATTCAGCCAGACCCCTCGCAGTGTTTACGTATTCCCTGGTGGGCAGGAAGTTACCGTAAATCAGTGTGATATCTCTGAGAACTCCCCAGAGCATAAGAACAGATCCCTGATTGTGACTATCTCTCACAGAACAGCAGTATATGGGAATTGCTGGCCCCAAGACACTTTTATAGCCAATGAGGATACAAAATAAGGAAATACTGAGTATTACCAGGGAGGCGGACTTTTTAGGCTAAGGAACAGTGGAGAAGATATAGCAGTATAAAAAATATAAAATTTATTGAAAAATACAATGTCTAAAAAACAATGACAATTGTAACATATAGCATCTATGATTATTGTGCAGTGAGCCCTTGTATGTCTACGCGTTTCACCGTTAGGCTTCCTCAGGACACGGCCAAGGTTCACAGATGAGACAGAGAAGGGAATATGTCTCTCCATCTTAAATTGGAATGCAAAATCATGCAAGTCACGGTAGCATGAGAAAGTTCAATCAGCAGTAAGAAAGTATATTAGATATAATTAAATATCTCAGCAGGGGAATGTAAACAATATTCCTAATTAAGGGAGCAGCCATTAGAGGGAGGAGGGCCAACACCGGATGCACCACTTAGATCCTGGATTTAGTATCAGCAATGCTGAAGGCTCAATAGAATCCCATCGCTGCATATTCAGGATACAAATAATCCAGCGTGCCCCTGGGAGACAGGTGTGCAGTGTATTGCTGCCTCCCAGGGGCACGCTGGTGTGCAGTGTATTGCTGTTTCCCAAGGGCACGCGCTCTCTCTCTCTCCTGCCTCTGAGTGAGTACACTAAGGTAAATCGGGGTTCTCAGAGCACCCCTTACATCAGAATTTCCCTTTACACCAGAGGCAGCAGTGTTCTCCCTCACATCAGAGTGCCCTCTTACAGTGCGGGGGAACTCGGTGGACTCAGGCGTAAAGGGGGAACTCGGTGGACTCAGGCGTAAAGGGGGAACTCGGTGGACTCAGGCGTAAAGGGGGAACTCGGTGGACTCAGGCGTAAAGGGGGAACTCGGTGGACTCAGGCGTAAAGGGGGAACTCGGTGGACTCAGGCGTAAAGGGGGAACTCGGTGGACTCAGGCGTAAAGGGGGAACTCGGTGGACTCAGGCGTAAAGGGGGAACTCGGTGGACTCAGGCGTAAAGGGGGAACTCGGTGGACTCAGGCGTAAAGGGGGAACTCGGTGGACTCAGGCGTAAAGGGGGAACTCGGTGGACTCAGACGTAAAGGGGGAACTCGGTGGACTCAGACGTAAAGGGGGAACTCGGTGGACTCAGACGTAAAGGGGGAACTCGGTGGACTCAGACGTAAAGGGGGAACTCGGTGGACTCAGGCGTAAAGGGGGAACTCGGTGGACTCAGACGTAAAGGGGGAACTCGGTGGACTCAGACGTAAAGGGGGAACTCGGTGGACTCAGACGTAAAGGGGGAACTCGGTGGACTCAGAAGTAAAGGGGGAACTCGGTGGACTCAGACGTAAAGGGGGAACTCGGTGGTCTCAGACGTAAAGGGGGAACTCGGTGGTCTCAGACGTAAAGGGGGAACTCGGTGGTCTCAGACGTAAAGGCGGAACTCGGTGGTCTCAGACGTAAAGGGGGAACTCGGTGGACTCAGACGTAAAGGGGGAACTCTTGTGATTAACTTTATATGATTAGAAAGGTTATTTAATCGCAAAATATATGTATAGTTTATACCATAAAAAAAAAAAAATTGCTGTGCGCCGCTAAAGTGTTCGGGTTAGACATTAAGAAAAGCTGGCAACCCTCCTGGGGGTTGAAGTCCCGGAGCACCACTCTGCTCCACTCATAGGTTGGCACCGCAAGACACATTGGAATCAATGGGGATGTCACATGACCACCAGTTAACAGTGATCTTTCAGCTATGAAGAGGGTAAAAAAAAAAAAAAAAGAAGAATACAACATAGGAGTAGGCGTTGTCTATGAGGGAGCCAGAAAGCAGCTGAACCCCATCCTTGTGTTATGGAGAAGAGGAGAGGGGGGAGTTGTTCTGTAGTAATAACACTTTTTTTCCTTTAGGGTGACAATGCTGCTTCTCTATAGCGAACAAAAAAAAAAAAAGATTTAAAAAAATACTTTTACAAGGAAACACAGATCAAGAAATGTAAGTGAGCAATGTCGTGTTTTGCATGCAAGACCGACGCTACCATTAATTAGGAAGAAAGCACTCCGTGTTCGGGAGACTCCAGACCGCTCCAATTCCTTTCTGACCTGGTCATAACAAACTGACTGTGACTCTTCTGATCATACGACCAGTGGGACAATACCCGACTAACGCCGGTGCCAAGATGTCTGCAATGTTCTGGCTTGGGGAACTTGTTGGGACACTGTAACACTGTTTACAGAGGAGAAGTAGCTTTGTTGTTACGTGGTACTGGCCAAAAATAGCGGACCTTGCAACGTGGAAAATGTGAGATTGCTGAACTTTGTAGCTTCCTCTGTGAAGGATTTCAGGGGTTCTTGCCAGTTGTAAAAATAAAGAAAAATAAAAAGACGGGAATAGAACTCTGCTGCCCCCTTGTGAACACAGTGTGAAGTGCAGGTTTGTAAGAAAGTAAATCCAAGAACAAAAATAATGCAGCTTAGCAGGATAGGGCTTGCCTTTTCCCCCCAATCTAAGAACATTTTCAGCAAGTTATTAAAAAAAAAAAAAAAAAAAAAAAAAAAAACACACACAAACAACAAAAAATCAAAAACAACAAAAAATCAAAAACAACAAAAAATCAAAAACAACAAAAAATCAAAAACAACAAAAAATCAAAAACAAAAAATCAAAAACAACAAAAAATCAAAAACAACACAAAATCAAAAACAACACAAAATCAAAAACAACACAAAATCAAAAACAACACAAAATCAAAAACACAAAATCAAAAACAACACAAAATCAAAAACAACAAACTCCTGTTTATCCTGCCAGAAATGTGTCTTTGTAACTTCTTGTTCACTGAACTGAAATACGGTTATCAGCCTTAACAGTATTCTTCTGTAAACTACAGAACAGCCCCCTATACTGTATAATGGAGAAGAGGAAAGGGATTTGTAGTCCGAAACACTAGCAAAGCTCAGATTGACAATGCTGCTCCATCATAAGTACAGTGCAATGCATGAGCGTCATCCTAGGACAGGAAGTGTGCGACTAGAAGGATCAGCAGCTAAATTCAAGAGACTAAAGCCTGAAAGAATCTAAAAAAAAAAAAAAAAAAACACCCTACAACACCACAGACTAAAGCCTGAAAGAATCTAAAAAAAAAAAAAAAAAAACACCCTACAACACCACAGACTAAAGCCTGAAAGAATCTAAAAAAAAAAAAAAAAAAACCCTACAACACCACATCTAAGGCTTGGTTCACACCACTGCAACCTGAAAGTTGCGTGACATACATTGCACCTTTTTCCAGGTGACTTCCTGGCAACTGGGAGTACTGCTTTGATGCAACTTGATGCGACTTTGCCTTGCACAGGTATGCAGAGATAACATACAGGAGGATGCCATGCACTGCCTGGGTAATATTCCTGTAATGTCGGATCCAAATCACATCAATATAGATGAGGATCCGACTTGGAGGCAACTTCCAGTAAAGTCTATGGGTACAAGTTGGATAGAAGTCGCCTTGAAGTAGCACAGGGAACTTTTCTAATATTGGAGCGACTTCAGTGGTGCTATTTAAGCCTGCTCTCATTGACTAAGATGGGATTTCACATGTCATGCAACTTGGGGTTCTCACAAGTGGGATTCCAAGTCGCAGCAGTGTGAACCGAGCCCAAGGACTGGTAATCTGCAATGTATTAACATCTCTGTTCTTAGGTTCAAAGGATTACAATACTTTTAACACACATTCGTTTCTTAAAAAGGAACTTCACTTAAAAAGTGAAAGTTCCACCCATCCTATAAACTCACCCCAACCTACCTAACAAAATTTGAGTTTTTTTTGTTTTTGTTTGTTTTTTCTGGGAGTACGTGCTTTTTCTGGCAGATATCAGCTCACACGTCCCCCATTTTTTGCACAGGCAAGAAATACGTCAGCTTGCCCCGCCGCTCTTGCAGTCTCCTACGAACAGGTCATGTCGGCTGTTTGAAAGTCAGTGCAAGTTTATGTGGGGAGCGGACTGTGATGTTGCCCGGCAGAAATCACAGCCAGCTTCCACATCCAAGATAGTGGTGTCGGGCACCTGAAGCCCGGGGATGGATCAGCTCCAGCGAAAACAGCACTGGACTCCTGGGCTGGTAGAGGATCGGTCTGTAAAATAGCGGCAACTACAGTATTTTTTTTTTTCTCTTTAACAGGACCGAAGTTTATGGTGGCAATAAAACCTTTTTATAGGCATCCTATTTCCCTGTGGGAGTCAGGAGCAGGAAGAAACCTTGCTTCCACTAGGGCAGGGGTGTCAAACTGAATTTCATTGCGGGCCTCATCAGCAGTATGGTTGCCCTCAAAGGGTCGGTTGTAGCTGGGGTGCACTACATAGAGTGTGCAGCGTTCGTGAGTGCGCTACAGAGGGTAGAGTTCAGGAGTGCGCTACAGAGGGTAGAGTTCAGGAGTGCGCTACAGAGGGTAGAGTTCAGGAGTGCGCTACAGAGGGTAGAGTTCAGGAGTGCGCTACAGAGGGTAGAGTTCAGGAGTGCGCTACAGAGGGTAGAGTTCAGGAGTGCGCTACAGAGGGTAGAGTTCAGGAGTGCGCTACAGAGGGTAGAGTTCAGGAGTGCGCTACAGAGGGTAGAGTTCAGGAGTGCGCTACAGAGGGTAGAGTTCAGGAGTGCGCTACAGAGGGTAGAGTTCAGGAGTGCGCTACAGAGGGTAGAGTTCAGGAGTGCGCTACAGAGGGTAGAGTTCAGGAGTGCGCTACAGAGGGTAGAGTTCAGGAGTGCGCTACAGAGGGTAGAGTTCAGGAGTGCGCTACAGAGGGTAGAGTTCAGGAGTGCGCTACAGAGGGTAGAGTTCAGGAGTGCGCTACAGAGGGTAGAGTTCAGGAGTGCGCTACAGAGGGTAGAGTTCAGGAGTGCGCTACAGAGGGTAGAGTTCAGGAGTGCGCTACAGAGGGTAGAGTTCAGGAGTGCGCTACAGAGGGTAGAGTTCAGGAGTGCGCTACAGAGGGTAGAGTTCAGGAGTGCGCTACAGAGGGTAGAGTTCAGGAGTGCGCTACAGAGGGTAGAGTTCAGGAGTGCGCTACAGAGGGTAGAGTTCAGGAGTGCGCTACAGAGGGTAGAGTTCAGGAGTGCGCTACAGAGGGTAGAGTTCAGGAGTGCGCTACAGAGGGTAGAGTTCAGGAGTGCGCTACAGAGGGTAGAGTTCAGGAGTGCGCTACAGAGGGTAGAGTTCAGGAGTGCGCTACAGAGGGTAGAGTTCAGGAGTGCGCTACAGAGGGTAGAGTTCAGGAGTGCGCTACAGAGGGTAGAGTTCAGGAGTGCGCTACAGAGGGTAGAGTTCAGGAGTGCGCTACAGAGGGTAGAGTTCAGGAGTGCGCTACAGAGGGTAGAGTTCAGGAGTGCGCTACAGAGGGTAGAGTTCAGGAGTGCGCTACAGAGGGTAGAGTTCAGGAGTGCGCTACAGAGGGTAGAGTTCAGGAGTGCGCTACAGAGGGTAGAGTTCAGGAGTGCGCTACAGAGGGTAGAGTTCAGGAGTGCGCTACAGAGGGTAGAGTTCAGGAGTGCGCTACAGAGGGTAGAGTTCAGGAGTGCGCTACAGAGGGTAGAGTTCAGGAGTGCGCTACAGAGGGTAGAGTTCAGGAGTGCGCTACAGAGGGTAGAGTTCAGGAGTGCGCTACAGAGGGTAGAGTTCAGGAGTGCGCTACAGAGGGTAGAGTTCAGGAGTGCGCTACAGAGGGTAGAGTTCAGGAGTGCGCTACAGAGGGTAGAGTTCAGGAGTGCGCTACAGAGGGTAGAGTTCAGGAGTGCGCTACAGAGGGTAGAGTTCAGGAGTGCGCTACAGAGGGTAGAGTTCAGGAGTGCGCTACAGAGGGTAGAGTTCAGGAGTGCGCTACAGAGGGTAGAGTTCAGGAGTGCGCTACAGAGGGTAGAGTTCAGGAGTGCGCTACAGAGGGTAGAGTTCAGGAGTGCGCTACAGAGGGTAGAGTTCAGGAGTGCGCTACAGAGGGTAGAGTTCAGGAGTGCGCTACAGAGGGTAGAGTTCAGGAGTGCGCTACAGAGGGTAGAGTTCAGGAGTGCGCTACAGAGGGTAGAGTTCAGGAGTGCGCTACAGAGGGTAGAGTTCAGGAGTGCGCTACAGAGGGTAGAGTTCAGGAGTGCGCTACAGAGGGTAGAGTTCAGGAGTGCGCTACAGAGGGTAGAGTTCAGGAGTGCGCTACAGAGGGTAGCGTTCAGGAGTGCGCTACAGAGGGTAGCGTTCAGGAGTGCGCTACAGAGGGTAGCGTTCAGGAGTGCGCTACAGAGGGTAGCGTTCAGGAGTGCGCTACAGAGGGTAGCGTTCAGGAGTGCGCTACAGAGGGTAGCGTTCAGGAGTGCGCTACAGAGGGTAGCGTTCAGGAGTGCGCTACAGAGGGTAGCGTTCAGGAGTGCGCTACAGAGGGTAGCGTTCAGGAGTGCGCTACAGAGGGTAGCGTTCAGGAGTGCGCTACAGAGGGTAGCGTTCAGGAGTGCGCTACAGAGGGTAGCGTTCAGGAGTGCGCTACAGAGGGTAGCGTTCAGGAGTGCGCTACAGAGGGTAGCGTTCAGGAGTGCGCTACAGAGGGTAGCGTTCAGGAGTGCGCTACAGAGGGTAGCGTTCAGGAGTGCGCTACAGAGGGTAGCGTTCAGGAGTGCGCTACAGAGGGTAGAGTTCAGGAGTGCGCTACAGAGGGTAGAGTTCAGGAGTGCGCTACATACAGCGTGCAGCGTTCAGGAGTGCGCTACATACAGCGTGCAGCGTTCAGGAGTGCGCTACATACAGCGTGCAGCGTTCAGGAGTGCGCTACATACAGCGTGCAGCGTTCAGGAGTGCGCTACATACAGCGTGCAGCGTTCAGGAGTGCGCTACATACAGCGTGCAGCGTTCAGGAGTGCGCTACATACAGCGTGCAGCGTTCAGGAGTGCGCTACATACAGCGTGCAGCGTTCAGGAGTGCGCTACATACAGCGTGCAGCGTTCAGGAGTGCGCTACATACAGCGTGCAGCGTTCAGGAGTGCGCTACATACAGCGTGCAGCGTTCAGGAGTGCGCTACATACAGCGTGCAGCGTTCAGGAGTGCGCTACATACAGCGTGCAGCGTTCAGGAGTGCGCTACATACAGCGTGCAGCGTTCAGGAGTGCGCTACATACAGCGTGCAGCGTTCAGGAGTGCGCTACATACAGCGTGCAGCGTTCAGGAGTGCGCTACATACAGCGTGCAGCGTTCAGGAGTGCGCTACATACAGCGTGCAGCGTTCAGGAGTGCGCTACATACAGCGTGCAGCGTTCAGGAGTGCGCTACATACAGCGTGCAGCGTTCAGGAGTGCGCTACATACAGCGTGCAGCGTTCAGGAGTGCGCTACATACAGCGTGCAGCGTTCAGGAGTGCGCTACATACAGCGTGCAGCGTTCAGGAGTGCGCTACATACAGCGTGCAGCGTTCAGGAGTGCGCTACATACAGCGTGCAGCGTTCAGGAGTGCGCTACATACAGCGTGCAGCGTTCAGGAGTGCGCTACATACAGCGTGCAGCGTTCAGGAGTGCGCTACATACAGCGTGCAGCGTTCAGGAGTGCGCTACATACAGCGTGCAGCGTTCAGGAGTGCGCTACATACAGCGTGCAGCGTTCAGGAGTGCGCTACATACAGCGTGCAGCGTTCAGGAGTGCGCTACATACAGCGTGCAGCGTTCAGGAGTGCGCTACATACAGCGTGCAGCGTTCAGGAGTGCGCTACATACAGCGTGCAGCGTTCAGGAGTGCGCTACATACAGCGTGCAGCGTTCAGGAGTGCGCTACATACAGCGTGCAGCGTTCAGGAGTGCGCTACATACAGCGTGCAGCGTTCAGGAGTGCGCTACATACAGCGTGCAGCGTTCAGGAGTGCGCTACATACAGCGTGCAGCGTTCAGGAGTGCGCTACATACAGCGTGCAGCGTTCAGGAGTGCGCTACATACAGCGTGCAGCGTTCAGGAGTGCGCTACATACAGCGTGCAGCGTTCAGGAGTGCGCTACATACAGCGTGCAGCGTTCAGGAGTGCGCTACATACAGCGTGCAGCGTTCAGGAGTGCGCTACATACAGCGTGCAGCGTTCAGGAGTGCGCTACATACAGCGTGCAGCGTTCAGGAGTGCGCTACATACAGCGTGCAGCGTTCAGGAGTGCGCTACATACAGCGTGCAGCGTTCAGGAGTGCGCTACATACAGCGTGCAGCGTTCAGGAGTGCGCTACATACAGCGTGCAGCGTTCAGGAGTGCGCTACATACAGCGTGCAGCGTTCAGGAGTGCGCTACATACAGCGTGCAGCGTTCAGGAGTGCGCTACATACAGCGTGCAGCGTTCAGGAGTGCGCTACATACAGCGTGCAGCGTTCAGGAGTGCGCTACATACAGCGTGCAGCGTTCAGGAGTGCGCTACATACAGCGTGCAGCGTTCAGGAGTGCGCTACATACAGCGTGCAGCGTTCAGGAGTGCGCTACATACAGCGTGCAGCGTTCAGGAGTGCGCTACATACAGCGTGCAGCGTTCAGGAGTGCGCTACATACAGCGTGCAGCGTTCAGGAGTGCGCTACATACAGCGTGCAGCGTTCAGGAGTGCGCTACATACAGCGTGCAGCGTTCAGGAGTGCGCTACATACAGCGTGCAGCGTTCAGGAGTGCGCTACATACAGCGTGCAGCGTTCAGGAGTGCGCTACATACAGCGTGCAGCGTTCAGGAGTGCGCTACATACAGCGTGCAGCGTTCAGGAGTGCGCTACATACAGCGTGCAGCGTTCAGGAGTGCGCTACATACAGCGTGCAGCGTTCAGGAGTGCGCTACATACAGCGTGCAGCGTTCAGGAGTGCGCTACATACAGCGTGCAGCGTTCAGGAGTGCGCTACATACAGCGTGCAGCGTTCAGGAGTGCGCTACATACAGCGTGCAGCGTTCAGGAGTGCGCTACATACAGCGTGCAGCGTTCAGGAGTGCGCTACATACAGCGTGCAGCGTTCAGGAGTGCGCTACATACAGCGTGCAGCGTTCAGGAGTGCGCTACATACAGCGTGCAGCGTTCAGGAGTGCGCTACATACAGCGTGCAGCGTTCAGGAGTGCGCTACATACAGCGTGCAGCGTTCAGGAGTGCGCTACATACAGCGTGCAGCGTTCAGGAGTGCGCTACATACAGCGTGCAGCGTTCAGGAGTGCGCTACATACAGCGTGCAGCGTTCAGGAGTGCGCTACATACAGCGTGCAGCGTTCAGGAGTGCGCTACATACAGCGTGCAGCGTTCAGGAGTGCGCTACATACAGCGTGCAGCGTTCAGGAGTGCGCTACATACAGCGTGCAGCGTTCAGGAGTGCGCTACATACAGCGTGCAGCGTTCAGGAGTGCGCTACATACAGCGTGCAGCGTTCAGGAGTGCGCTACATACAGCGTGCAGCGTTCAGGAGTGCGCTACATACAGCGTGCAGCGTTCAGGAGTGCGCTACATACAGCGTGCAGCGTTCAGGAGTGCGCTACATACAGCGTGCAGCGTTCAGGAGTGCGCTACATACAGCGTGCAGCGTTCAGGAGTGCGCTACATACAGCGTGCAGCGTTCAGGAGTGCGCTACATACAGCGTGCAGCGTTCAGGAGTGCGCTACATACAGCGTGCAGCGTTCAGGAGTGCGCTACATACAGTGTGCAGCGTTCAGGAGTGCGCTACATACAGTGTGCAGCGTTCAGGAGTGCGCTACATACAGTGTGCAGCGTTCAGGAGTGCGCTACATACAGAGGGTAGAGTTCAGGGGTGTGCTACATATAGAGTGCAGAGTTCAGGTGTGTGGTACGTACAGAGTGCAGAGTTAAGGGGTGTGCTAGAGGGTTCATGAGTGCGCTACATACAGAGTGCATAGTTCAGGAGTGCTCTACATACAGAGTGCAGAGTTCAGGGGCGTGCTACGTACAGAGTGCAGAGTTCAGGAGTGCTCTACATACAGTGTGCAGAGTTCAGGAGTGCTACATACAGAGTGCAGAGTTAAGGGGTGTGTGATACGTACAGAGTTCATGAGTGTGCTACATACAGAGCGCAGAATTCAGGAGTGCGCTACATGTTCATGTGTAATAATGTTCAAGAGATGTTTTACGGATGACCTACACACCAACGAATAGAATATCACTTTTTCGCAAACGATACGACACAATTTTTCCATTTTTTGCAATCGGTCTTTTTCGTTCACAATATCGATATTGGATATTACTTGTTGGGCATCGAGTAGAAAATCGGCCGAACGCTCGCAGAATGGAAATTGCCGTCCAATTTTCTTATTGTGTATTCCTGCTATACGTGTGCTTTTTCAGGGCAATGAGGAGACTGGGCTAGTTAGATGGTACAAGCAGGAACATATCGCTTTGCTGCTGATCTTGTCGAAAGTTATTCTCGTTTACATTATTTTTTTAAACCTTGATTTAAATATATTCTTCAATAGCCACAAAGGAAAGAAAATCCACTTTGTGTGCACCAACTGCCTTTGCAAACCCAGATATTGACTTAAAGTAGCAGTGGCATCACTATGTCATACATAGCCTGTGCAGAAAGCAGAGCTGCGGAAGGGGTCCAGCAGGCCACACCCACTGCAGGCTGCCCGCAGAAAACAGAAGGAGGCGGAGACAAGACCAGTCACCCTGCACAAGCAGAGAGAGCAGCAGTGAGCGGTCTTTCTTACAGGAAGCTCCTACAGAGAGGGAAAGTCTCACACCGGATTACTGCAAAGATCTGGAAAAAATACACAAAGCACATTCACGTATTCAAGATTCAACACATAGACAAGAGGTTCTTGTTTTTCGACAACATGTGTTTAGCCTAAATCTCATTGTTTAAATTTACACTCACTGGCCAATTAGGTACACCTGTTCAATTGCTTGGTAACACAAATTGCTAAATCAGCCAATCACATGGCAGCAACTCAATGCATGTAGGTATCTAGACATGGTGAACACAGAGGAACCCTTGAAATAACTTTTCGGTCTCAGAGAACCCCAGCTAAAAATTAATAAATCTACAACTCATGATACATTAGTGTGATGGTCAGTGGGAAGAATGTTCCTTACACAGCTGGTCCTTGGTAACAATTACCACCTTACATAAAGCTAAAATGACCATTGGTGTCAGCGGAAACCTATCTGAGAGGCAGAAATTGCTGATTGCTCGAGGAACCTCTAGCAACCTCTGGGAGAACCCTGATCTAGGCTCTAAAACATTTCCAGATATGATAGAAGGCATCCTTGGGTCCAGGGCTCCTGAGGGTAGATCACAAATGGTTGGCTGGGATCACTTGGATAGTCTAAGCTAAAGCCATTCTCTCAGACTATGCTGAGACTTCCAGTTCCTCCTTGGCTCCAAGGTGTCAGGCTGTCTACATCTGGTACACAACCAAGTCTGAAGGTGCTATTCGTGGTTCTGAGCTGGGTACAAGAGGTGTCATACCACTAATTAGCACCTCGCACAACTCAGAGCTTCAACGTCAGCTGACCAAGACTGGCTGATCGAAGGAGGGCCTGCGCTCTGTCTGTACATAAATACAGGGATCGGGCAAAGGTTCTATCTTTAGAGCAGCTGGAAAGGAATGATATAATTTTCTCTTCATGCTGCCATCACAGTCCAAGGGGATCTTCAAGTGGGAATACAGAAACCTGGCAAAGTCTCTCTCTCTCTGCTTTTCCAGACAAAGGCTGGCAGAGATGTGACAGACACCCACACTGCTAATAAAAATACATCGTATTTCTGCCTATTACAAGGAATCCACTGTGCCAACCTGATGATATCACTCCTTGTCTATATATAGAGAGGAAGACAACAAGAACACACAAAGGTATGTGGCCGACAGATTAGACAGCCAATGAAACCAAAAAGATATTTCAGTTTTGGCTAGACATCAGTGGGTTGAATGACCCGCCAGTTTCCTAAATATCCAGAGGAAGCCACACCATTTACCTGCAAAAAGGACCTCACTCTCAACCACACTCCTACCACATAGCAGGGTGAGGAAGATGTCAAATTGGTGGGAGAGGGATAAGGGGTCCATAGCGAGGCTAACTACAAGGGTTGAGGGGCACAGCGGCCAAACACGGGAGAGAGGCATAGTTGCCAATCACAAAACAGGAAAGGAACAGAGTGACCAAACATGGGAAAGGAGCACAGTGGCCACTAATAAATGGGGGAGGGCAGGGCCGGGACAAGTAGTGGGCAGGTGGGATAGCTGCCTTGGGCACAGTGGAGCAAGGGGGCAGCGAATGGACAACGGGCAGCACAGCACAGCAGCCAATAACAATTAGGGGAGGGAAGCAGTTGGCAATAATAAATAGGGGGGGGGGGGGGCCAGTTGGCAATAATAAATGGGGGGGGGGGCGCAGCAGCCAATAATAGGTGAGGGGGCAAAGCAGCCAATAATAGGCGAGGGGGCAAAGCAGCCAATAATAGGCGAGGGGGCAAAGCAGCCAATAATAGGCGAGGGGGCAAAGCAGCCAATAATAGGCGAGGGGGCAAAGCAGCCAATAATAGGCGAGGGGGCAAAGCAGCCAATAATAGGCGAGGGGGCAAAGCAGCCAATAATAGGCGAGGGGCAAAGCAGCCAATAATAGGCGAGGGGCAAAGCAGCCAATAATAGGCGAGGGGCAAAGCAGCCAATAATAGGCGAGGGGCAAAGCAGCCAATAATAGGCGAGGGGCAAAGCAGTCAATAATAGGCGAGGGGGCAAAGCAGTCAATAATAGGCGAGGGGCAAAGCAGCCAATAATAGGCGAGGGGCGCAGCAGCCAATAATAGGCGAGGGGCGCAGCAGCCAATAATAGGTGAGGGGCGCAGCAGCCAATAATAAATAGGTAAAGGGTGCAGTGGCCAATAATAAATAGGGGAGAGGCGCAGTGACCAATCATAAACAGGGAAGGGCATATTAGCTAGAAGCAAAGAGGAAAGGGGCACAGAATAGGTCAAAAGGAAGAACACAAAAAAAGAAGCAGCACAGTGGCAAAGAACAAACCTAAAAGAAAGGCTGCAGTGGCTGACCAGAAATGGGAACCGGGATAAACTCCCCAGTCATATGACTTACTGAAGCCGAAAGCAAAAGATCGGCCTTTGTATAAAAATACATTTAAACAGCAAATAAGGAATATTACTATAACAAACATAGATATTTGCAATGCTAAAAGAAACTCACACTTCACTGCTCAGAGGAACAAAAAACAAAAGCAAACATCCCATAGATATTCATCCATATATATGCACACACTGTATACAGTAGTCTATATATAGTCAGGCACTGTACTCTGTCCATATAGTCTGCCAGTCTCCTTGTATGTGACCAAACAGTTGCACCAAAAAGACCCACATTCAGTGGCTTTGCCCTCAATATTCATCAATGGTATAATATGTAGAGAAACAAACCATGATTTGTAACCATAAAATCAAGACCACGATGATGGGAGGATGACAGTATGTACAATATAATGGTGATCAGGGGAATACCCGACGATCATTACTCTGCAATCACCATCATCCACTAGTTTTAATCAATTGCATACGGGCAAAATAGTATGTCATGCATGTATGTATGAATAAAGTGCATTATAATATACAGTATATACCAGTTAAGGCCTTCAGGGATTCGTGCTTTTATTGTTTTGAAAACACAGTAATTGCATAAAATCATTCATCCCCAAAGGCCTGAAATGTGTATATATGGTATGTGTAGAATAAAGGTCATCCGGTGATTATTATGTGACCATTATTCTGCACATACCATCATCCAAAGCTTCTGATGGACAGGCAGAGTTATGCAAGTAGTTATGTGATGTATATAGGAATACTGTGCATTATAGTATATATAATCACCTCATGACCATTGTTCTGCACATACCATTATCCACAGCTTTTGAGTTATGCAAGTAGTTATGTGATTCATATATGAATACTGCGTATATTATATACAGTGATGTGAAAAAGTATTTTCCCCTTCCTGATTTTTTTTATTGTGCGCTTGAGGTCACAAACTGATGGCCGGACATTCTCCTTCAGGATTTTCTGGTAGAGCTCAGAATTCATGGTTCCATCAATGATGGCAAGTTGTCCAGGTCCTGAAGCTGCAAAGCAGCCCCAGACCATCACACTACCCACCACCATGAATGATGTTCTTGTTACGAAATTCTGTGTTAGTTTTATGCCAGATTTAACGGGACGCACACCTTCCAAAAAGTTCAAACTTTTGTCTCATCAGTCCACAGAATATTTACCCAAAAGACTTGGGGATAATCAAGATATTTTTTGGTAAATGTGAGATGAGCCTTTGTGTTCTTTTTGGTCAGCAGTGGCTTTGGCCTTGGAACTCTCCCATGGATGCCAATTTTGCCCAGTCTCTTTCTTATTGTTTAATCATGAACACTGATCTTACCCGAGGCAAGTGAGGCCTGCAGTTCTTTAGATGTGGTTCTGGGTTCTTTTATGACCTCCTGGATGAGTCCTCGTCATGCTCTTGCAGTAATTTTTGCAGGCCGGACACTCCTGGGAAGGTTCCCCACTGTTCCAAGTTTTCTCCATTTGTGGATAATGGCTCTAACCGTGGTTCACTGGAGTCCCAAAGCCTAATGCCGCGTACACACGAGCGGACTTTCCGGCATACTTGGTCTGGCGGACCAGAGTCCACCGAACAAATCCGACCGGTGTGTAGGCTCCGGCGGACTTTTCCGGCACACTTTTCCCCAAAAGCCCGCCGGACCTAGATTTAAAACATGTTTTAAATCTTGCCGTCGGACTCAGTTTCTGGCGGAAAGTCCGCTCGTCTGTGTGCTGGTCCGACGGAAAGCCCGCTCGTCTATATGCTGGTCCAACGGACCAGATACGACGCAAGGGCAGGGTATTGCATTTCGTGCTCGCTGCAATAGGAAAAACAAATTTTCCTATTGCAGCGAGCGCGGGGCATACCAGGCCTTTAGGTCTGGTATGGATTATAAAGGGAAACCCCTACGCCGAAAAACGGCGTGGGGTCCCCCCTAAAATCCATACCAGACCCCGATCCGAGCACGCAGCCTGGCCGGTCAGGAAAGGGGGTGGGGAAGAGCGAGCGCTCCCCCCCTCCTGAGCCGTACCAGGCCGCATGCCCTCAACATGGGGGGGGGGGTGGGTGCTTTGGGGGAGGGGGGCCCTGTGGGCCCCCCCCAAAGCACCTTGTCCCCATGTTGATGAGGACAAGGGCCTCTTCCCGACAACCCTGGCCTTTGGTTGTTGGGGTCTGCGGGCAGGGGGCTTATCGGAATCCGGGAGCCCCCTATAATAGGTAGGCCCCCAGATCCCGGCCCCCCACCCTATGTGAATGAGTATGGGGTACATGGTACCCCTACCCATTCACCTAGGGAAAAAGTGTCAATAATAAAACACACTAGACAGGTTTTTAAAATAATTTATTAAACAGCTCGGGGGGGGGGGGGGGAGGGTCTTCTTCCGGCTTCGGGGGTCCCTCCGGTTCCTCTTCTCTCTGCGTCCCGTTGGTTCTTCTCTGCTCTCTCCGGCCTCTTCTCCCGGTGTTCCAGTTCTTCGGACGGCTCCTCCGCTGTCTTCAGGCCGCTCTCTTGCCAGCGGAGGTCCGGACTTCTGGACTTCTGGGCTTCTTGTCTTCTTCCCTCTTCTATTCTCCAGATGTTGACACGACGGTCTCTCCGGCTGGACTGCTACAATTTTATGCAAATAGTTATTTTATATTAATGATTATGTATTCTATAATATTGGTATATTGATGAATATTGAGGATAGGGTCAATGAATGTTTGGGTGACCAAATGTGCTTCCCAGACATTTGCTTGTCGAGAACCTAGTAGCAAAATTCCAGTATTTGACTGGTGTTTCTGCTCCTTCTATGACTGGTCACAGTGGCCAGTCTTGTATCCAATTACAAATTGAGCCTTTCACCTTTTTCGACTGCCATTTACTCTTCTTTTGCTCTCTTGTGGCCACTCACTTTGCTCCTAAGGTGCGCAGTAATGTTGGAACAGGAAGAGCCATCTCCAAACTGTTCCCACAAACTTGGGAACATGAAATTGTCCAAAATATCCTGGTATGCCAACGCCTTAAGAGTTCCCATCACTGGAACGAAGGGGCAAAGCCAAACCCCTGAAAAACAACCCTCCACCAAATGATTTGGACCAGTGCACAAAGCAAGGTCCATAATGACATGAGTGAGTTTGGGATGGAGGAACTTAACTGGCCTGCACAGAGTTCCCTTCACTGGAACTAAGGGGTCGATACAAATCAAGGTCCATAAAGACATGGATAAGCAAGTTTGGAGTGGAGGAACTTGACAGGCCTGCACAGAGTCTTGACCTCAACCCAATAGAACACCTTTGGGATGAATTCAAGCGGAGACTGTGAGCCAGGCCTTCTCGTTCAACATCAGTGCCTCACAAATGCGCTTCTAGAAGAATGGTCATACATTCCCAGACACACTCCTAAACCTTGTGGGCAGCCTTCCCAGAAGAGTTGAAGCTGTTATAGCTGCAAAAAGGTGGGCCAACTCAATATTGAACCCTACGGACTAAGACCTGGATGCCATTAAAGTTCATGTGCATGTAAAAGGCAGGCGTCCCAATACTTCTGGTAATATAATGTATAGTAGGTGTGTTCGGGAACAGCTGTTCTGTTCAACAAGTAAGCAAGAGGTTTCCAGACCACAGACATAGATAAGTGGGGAAGACTGCAGTACTACAGCAATAGATGGATGGAAAAAGGAAGCCTTGAGCAGGACAGCTGGGCTCCCTCTAGTCATCTCAAGGTTTAAAGCTGAACTCAAACACCAAGCATTACAGTTAGAAAACACCAAGTAATACAGTTATGTATTCATTAAAAAATAACTTGCATGTGTAATTAAAGTGCATCGAAACCCTAACAATAAATAAAAACAAACTGTCGATTTTCTCAGAAATTCACAACTGCCCTCTCTACTTTTCCTGTGCTTTTATCTCAAAGAGCCCTGCTAGTTCAGATCATGGATCACACAACTAGCACTTATGTTGAAGAGATCTGAAAGTGGGAAGGTCTGAGGAGTTTAAGCAAAGGAAAACTGGGCAGGGCTGACACCACTCAGTCCACAAAAATGCTGCGTTGTCATGCTGAGTTGAGCTCACTTTCACTTCGCCAATCTTACCTGCCAGGTGGGCAGCACTTTCTCTATGTCATTCAGATTAATACCATCCCCGTCTTCACATTTCCCTTTACCAAACCTAAAATAAAACAAAAACAAAAAAAAAAAAAATTCAGCGATATGCAGTTTTCAACTAATAATTGCAACCATCATGATGATTTGCAACACATTATGTTCATTAAATGCATCAAGGTACACAAATGATTGGATATACCAGGGTTGGTTCAAACAGAATCTTGTAATGACCGGTTGACTATGTAAATCTCAAGAGGGTGGAGGTGGGGGGAGTATTATTTCTTTCCTTTTTATATGCATACATTTAAAAACGGTGAGTGTCTGTGGCTAGAGCGGGTGGTCTGCTGTGGTCAAAACCAATTCAGGTGTTGAGAAATGGATAACAGAATTGTAGATATATTCAATAAAAATGAAGGAAAAATGCAACATGGGAAAAAATTAATTGGACACCCGGCCCTCTTTTGTTATTGTTACTGCAGCCCTGGAAATGAAACTAGCGCTCTATACTCAAGTAACCTCCTCCAACATTATGTGGAATAAGCACCAGTGGCACTCCCAATATCTCTATATGGGCAGTAGATGCACATGCTCCTGGCTCTTTGAAACCGCCTAGTGAATCCAACACCAGACTGACTGGCTCTTGAATTCTTAAAAGTTTATGTAAAACCAAAATATATTTTTTTACATTTTGGATAGAGTATGGAAAAATGTATCCCCATTTACTGTCCAGCCATCAAGGGTTTTACCAGACAGGAGGTAATGGTAAATTCTCAACAGCAACACCGATGGGGAAAGCTAGAATCCCCGTCACTTCCTGTCCGTTTTGTGTTGCGTGCCGTGTCCCTGCTGTAGATTTGTGGTCACTTCCTGTTTTGTGTTGCGCGCCGTGTCCCTGCTGTAGATTTGTGGTCACTTCCTGTTTTGTGTTGCGTGCCGTGTCCCTGCTGTAGATTTGTGGTCACTTCCTGTTCTGTGTTGCGCGCCGTGTCCCTGCTGTAGATTCGTGGTCACTTCCTGTTTTGTGTCGTGTGCCGTGTCCCTGCTGTAGATTTGTGGTCACTTCCTGTTTTGTGTTGCTCGCCGTGTCCCTGCTGTAGATTTGTGGTCAATTGCTGTTTTGTGTTGCGTGCCGTGTCCCTGCTGTAGATTTGTGGTCACTTACTGTTTTGTGTTGCGCGCCGTGTCCCTGCTGTAGATTTGTGGTCACTTCCTGTTGTCTTGCGTGCCGTGTCCCTGCTGTAGATTTGTGGTCACTTGCTGTTTTGTGTTGCCCATCGTGTCCCTGCTGTAGATTTGTGCTCACGTCCTGTTTTGTGTTGCGTGCCGTGTCCCTGCTGTAGATTTGTGGTCACTTCCTGTTGTGTTGCGTGCCGTGTCCCTGCTGTAGATTTGTGCTCACGTCCTGTTTTGTGTTGCGCGCCGTGTCCCTGCTGTAGATTTGTGGTCACTTCCTGTTTTGTGTTGCGCGCCGTGTCCCTGCTGTAGATTTGTGGTCACTTGCCGTTTTGTGTTGCCCATCGTGTCCCTGTTGTAGATTTGTGCTCACGTCCTGTTTTGTGTTGCGTGCCGTGTCCCTGCTGTAGATTTGTGGTCACTTCCTGTTTTGTGTTGCGCGCCGTGTCCCTGCTGTAGATTTGTGGTCACTTACTATCTGGGTTACCATCTTTAACCACAGACAGGATGTGAGGGGAAAATCTCTAACAGGGCATTGGAGAGCAATGAAATCTGACAGTTGCTCAAAGCCTTCAGTACTCAATCCAAAACTGAAAAAATAAAGTTTTCACCTTCCCGAAGCGAGCCAAATCCTTATTCATATTGTGTCTCACACACTCCCCCCCCCCACCCACCCACTTCAATGAGGAGCGTTTCAGAAATAAAGAGCGGATAATCCAGAAAGTAGTGGGCAGGGGTAGATGTAGCCAAGGTACTGATTAAAAGAACGAACCCGCGCTATGGAAATAAGGAATATGTAATAATATAATAGGGCTGCTGCTAAAGTGAAAGGCCCCAATAAATGCAAAAGATTAAAAATTAAACTCAGCGCTGCAGATTGAGAGGTTACAGGCTGATGAATGAGCTTATTATTAATATTATCTTATTATTCCCCTGTACTTCAAGCAAGCACAACCTACATGAGTGCCGACAATGCTGCTCTGAGAATACACATTGCCACCCCATCTGAGAAAGCTGCATTAGGTGGTCTTCCCTAGCAGGCTCAGTAGGAGTTTGTGGGACTTTGCCGAAGGTCAAAAGAAAAAAGCTATCCGCTGAAAACGGGTCACAGGGGTGCAGAACGGACTGCACTCCTGTGATCCACAGGAAAAATACAGCCAAAAGAGCTTTGGCTGTACTGCTCCTTTAACTACTTCACATCCCGGCTATTGTCAAATGACGTTCACAGGAGGGATCTCGCATCCTGGGTGGGCGCCATATGACGTCCTGGGCTTCCCGGCCATCTAGGGGGCACGCGCGCGCCCGCCACGTCACATCACTCGGGAGCTGGTGCGCGATCTCCGCCGGGCACCCGCGATTGCCGGTAACAGAGCAGGGACGTGGATCCGTGTGTGTAAACTGTCAGGTGAGAAGAGACCGTGTGTTCCCAGTACAGAGGAACACCGATCGGTCTCCCCTACCCTTGTAAGTCCCCTCCCCCTACAGCTAGAATCACTCCCTAGGATACACATTTAAAGCCTTGATCGCCCCCTAGTGTTAACCCCTTCCCTGCCAGTGACATTTATACAGTAATCAGTGCATTTTTATAGCACTGATCTCTGTATAAACGTGAATGGTCCCAAAATAGTGTCAAAAGTGTCCGATGTGTTTGCCGCAATATGACAGTCACAATAAAAAAATCTCAGATTGCCGCCATTACTGGTAAAAAAAAAAAAAAGCGCCATAAATCTTTCACCTATTTTGTAGACGCTATAACATTTGCGCAAACCAATCAATATACGGTTATTGCGATTTTTTTTTTTGACAAAAATATGTAGAAGAATACATATCGGCCTAAACTGAGGAAAAAATGTGTTTTTGTTTTTTTGTTTTTTTTTTTAATTGGGATATTTATTATAGAAAAAAAGTAAAAAATATTGTTTTTTTTTCAAACTTGTCACTCTTCTTTTGTTTATAGTGCGAGAAATAAAAGCTGCAGAGGTGATCAAATACCACCAAAAGAAAGCTCTATTAGTGGGGAAAAAAAATTTAATTTGGGTACAGTGTTGCATGACGGCGCAATTGTCATTCAAAATGCGACAGCGCTGAAAACTAAAAAATTGGCCTGGGCATGAAGGGGATGAAAATGCCCAGTATTGAAGTGGTTAAACAACCCCTCCAGCTCTGGAGATTACATACATAACTCTTTTATTCACTCAATTGCACTGCATGTTAATACTTCTATGTTTAGTATTATATTTCTAGCGCTGCTTTTCTGCGTTTATAATTTGTGTATTGAGCTCAGATTGGGCTCAGACTGTAAGTAGCTGCTTTAGCCTTAACTGGCCACTTTAATTATTTATCCTGATTTGCGGAGTTTAAGTAGTTTTTCACCTAAACCATAAGCGCTTGATTGAGTAGGAAGGGGCGCCGTTTCTATATAATCTATATATTTAAATTGCAGGGAAAAATAGCGGTGACTAGTCCTTTGTCCTCCGCTTGCCAGTTTTTTTGGCCAGTGCTTACACAGTACAGTACATATATTCTATAAGAGTTATGTTTTGGAGTACATGACACAGGATGAGTATTCAGGTACATTTGGTTATGCTGCTGCCTTCAGGAGATTGGACACTCTCAAAACAAAGCTCTAAGGACAGTCCAGTATAGCTCCTCCCACACCCAACATACCTACGTTTTTTTTAGCAAGCAATTTCGGGTTCTTTTTTGTGCAATAGGAGTGGATCAAAAGAACACATACAGGAGAGACCTGCCTCCACTAATGTACTCCAACGAGAGGATTTTACTATATGGCTGGGTACGCATGGGCTGAAAATCGGCCAAAAACTGTTGGTTTGGCAGGAACCGGACGATTTGTGTGTGTACAGCTCCCTGTCCTACAGAAGCCGGTCTCCTGATCAAACGAGCATGCTGGAAAACCAGCATCCGATCAGCACTCACAGCCAATGTTAGTTGAGAAATCTTTCCTGGACAATAAAGAGGAAAGATTAACCAATGAAATAATACTCAAAGAAGTTCTGCAGATCAGAGTGGGGACAGGAATCTTGGCTACTGGCAAGCAGAGCAGAAGTGGGAACGGGTACCTGCCATAAATATTTAAAATATAATTTAAAGATTATCACTTATCCGTAGCCATGTTGAAACATGGTACTGATGTGTGCCACTTGGTGTGGTCACGAAAAATCAAATCAGGCTTATCCGCTCTGAACTCAGGGGCAGAGTCCTGTGTCTAAAACAATGGCCCAACCAACTAAGGCCCTCATATTAGATAGCAGGGAGATGGTGGGTAGAGCCAAGTTCTGAAGTTGAAAAATCAGCTACTCACCTTACATTTACAAAGCATTTCCTTCTTAGCATAGTACAGCAAGTAAGAAATCATTCATTTAGTGTGGTGAGGCTTCAACGGTGCAAGCTCAGGGGAGAGCAGAAAGGACAGTTGCAGGCGGGTATTTTGAATATCAAATACTTCCGTCCAGAACTGCGACACTCTGGGGCAAGTCCAAAATAAACAGTAATATGTTCCAACGAAAGAATGACAGCGTAAACAGTCAGGAGAGACCTTCGTGGGTAGATTCTCTGCAACCTCTGAGGCGTGTAATATGCTCTATGCAAAAAGTTTGTTCGAATTAATTTATCTTGCGAGGAAATAAACTTGGAGCCGTCCTCAAAAAATTGCTCCCAGGACTGCGTGCCCAAAGTTGGAATATCCGCCCTCCATTCGTCACATAGCTTATCCATCTTAGGTTCTCCACACGGAAGACAGCCAAGTAAATTGAAGACAGAGGCAGTCATGCGAGAGAAGGTCCTCAATGGGGTCAGCCCTCCAGACGCGGAAGGTTGGGAAATTTTATATTGCGCCGCATTGCGCAATTGATAGTATCGGAGGCATATCCACCTAGGGCGTCTAAATTTGGAGAGAAGATCCCGGAAAGACAATAAGGTACCCGTGGGCATGATATCCCTCAGACCCCTTTCACACTGGGGCGGTTTTCAGGCGGTATTGTGCTAAAAATACCGCCTGAAAACCGCCCCTAAACAGCTGCAGCTGTTTGTTCAGTGTGAAAGCCCGAGGGCTTTCACACTGAAGCGCTGCGGTGGCAGGACGGTGAAAAAAGTCCTGCAAAACGCTTCTTTGGAGCGGGGAAGGAGCGGTGTATTCACCGCTCCTTCCCCGCTCCTGCCCATTGAAATCAATGGGACAGCGCGGCTATACCGCTGTAATACCGCGGCTATAGCCGCGCTGTACGAGGGATTTAACCCTTTTTTGGCCGCCAGCGGGGGGTTAAAACCGCACCGCTAGCGGCCAAATACCGCTGCAAGAACGACGGTACAGCAGCGCTAAAAATAGAGCTGTTGTACCGCCGACGCCCCCACCGCCCCAGTGTGAAAGGGGCCTCAACATCCTAACTCCATAGCAGGCCCACACCTGGGGTCATGATATCCCTAAACGTCCTAACTCCATAGCAGGACCACACCTGGGGTCATGATATCCCTAAACGTAATAACTCCATAGCAGGACCACACCTGGGGTCATGATATCCCTAAACATCCTAACTCCATAGCAGGCCCACACCTGGGGTCATGATATCCCTAAACATTCTAACTCCATAGCAGGCCCACACCTGGGGTCATGATATCCCTAAACGTAATAACTCCATAGCAGGCCCACACCTGGGGTCATGATATCCCTAAACGTCCTAACTCCATAGCAGGACCACACCTGGGGTCATGATATCCCTAAACGTCCTAACTCCAGAGCAGGACCACACCTGGGGTCATGATATCCCTAAACATCCTAACTCCATAGCAGGACCACACCTGGGGTCATGATATCCCTAAACGTAATAACTCCATAGCAGGCCCACACCTGGGGTCATGATATCCCTAAACATCCTAACTCCATAGCAGGCCCACACCTGGGGTCATGATATCCCTAAACATCCTAACTCCATAGCAGGCCCACACCTGGGGTCATGATATCCCTAAACATCCTAACTCCATAGCAGGCCCACACCTGGGGTCATGATATCCCTAAACATCCTAACTCCATAGCAGGCCCACACCTGGGGTCATGATATCCCTAAACATCCTAACTCCATAGCAGGCCCACACCTGGGGTCATGATATCCCTAAACGTCCTAACTCCATAGCAGGCCCACACCTGGGGTCATGATATCCCTAAACATCCTAACTCCATAGTGGGCCCACACCTGGGGGTCCGGTAACAGTCTGAAATGGGTCAGAGAAGGGTTGACCCACAGAGGGTGATGCGGGAACCAATGATTGGGTTGCAAAAACAGTTTCCTAGCATTGGTCCAGAGTCGAAGCGTAACTCTAGTAGGGTGCGGGAGGGAAGAACGAGACCTAGGGCCTCTTTACACCAGGTTGCCAAGTTCCATTAGGGAGCCCGAAAGGGCGGCTTCCCAATAGACCGCAGCATTTGCCCTAGATTGCATAAACCAACATCCAACAGTGACCAGGATAGCCACCCAATAATAAACCAAATAATTAGGTCATGCCAGACCTCCACGGCACAATGGCAATTGGAGGGTGGACTTCCCCAGAGGAAGGAGCCAACTCCACAGTCAACATCCCTAAAGAAAGTACCAGCTATCCAAACAGGGCATTTTTAAAAACAATTGAATTTAGGGAGCTAAATCATTTTAAAGTATATTTATGTGAACCATCAGGTTCAGCGCAGTGATGTAGGTAATATTTGGGTTTTCAAAGGCATGTATGGAACATAAAGTTTACATTTAAATGAACATTCTTCTGCTTGGAGTTCATCTTTAATGTAAAAAAAGCCATCAATGTGTTTAAAGCCTTGTTTCTATATTGAGTTTATTTAACCACTTGACATCCGGAAGATTTACCCCCCCCTTCATAACCAGGCCATTTTTTGCTATACAGCACTGTGTTACTTTAAATGACTATTGCGCGGTAATGCAACACTGTACATAAATGAAATTTATACAATTTTTTTTTTCTCACAGACAGAACTTTCTTTTGGTTGTATTTGATCACCACTGGGTTTTTTATTTTTTGCGCTATAAACAAAAAAAGACCGACAATTTTGAAAAAAAAAAAAATATATATACTTTTTACTTTCTGCTATAAAACATATCCAATAAATGTTTTTTTAAAAAAATCAAAATTTCTTCATCAATTTAAGCCAATATGTATGCTGTTCAATGTTTTTGGTAAGAAAAATTCCAATAAGCGTATATTGATTTGTTTACGCGAACGTTATAGTGTCTACAAACTATGGGATATACAGTATCTCACAAAAGTGAGTACACCTCTCACATTTTTGTAAATATTTTATTCTATCTTTTCATGTCACAACACTGAAGAAATGACACTTTGCTACAATGTAAAGTAGTGAATGTACAGCTTGTATAACAGTGTAAATTTGCTGTCCCCTCAAAATAACTCAACACACAGCCATTAATGTCTAAACCGCTGGCAACAAAAGTGAGTACACCCCTAAGTGAAAATGTCCAATTTGGGCCCAATTACCCATTTTCCCTCCCCCGTGTCATGTGACTCGTTATTAGTGTTGTCACATGAAAAGATATAATAAAATATTTACAAAAATGTGAGGGGTGTACTCACTTTTGTGAGATAATGTAATTTTTTTATTTTATTTTTTTTATACTAGTAACAGCGGCAAATCAGTGACTTATAGAGGGACTGCGATAGTACATCGGACAGAGTGACACTGACACTTTGCAGTGACATAAATACAGTAATCAGTGCTAAAAATATGCACGGTCACTGTACTAATAACACTGGCTGGGAAAGGGGTTATACATCTAGAGCAATCAAAGGGTTAAACGTCTGCCTAGCCAGTGTTTTTGAGCACAGTGTGGGGCTTTCACTAAGGGATGTGATGGATTTTATTCCTTTCTTTGCAGGGACACAAAATCCATCACATCCCATCAGTCAGAATGGAGCTCTGCCTTGTTTACATATGCAGAGATCAGTCCTGTATCTCTGCTCGACGATCAGCGGGTGTCGGCCATTTCTGTCGGCACCCGCTGATTGGTTTCTGCTGTGACAAATTGTCAGGGCTGGGCTCAGCCCTTCCTTCTCTGAGCTGGCCGCTCAGCTGTCGGCTAATTGCCAGCTCCCATCTCTCTCCACTTTCTCAGCTGTTGGTGATATCCTGCTCGTCAGTCCTGTCTACTTAAGCCGTTCAAGTCCAGAGGATCTCTGCCTTCGCCTTGGTCAACATCGCAGAGACGATCTCCTACGTTCCTGTTTAAAGACTTGCTTTGCTGACATCCCTTCTGGCTCCAGATCCTGCTTGCTGTTTCACTACGTTGATCCCTGACTTCTGGCTTGGCTGACTATCCGTTCCGGTTACTGTACTTTGGCTGATGTTTTGACTAAGTTTGTTCTTTTTATTTTTATTATTAAACAAGTGTGATTTAACTGTACTTCTGTCTCGACATGATTTCATGGTTTCTGACACATAAGTGCACAGTACCAAAGAGAAGAGATAAGATAAAATCACTTATTAATGATTTTAAAGCAAGGCCAGGTATTGGGAAAATGCTGGGATATGTTTTGGTAACCCCAAGTAAGCTCCTGTCATGACCTGATTTCATGGTTTCTGACACAAATCATAGCAGAAGCAGTGCGTCCTCCTACCAGGAGGTATATATATATATGTGTGTGTGTGTGTGTGTGTGTGTGTGTGTGTGTGTGTGTGTGTGTGTGTGTGTGTGTGTGTGTGTGTGTGTGTGTGATTCTGCACAGAACGGCCATCCTGTAGCAATAAATCTGCTATAGGGCAGTCATTAAGTGGTTAACGTAGTGGCAAACCTTTAAATAAAAACGAATAAGGAACAGCAAGCACGTAAAAAAAAAAAGTCACAATACAAATGACTTCCAGATAAACCATTATCATAATACTGAATATATGTACCCACAGAATATATTCAGAGCAAGAAAAATAATAATAGTAGTTACCCTTCGCGGTCTATTTGAGGCAGGGGGTGCTTTGGGGTGTTGCGAAGTTTTCTGTGAAACTGAGTGAAGTCCAGTTTTTCTGGCTGCAAATCCCACGTCGCTCCACTAAATACAGCAAAAATATAAAAAGTTATACAATAAGTGCAACAGCATGTCATGTAAAAAGAAAAAAAGTTCGAGAGAACAAATGGCCATTAACACAATAAAAAATATTCTATCCTCTGCATTATAAAAAAAAAAGAAAGATGTCCATCACATTAATCCTTCATAGAACGGGAGAGAAGGCCACCCACACTGAGTTTATTGTAACAAATTCTGTTATTGTATCCTTTTTACAGGAAACGCACAGTGGCTTTTATGGAAAGCGGCTCTCTTTCCATGTTTCTGAAGGACTGATGTGATGGATCTCTGGAGGTTCACAACCAAGGATAGCCGGGAGAGAAGAGAGGAATCTACAGCCTTTAGTGGAGCACAATCTTCACAAATAAAATCAATGTGTTTCTGTTGCAGTGTGTGATGCTATGCAGGTAATGTAACGCTAGTAGTGCCTAAAGCACCTAAAATGTGACCTCATATTAGCCAATGGAGAATCAGCACAAGGAGTTGCTCATGTTCTAAGAATGAGTATAGTGTTGCAGATGAGAGCAGCGTGGCAGAGATATGAAATCATCATTCTCATGCTTCTTCTTTCACCGTCCAATCACATGCAGGGGGAGGGACAAGACCGTTAAGTGTTACTGAACTGCAACAGAGAAAAAAACAAGTCTCTTCACTTGGCAGACAGAGCTGTGCTGTATGTCATAGCTATATAAAACTCAGGACTGGCTGGATAACAACACAAATCCCACAGCAGGTAAAACCGCTTTTATCTTTATCTGTTTGCCTGGAGTTCATCTTTAAGGCCAGGTGGGCATAAACAAATTATAGAGCGGATCAGCTAATTTGCACATCCGCAGCTGCCTAACCCCCAGAATTAGAAACTGAGCCAAAATAGTTAATAGGGCTTAGTGAGTGATTTAGAGTGATTGTAAAGGTAAAAAACAAAAAAACAAGAAAAAAAAAAAAAAACATACATACATATCATACTTACCTCCACTGTGCAGCTTGTTTTGCACACAGTGGCCCCGAACCTGCTCTTCTGGGGTCCCCCGGCGGCTCCTCCCCACATCTGATAACCCCCTCGGAGAAGTGCTTCCCCTAGGGGGTTACCTTGCGGGCGCGCTCCCGAGTCCAGCATTCCGCGTCCATAGAGGCCGAATGCAGGACTCGGCCCCGCCCCCGGGTCATTGGATTTGATTGACAGCAGCGGGAATTTTTTTTTTTTTTATTATTATTTTTTATTTTACATTCAATGCACATGTTTGATATAAGCTCACAGCTTAACATATACTCACTTTTTAATACACTTCAACATGTCTTACTATATATCTTATTTTTGGACTTTTTTCATTTTTTTCAAACACATTTAACATTTCAACATTTTTCACTTTTTCAACCTTTTGCAAGCACCTTTTTAATCACACAGATTTGAGTTTTTTATTTCACTTTGGTCACACCTTTCTTGAGTTTGTTGATTGGATGCAATTAAAACAATCTCCTGAACACATGACTAACAGACACTAGTATATATGTACGATTCATTTCTATGAAATTTGGCTATGATTAAGCACTAAGTTTAGTGTGAAACGCGTCAGTTTTCCTGTACTTCTTGCTGTGGCATGTACTTTTGATATTATTTTCAATAAAGACGATTATTTTGAGTGCGGCTGTCCAGGATTTTCTTCAACATTTTATTGTTACTAGCATTGCCGGCACCTGGGACTTTTAGCTTGGAGGAGAGATATACTCCTGATTGACCTTCCTAGAACGGTGAATTCCTTTTCTCTGTTAGTCTATGAAGTAACAAATGTCAACGGCGACATGTCCGCTGACATCCGACCCAGTCCAATCCACTAAAGTCAGACGGATGGCACTACGTTCGCATCCGTCCCTGCCTGATCGGGTGAGATCTGATAAAAACGGACATGCTGTCTGTTTTCGTCCGATCTCTCCATAGCAACCAGAGGTGCTCGACAAGCCCCTCCACGCTCAGTGAGCAGAAATGGTCCTATCATCCGCCGCCAAATTCGCGTGGCGCGTCACGGCCCATAATTCACTGCGGCATCGCAGTGCATTGCTGGCTGGTGATTGGCCAAGCATGCACTATTACCCGCATGCTTGGCCAATCACAGCGCCGTCAGTAGAGAGAGCTGTAATTGGCCAAAGCCAGGGTGGCTTTGGCCAATTATGGCTCAGGGGGTTTAGAACACGCCCCACACTATATAAGGCCGCCTGCACGGCGGCCCTGTGTAGTGTGTTCCGGCATGCTTAGAGAGAGAGAGAGAGACAGTGTCATGTCATTTGAGTTAGATTAGGCAGGACAGTCCGTGAGTTAGCTGCACTTAAAGTATATTGTGTATATATATGCATCCCAGGTGTTATATATATATATATATATCTTCCTACTGACAGGCAGGCTTGTCTTGTTACAGTATTTACAGCTACCTGAAGAAAATTGCTGGTGTTCTTTTGATCCTATTAGTACCACAGTCAGGCAGCTAGACTATTTACAGTTAGTGTGGTGCGTCCTCCTCACAGTGTTCAGTTAAAGCTACAAGTTAGTTTAGTGTGACCTCTGCACAGTGTTCACCTAAAGCTACCTGTAGAAGGTTGGTGGTGTTTTCATGATCCTATCACTACCGCAGGCAGCTAAATAAGCTACAAGTTAGTTTTTTGCGAGCTCTGCACAGTGTTCAGCTAAAGCTACCTGTAGAAGGTTGGCGGTGTTATACTACAGGCAGGCAGTCGATTTTGCTAGCTGCAGTATCAGAGTATAGGAAGGCCAACAAGGAGAGGCAGACAGTCACAAGAAGGCTCTGTGTCTAGAGGCAACAGTGCTGGTCGTGGAGACGGTGCATCCTCATCAGCACGTGGCCGTGGGACACGCTTGGGCTTTTTTTCAGCAGCTGGCCGTGTTGAGCCGCAACATGCAGAAGACTTGGTCGAGTGGATGACCAAGCCGTCCTCCTCCTCCTCATCCTCTCTCACCCATGCTCAGGGTACTTTGTCTGGCAAAGCAGCTGCCAATGCGGCCTCTTCCCTCGGCTCAATGGCATCAGTGACTCCTTCCCTAGCCCCACCACGTCCACCTGAGAAGTCCCTCGAACTGTTTGACCACAGTGTTGGGTACATGCTCCAGGAGGGTGCCCAGCGTTTAGAAGGCTCCGATGATGATACTGAGCTAGATGAAGGCAGTAACGTGAGCACGGACAGAGGGGGTGCCCAAGAAGGACAGCAATCTGGCATTCATGCTCCACCTGCTGCAGCATACTGCCAGGTTTGCTCCAGTGATGAGGAGGGAGGGGATGATGAGGTCACTGACTCAACGTGGGTGCCTGATAGGAGAGAGGAGAAGGAGGAGGAGGCACATCACCAACGAGGCTGGATGCCCTCCAGGGGCCAGCCTAAGGGCAGCACATTGACTGCATCACACCCCAAAGTTCCGCATGTGCAGGGCACTGCTGTCTCTGCGCGTTATTCCAAAAGTTCTTTGGTGTGGGCCTTTTTTGAGAAGAGTGCATCAGATCGCACCGCTGCTATTTGCAACATATGTCTCAAGCGTATCTCGCATGGCCAAAACATCTCCCGCTTGGGCACCACATGCTTGACCAGACATATGTTGACCTGCCATGCAGTTCGTTGGCAAGCGTATCTAAAAAACCCACACCAAAGAACAAAGAGGACCTCTCCTTGCTCCTCATCAACTGAGATCTCCAACCCCACTAGACCTTCAGTCCTCTCTGAGACCTGCACTGAGAGGAATGAAGGTGTAGAATTAGGTGTGTCACAGCCAAGTACTTGTGGGCAATCTGCTTTCGGTACACTGACGTCAGATTGTACCAGGCAAATTTCCCTGCCCCAGCTGCTGCACCGCCGAAAGAAGTTCGCTCCCAGCCATCCACATGCCCAGCGGTTGAATGCTAGCTTGGCAAAATTGCTAGCACTTCAACTGCTGCCTTTTCAGTTGGTAGACTCTGCCCCCTTCTGTGAGTTTGTGGAATGTGCGGTTCCTCAGTGGCAGGTACCCAAACGCCACTTTTTCTCACGAAAGGAGATTCCGGCTCTCTACCGGCATGTGGAAGGCAATGTCCATGCCTCGCTGGACAGGGCGGTCAGCGGTAAGGTGCATATTACCGCTGACTCATGGTCCAGCAGGCATGGACAGGGACGTTACCCAAGTTTCACCGCGCATTGGGTGACTCTGCTGGCAGCTGGGAAGGATGCAGGACAAGGTCCGGTAGTGTTGGAGGTTGTTCCGCCACCACGCCTTCAAAATGCCACTACTAACGATTGTGACACACCTCTCTCCTCCACCCCTCCTCTTCTTCCTCCATGGCCTCTTCCTGTGCTTTGTCCTCGGAATCAGCGGTGCTCCGTGGCCATTCAAGGGGCTACGCAAGTATGCAGGCCAAAAGATGCCATGCAGTGCTCGAGCTGGTGTGCTTGGGGGGACAGGAGCCACACTGGGGCAGAGGTTCTGCCAGCTCTGCAGGGGCAGGTTCAGAGGTGGTTGACGCCACGCCTGTTTGGCTCAAGTCCTTAACTTGGTGGCGGTTCTTGGGAAGGTACCCGGGCTTACAGGATGTCCTGAAGCAGGCCAGAAAAGTCTGTGTGCATTTCCGCTGGTCATATAATGCCAGTGCTCGGCTGGCAGACCTCCAAAAGGAGTTTAACCTGCCAAAGAACCGCCTAATCTGTGACATGCCCACCAGGTGGAACTCAATGTTGGCCATGCTGCAGCGGCTGCACACGCAGCAGAGGGCCATCAATGAGTACCTGTGCGACTATGGCACCAGAACAGGGTCAGGGGAGCTTGGTTTTTTTTTCCCCCACGCCAGTGGGCCATGATCAGGGATGCATGCACTGTCCTGTCACCATTTGAGGAGGTGAGGATGGTGAGCAGTGACAGTGCATGCATCAGTGACAAATGGACAGGGCACTTGAGGCAGAACAGAGGCAGGAAGAGGAGGACTTCCTTAGCTCTCAAGGCCCCCTTTATCCAGACAGTGTTCCTGCGTGCCCACCGATCACACAGGAAGAGGAGGAGGAGGATTGTGTCAATATGGAGATGGAGCCTGGCACTCAGCATCAGCAGCAGTCTTTAAGGGATCAGTCCCAAGAAACACATGGACTTGTACGTGGCTGGGAGGAGGTGGCTGAGGACCATGTCGTCCTTAGTGACCCAGAGGACTCCGGACCGAATGCCTCAGCAAACCTACACTGCATGGCCTCTCTGATCCTGCAAAGCCTGCGTAAGGATCCTCGTATTCGTGGTATCAAGGAGAAGGACCAATACTGGCTGGCAACCCTCCTTGATCCACGTTAAAAGGGTAAGGTTGCGGACCTTATCTTGCCGTCGCAGAGGATGAAACATCTTCGGGAGGCCTTGCAGAAAGGTCTGTGCAATGCGTTCCCAGAGACTGGGAGGTTACAAACTCCTGTTTCTGGACAAGGTGTTGCTGAGGCTTCGGTCAGTCAAAAAAGGAGCGGTGGAGAAGGTGGCCGTCTGACTGATGCGTTCAGATAATTTTTTAGTCCGCAGCCCCAAGGTATGATCGGTTCCAGCAACCATCGCCAGCGTCTGTTTTACATGGTGCAGGAATACCTAGGGGCAAGATCTGACTTGGACACCTTTCCCACCGAAAATCCTCTGGGTTACTGGGTCTTGAGGATGGATCACTGGCCAGAGCTTGCACAGTATGCAATTGAGCTACTGGCCTGTCCTGCATCTAGCGTTCTTTCGGAACGCACATTCAGTGCTGCTGGAGGCTTTGTAACCGATCACAGGGTGCGTCTGTCCACCGACTCGGTCGATCGACTGACCTTTATAAAAATGAATCAGTCTTGGATCACCACCAGCTACCAAGCACCTGATGCTGATGTAACCGAATAATTTTTTTTGAAATTTCAGATCCCTTCAAATACTGCCTATGCTGATGCTGAGTGACTATCCTGAGTAATTATCCTCTTCCTCCTCAATAATCACGCTGATAGCTTGTAAGAACATTTTTGGTTCTGGGCGCCACCACCAGTGCCTAAGGCCCAATTTTTCAGCTCCTGTTTAACAGGGGCGTGTAATTACATTATTTGATGCAATACTTTGCAGCAGGGCTCGTTCCTGCGTTCCAACTAGAGTATCTGTGAGGGGTTGCAGTGTTGTGGCACCAGCACCAGTGCCTAAGGCCCAATTTTTCAGCCCCTGTTTAACAGGGGCATGTAATTACAATTCTTGATCTAATATGTCACAGCAGGGCCCTGTGAGGGCTTATAGTGTTGTGGCCACAACAACACCTAAGGCCCAAATTTCTGCTGAGTATATAGGGCAGGCCCCTACTTTGAAACATCCAACTTCCAAACGACTCCTACTTGCAAACGGAAGGAGACAACAGGAAGTGAGAGGAAATCTACCCCTAGGAAGGGAAATTCTCTCCTGTAAGAGTTAATATGAGAAAAACATTCCTCCTTTCCACTGATGCTTTATCACCAATCCTTGTTTCACAAAAAAAAATAAATTTTCAAAAAACATTTGTCATTGGGACAAAAAGTGAGGTGAAACCTTCTGAAGAGGAGCACAGACAGCAAAACAAATGTCACAGGGGTGATAACCTTTCCCTATGTTTTCCAAAAAGCTTAAAATAGATTTTTTGGCTGAAGCTAAACAAGTTAAAATGTACCAGTTCAAAATTACAGATTCTACTTAACAACAAACCTACAGTCCCTGTCTTGTTTGCACCGCCTGTATACTGCTGTTCAGAGTATATAGGTGACCCCACGCCTTTCCTTTTTTTAATTTAGGTGCGGGGTTCCCCTTAATATCCATAAAAGACCCAAAGGGCCTGGTAATTGACTGGGGGGGTACCCATGCCATTTGTCTCACCGATTTTCATCCATATTGCCAGGACCCGACATTACATTAAAGCCGCAAGCAGTTTTAAATGACTTTTTTTCCTTTAAAAATGACATTTTGTGCAGGGACTGTTCTAAGCACGGGAAACACGCGCCACTTTACAGGCATACTATAGACACCCCCCAGGTACGATATTTAAAGGAATATTTCACTTTTTTTTTTTTTTACTTTAACCACTTCCCGCCCACCCTATAGCGGATTGAGGTCCGGGAAGTGGTTCTGTTATCCTGACTGGGCGTCATATGACGTCCAGCAGGATAACATGCCGCAGCACGCCCCCGGGGGCGCGCATCGCGGCAATCGGTGGAGCGGTGTGTCAGCCTGACACACCGCTCCACCGATCTTGGTAAAGAGCCTTCGGCGGAGGCTTTTTACCACGTGATCAGCCGTGTCCAATCACGGCTGATCACGCTGTCAATGGGAAGAGCCGTTGATCGGCTCTTCCTCACTCGCGTCTGACAGACGCGAGTAGAGGAGAGCCGATCAGCGGCTCTGCGCTGATTGTTGATCAGCGCAGCCCCCCCTCAGATCACCACACTGGACCACCAGGGATGCCACTAGGACCACCAGGGAAGGGGCAACATGTGGATGGCCAGGTATGTACCCCATGGCCATCCACATGTGCCCAATCTGTGCCAATCAGTGCCCACAAATGGGCACTGATTGGCACCATTATGTCCCAGATCTGCCCAGCAATGCCCCCAATTTTTTTTCAGTGCCACCTGTCAGTGCCCATCGGTGCCACCTGTCAGTGCCCATCGGTGCCCACCTATCAGTGCCCATCGGTGCCATACATCAGTGCCACCCATATGTACCAATCAATGCCACCTACGAGTGCCCATCAGTGCCACCTACGATTGCCCATCAGTGCCACACATCAGTGCCACCAATATGTACCCATCAGTGCCACCCATATGTACCAATCAATGCCACCTATGAGTGCCCAAAGGTGCCACCTATGAGTGCCCATCGGTGCCACCTATGAGTGCCCATCGGTGCCACCTATGAGTGCCCATCGGTGCCACCTATGAGTGCCCATCGGTGCCGCATACCAGTGCCACCTATCAGTGCCCATCAGTGCCACCTATCAGTGCCCATCAGTGCCCATCATCAGTGCCCGTTAGTGCCACCTCATCGGTGCCCATTAGTGCCCATCAGTGCAGCCATATCAGTGCCCATCATTGAAGGAGAAAACGTACTTATTTACAAAAAAATTTAACAGAAACAAAGAAAAAAACTTGTTTTTTTTTCGAAATTTTCGGTCTTTTTTTATTTGTTGCACCAAAAATAAAAACCGCAGAGGTGATCAAATACCACCAAAAGAAAGCTCTATTTGTGGGAACAAAATGATAAAAAATTTGTTGGGGTGCAGTGTAGCATGACCGCGCAATTGTCATTCAAATTGGGACAGCACTGAAAGGTGAAAATTGGCCTGGGCGGGAAGGTGTCTAAGTGCCTGGTATTGAAGTGGTTAAGCATCATTATAATCACTGCTCCCGAAAAAACGGCCGTTTTTAAAAGTTTGTTTTGCATTGATACATGTCCCCTGGGGCAGGACCCGGGTCCCCAAACCCTTTTTAGGACAATACCATGCAAATTAGCCTTTAAAAGGAGCACTTTTGATTGCGAACTTTCGAGTCCCATAGACGTCAATGGGGTTCTAACGTTCGTGCAAATTTTCGGTCCGTTCGCAGGTTCTGGTGCAAACTGAAACGGCGGGTGTTCGGCTCATCCCTAGTAGAGAGCTGTGACAGGAGCGAGGGTGCATCAAAGCTTACAATGGCCTCTATGCAGGTACTTTGCTAGCATAAGGAATAGCAAGGCTCATTTAAAACAGTTATACTATTAGCAATTAAAGAAACATTTTTCTGTAGACTTGAAATTACTTTTAAATAAGTAAACATGAAAGGGAATAAAGTGGTTCTAAAGGCTTAAAGAGTAACTTAAAAAAAAACAAAAAAAAAAAAAAACACATTCCCCAAAGGGTGATCTATGTACATTGCAAGGATTTTACCAAACTGCTGCAGATTCCTACCTTTTGTTATTCTGGAGAAATAGCTGTTTGTTTGCGTCCATGTACAGAGTGAGTATGTATGGGAATGGTTTTATCATTATAAATCAGCTGCAGTCAAGGAAAGTTTCAGGGTCTGTATCCCTTTAGACGTGATTTTCTATTGGGAGTATCTCAGCAAAAATCTAAATTTTTGTTGCAGGGGATGCTCAAAATCGAATTTGTATCTTAGTGCAGACTTCTGGGAAAATCAGTAAACCAATCACACAAGCAGGAAATGACATGTCTGGGGGGGGGGGGGCGTTCTATACACCACCTGTGTACAGAATGTCTCCTGGTAACCATATTGCATTTTACAGAGAATTACAGCGCTGCAGATTGAAAAGGAAAAGTACATTTAAATAACATTACAATAGGACTTGTGTCACAATTGTATACGCTATATATTATTTTGAGATTTGCTCATTTTTTTTCCTATGAAAGTGGAGTTTGCCTTCAAGTTTTTTTTTTTTTTAATCTTAATGCATTCTCTGTATAAGAGCCCTTTTACACTGGGGCGGTTTGCAGGCGCTATTGCGCTAATAATAGCGCCTGCAAACCGACCCGAAAGTGCCGCTGCTTTCATTCCAGTGTGAGAGCCCCGAGGGCTTTCACACTGGAGCGATGCGCTGGCAGGACGGTAAAAAAAGTCCTGCCAGCAGCATCTTCGGAGCGGTGAAGGAGCGGAGTATATACCGCTCCTGCCCATTGAAATCAATGGGACGGCGTGGCTATACTGCCGGCAAAGCGCCTCTGCAGAGGCGCTTTGCGGTGGTATTTAACCCTTTCTCGGCCGCTAGCAGGGGTAAAACCGCCCCGCTAGCGGCCGCATACCGACGGTAAAACGCCGCTAATAATAGCGGCGTTTTACCGCCGACGCCCCTGCCCGCCCCAGTGTGAAAGGGCTCTTAAAGTAAAAAAAAAAAAAAAAAAAAAAACAACACAACACAAAACCTTCTGCGATTAGGATCCCCCCTCAGTCCCTCTAAATACTTATCTGAGCCGATCCTGATATAGCGCTGTGCACGAGAGCGTCATCTCTCTTCACTCTTTTTCTCCTAACAAGACAGAAAGGCAGCAGTGGGAGCCATTGCCGTCAATCAAATGCTGTGATGAGGGGGTGGGGCTGAGCTGCGCTAGCTGTCTATGGACGCAGGCAGTGTGGCTCAGGATTGAATCTGTCTATGTGCCCCCATAGGAAGCGTCTTTCTATGGGAGCACTCACCAAAGAGGAGGGGCCAGGAGCGCTGGCGCGGGACCCAAGAAGAGTAAGGTCTGGGCTGCGCTCTGCAAAACCATTGCACAAAGCAGGTAAGTATGACATGTTTACCAAAAAAAAAAAAAGAAGAAGAAGGGTTTAGAATTCTAATCCTTACCTTATTGAATCAAATGTGCTCGCTGCCCAAATCTCTGTGCCAAGCATGTTCGGGGAGTCATCTTTATTTCCGTTCTGAAGAAACGGGGACAAACGTTGACAGATTGTTAGCACAGAAAGAAATATAAATGAACTTCAGGGAGAAATCAGCTATGTATATAATGCACAATTCCATCCTTCATTATACCAGTGCTTCCCACGCCTACTAAGCGTCTCTGCTGTGTCATTTAAAGTGATTGCAAACTATCACCTTGTAAAACAATCCATTCAGTTTAAAATAGAAATGAAAAACAAAACATTTTTGTATAGCTATTTAAAAAAAAAAAATTATAAATACCCTTTTTTTCCTTTTTTTATAAGTGATCACATTCCCTCTGTTCTGCATAAGAGCTGGGGGGAGGAGAAGAAGCAGCAGCACACTGTGCTTCCCAGGGATTGGCTGTGCAGTGGGGCGTGTCAGGACGAGTTTGATCATTGGAGGAGAGTACACCGAGTTCCTAGCATAGCTAAAGAACTGACCATGGTGTGCTCTCCCCTGCTTAGTGTGGTCAGTTTTTAATAGGAAAGCAGAGGAACTGGCAGGAACACCAGGGATTTCACATAAAAGGAAACAATACAAAGAGAAGAGGATACTTTCTCATACAAGTACATGGTACACGGCAGGCACATATCAGGAATATGAAGTGTTGGGGTAACAAACACTTAAACTACCTGTGTGACTATCTACATAACATGAATTGAATGTAGCACTGGATAAGAGGTTTGGGAAACACTGCTTGCTACTACATGGGTCTCCTCTTCAGTAAACCCGATTTACACAAAACACATGAAGGACAGTTTCTGAAATAGGATTGATCGAGCACTGATTATTGATACAGAAACCTCACAGTATCTGCAGAAAAGACCTTATATGTCCTCAAAGGTTGTGATTTCATTTTGCTCATCCAATGACATGCGTCACTTTCATTTAGATCTTCAGTTTAAAAAAAAAAAAAAAATGTTTTTGCTGATGTTCCTAAAGAATAGGGGTACAACGGATCATCACCGATCCGTGATCCAAACGCGTCAACTTGTTTGGATCAGCACACACGCAATACGCGGAGCGCTCCACTGCCTCGGCCTTAGGAAAAGGCCACGGCTTCGGCCTAGCTCCGGAGCGGCGGCCATCTTGGTACACCCGGCAGCGGCTTAGGTGAGCGGCGCGCTGACGTCATCATCACCCGCCCCAAGTGCAAGCAAGCGGGGAGATGTGGGGAGATGTGGATATTACAGTGGGGACAGAGATTGTGGATATTACAGTGGGGGTTATGTTTATTTGTCTTGTCTTTTTTTCTTGCTGATCCGAAAAATGATCTGATCCGTGACTCTGATCCCAGGTACAATCCGAACCGTGAGTTTTTTGATCCGTTGCACGCCTACTAAAGAATAAATTCCAGGTATCGTCCCGTTATACATAATTGCACTGGTTCAGCTCAGACTAATGTAATTATAGAGAAAAAATCCTGGACGACCGCACACTGCTAAAGGCATCTTTATTTAAACGATTAAAATCCAAAAACAGTCAAATCTTGTGCATAGAAGACAGGGAAAACCAGCTAACGCATTTCACATCATGGATAGATGCTTAGTCATAGCTAAATGAACAAGATCTGATTGTGTGTATATATAGAGAAAGATAAAAAATGAACAACCAATCAAATGTGAAGTTGTATTAGAAAGAACCTCCCCACACGATCAGACCTTGTTAATGCCTAAAATCAAAAACACCTGAAGGAGGGAGGCATAAAGCAAAAAAACACAAACATATGCTGAAAGCAAGAAGTTTAAATTTAAACCAGTGAGTGGATGAAAAAGTATGTACGGTTGTAAACTTGATGCAACTTCCCTCCATGATGTGATAAAAGGCAAAAAGATCAGAAATATTAAGGAAAAAATGCATAATAGATAATACAAAAATAAATACAGATATATATATATAGTCACAAAAACTATTATAGACAAAGTGAAGCTAATCATCATAAAAAAATCTGCAATAAATTTTGCTATCTATTATTAAACAAAAAAATAGGAAGGCATGTAAACTACAGGTCGTCACAAATATAAAACATTTCCATATGAAAAATTAAAACTATTGGAGTATGGTTATTATTCCAATTTTATCCGCACGGACGTACATGTAAAAAAAACATGCAATGTCGTGAGGACAAAAATAAGAAGGAGCCAAAGCTACATTAAAGAGGAAAAAACATAGCTATGTTGATTTATATTACATTTGATTTATATTACCTTTGAAACAGACACGAAATCAAAATGTAATTATGTATATGGCATACCAGACTGATGCCACTGGAAGCTGAAAATCACTGAAAAGTGGTTGTGAACCCCTACATTCATCCAATATAGTGACTGGCCTGATACACAGAGATGAAAGAAATCCTCCTACATACGTTGTACCAGTTTATCTGTGAAGTCTCCTCTTCTCTATATCTGCTCAAAGTCCAGAATTTATGAAGCTTGTTTGAGCATTCAGAAAAAAATGAACTATAGCGTGATATGCTTTTTTTTTCATATTTCGTGTCTGAGATTTACAACTACTTGGAAAAAAAAACAAAAAAAAAAAAACAACTTTGCAATCATAGTAAACGCAAAGCATTCTCTGAACGGTGCCTGTGCCGAGCTGTTGACCTCCTGTATTGAAAATGCAGGGGGATCAGCCGCTCAGCAGGTATCAGCCAGGTATGTCATATACATTGGTCTAATCTGGACCATTGTAAGTACGTACAGTACACCCCTACTGTACATAGTTACAATGGTCCAGCTTGAAACAATGTAACTATGTATATGACATAACAGGCTGATACCTGCTGAGCCTCAACCTGTGGCCCTCGAAGCCCTCTGATGTGGCCTTTGCGCCTTCTGATGTGGCCCTCAAACTCAAACCAGGGAAGCTCGCTTCTTTTATTATTTGGTTGGCGGTAAAACCCCATAGTTGAGACATGTTTTTACTACACCCCCCCCCCCCCCCATCAACCTCTTGTGTAGCGTTAAGGTTCGTAATAGTGACCCTGCCCTATGCTCCAGGGGGCCCATGCGGCCTTCTCTGGCACATTCTGTTTTACACTTGGACAGGAGGGGCGGCATACACAAAAAAACAATCCTCTTCATTTTCCTTCTGCAACTGCTGAATACCGCCTTCTCCTCCTCTCTGTCTGCGCCGGCATTCAGCGGCTGCAGGAGGAAAATGTTCATTATGCTATTTAAAATAAAAAGTTTGAAGTTCTGAACCATTTCATTTCATTGTGGCCTGTGACTGGTTACCAAATGACTTAAGCGGCCCTCGGTCTTCAAAAAGATTGAGCACCCCTGATGTACAGCATTCCAATGCCTGGAATTATTAAGATAACAAAAAAAAAAAAAAAATACAGCTTTTGTTGCAATATTCTGTTATTTTTCAGTGCTGTCCTTTGTAAAACTCTGCCGCTGGCCTTCTTCCAGGTTGAATGATGGCCACAGTCATTTAACCTGTACTTACAGAAACGTACAGGCTGCCACTGTAGATGTCCCCCATAAAATGCATCTATCGCAGGCCTTTAGATTAAAGCCTCGTACACACGGTACGATTGTTGGCCAACCGAGCGTCTGATTTTTTATTTGTCAAAAGGGCGTGTGCCAGAATCTTGTCTTGCATACAAACGGTACACAATTGTCGTGCCACAAACACGAACGTAGTGACGTGCTACGAGGAATTTCAGCTCTTGAGCGCCACCCTTTGAGCCCCTTCTGCTAATTTTGTGTTTGGTGAGCATTGATTCCGATCATGCGTGTTTGTACTTTCGACTTTTGTGTGACGGATTTGTGTACTGACCATACGAAAATCAAGCCGTTGTCCGCCGAAAATATACTAGCCTGCCATCCAACATTTGTTGGCCAAAAATTGGACAACAATTGTCAAAAGGAGCGTACTAACGGTAAGATTTTAGGACAACAGTCTGTCAACAGACAATCCCCTGCCAACAATGGTACCGCGTGTACGAGGCTTTAGTCACTGACCTGAAACAAACATGCATCTCTTCTGCCTATCCCGTGTTCCACCCGCGCCTGCTTCTAGAAAAGCCAAGTGAAGACTTTGACATTCAACAAATGGGGGGTGCATTATGGTTAGCATACACTAGATGGCGCTACCTTCCAACTTCTAGCTGAACCTCACACTTTGTGGATTTTTTTTAGCTCAGGATCACTAGATGGCTGCACTGGTCTTTCTGTCACATGCCCATAGGACAAAGTTTATTAAGCAGCACAGAAACAATTGCTGCCTCACACTCCTTGCGGACCGATAAAGCTCTAAATTACAACATTAATTAAACATAGTGGCTTTTATGTTGTATTGATCTACGTGCTACTGCTACATCAGCACACACCGTACCCAGACACCGCTCAGCCTAGCTGCGAACAGAGGACCATTAACCATTTCATGTCGCAGGCCAGACAAGATCGGGGGGTGGGTCACTGGCTGACAAGGCATGCTGGGACTTCTAGTTCTTCCACCACTCAGCCTATCCATGTCCAAAGACAAACCTCTTTTTTGGCCTATCCCCGAGACTTCCACTATTGTGCCTCCTTACCCCCATGACTTTACACGCGACTTCCTGTGAAATTGATCTTGAATACAGACACCGAGTCCCAGGGGGCGCTACTGTTCTGCAGGAGGCCTGAAAGCTCCAGAGATGCGATTTACTCCAAACAGGACTGTATTTGCATCCCTGGAGCCTGTAGTAGGGCTGGGGAAAAAAAAACTGATTCAAAATTTAAGCAAATCGATTTTTTTTGGATTTTTTTTTTTTCACCGCGCCGGTCCTGAGGAGCTGCGGGCAGGAGTTTTTAAAAAAGGCTGCGGCTTCGGCCTAGTCCGCGGCATCCGGCCTCGCGGACTAGGCCGAAGCCGCAGCCTTATCTAAAAACTCCTGCCCGCAGCTCCTCAGGACCGGCGCGGTGTCAAAAAAAAAAAAAAAAAACTCGTTTTGAATCGTGAAGAGTTTTTTCTTTTTAAGAAAATTGCAGATTTTTTTTTTTTTTTGAAAATTGCCCAGCTCTAGCCTGTAGGCATACAGTGTCCAAACCATCACCTATCTGCTGAGATCACCTCTTTAAAGAGTCGCTTTAAGAGCCCTTCCACACCGAGCTGCAGGGGGGATTCGGCGATAAAGCGGCGTTATTTTTAGAGCCGTTTTAGCGGCGCTATTCGGCCCCTAGTGGTTTCAACTCCCCGCTAGCGGCCGTAAAGGGGTTAAATCCGCCCGCAAAATGCCGCCGGAGCGGCGTTTTGCTGGCGGTATCGCAGCACTGCCCCATTGATTTCAATGGGGAGCAGCGGTGGAGGAGCAGTGAGTTCACCGCTCCAAAGAAGCTGCTGCCAGGACTTTTGTGACACCCTGCCAGCGCACCGCTCCAGTGTGAAATCCCTCTGGCTTTCACACTGGAGTGAAAGGAGCCGCTTTTTTACAGGCGCTATTTTTAGCGCTGAAGCGCCTGAAAAACGTTGGCAGTGTGAAAGGGATCTAACTGACAATTGCGCGGTCGTGCGACGTTGCACCCAAACAAAATTGACGTCCTTTTTTTCCCCCACAAATAGAGCTTTCTTTTGGTGGTATTTGATCGCCTCTGCGGTTTTAATTTTTTGCGCTATAAACAAAAAAAATGAGTGACAATTTAGAAAACACACACAATATTTTGTAGTTTTTGCTATAATAAATATCCCCATTATTTATTTATTTTTTTTAAAAAGCAATTTTTTTTTCTCAGTTTAGGCCGATATGCATTCTTCTACATATTTGATATAATAAAAAAAAATTGCAATAAGCGTATATTGATTGGTTTGTGCAAAAGTTATAGCGTCTACAAAATAGGGAATAGATTTATAGCATTTTTACTATTTATTTTTTTTTACTAGTAATGGCGGCGATCTCCGATTTTTATCGGGACTGCAACATTATGGCGTACACATCGGACATTTTTGACACGATTTTGGGACCATTGGCATTTATACAGCGATCAGTACTATAAAAATGCATTGATTACTGTAAAAATGTCACTGGCAGGGAAGGGGTTAACACTAGGGGGGCGATCAAGGGGTTAACTGTCTTCCCTCTCTGTGTTCTAACTGGAGGGGGGATGGGACTGTGTAGGGGAGATGACAGATCGCTGTTCATACTTTGTATAAACACACGATCTGTCTCTTCTCCCTTCAGAGAACTGGGATCTCTGTGTTTACACACAGAGATCCCAGTTCTCGGTGTGTTACGAGCGACGGCGGGAGCCCGGCGGTCATTGCGCCCGCCGGGGACTTGCATCGGCTCCGGGGGCGCGCGCTCCCCTAGTGACCACAGGGCGAAGCGACGCAACATAACGTTGTTTCGCCCAGCCGTGCCATTCTGCCGCAGTAGAACTGCAGCGACTGGTCGGCAAGTGGTTAAAGTGGAAAACACATCGATTTAACAGTTAAAAAAAAAAACAGTTACATTTCCAGCATGTGCCGAAAATCTAACTGTCACCTTGGGTGTGCTCTCAACCAAACTGTCAAACCATCGAATGGCTGGTGTCTCATAACTGATCACATGTGCAGCACCATGGCAGTTGCAGATTAAACAGAGGCCAAGATTAGAAGCTTCCATGGCTGAAAACAATAGGAGGGTTTACTTCCACTTTAAAGCTGGTTCCATACATGTGCATTGCAGGAAAGGGGGTGATACGGTGTGTTACTGCAATGCATATTTATGAAAAAGTACATTGGGTTGTGTTACCATTCATTTAAAATGTTATTCCAATACATATAGCAGCTGGTAACGTACCTGCACTATAGAACACCACAATGAACATACCATGGTGCGCTGCATTGCCAAAAATGCTGCAGGTGCAATTTTTTTTTTTCCAAGTAGCAGTCTGGTCAAAACGTAACTAAGCTTAAACCTCCTCCCACCCCCTTCTAAGGCCAAAACTACCTACCTTGTAAAGGAAAGGCGTGCATACTTATTCTCAGGGAGCTCCGATCATGCCACGTGATCGGTTCCCAGCACCAACTTCGGGGGGTGAGAATGGACAGCGGACAACAGATGTCCCCTAGTAAGTCTATGGGTGACGCCAATGCCCAGGCCGGTTGTCACTGCTCTCCCCATGAAGCTGCTCTCTAGTGAGATCACATGACTGTAACAGAACGCCCTTAGGTTAGGTAAAGGGGGATATACGGTATTTCAACCTATGTGCCAGTATTATATTGTATTCAGTGTTAATTTTGCTGACTAAATTAACCACAAAGAGGAACTGCAGTCTGCTCACATAATTTGTAATAAAAACATCTTTGCCATTTTGAAGCTTCCCTCCAACCACTTTGCATATTATTTGATATATACTGGGATTCTGTACTTGCCAAATATGCTGCAGAAATCTCCCTCTGCTGAGTCTGGCTGCAACCATTTTAACTGTGGGCAACTGAAGCTGCTGCCTGTTCACTTCCTGGATTTACACAGATGCACGCCTCCAGCTCTAAAGCTCTCATTGGCCCTCTTATAACTCAACCCCCCCCCCCCCCTTTATGTCTCTCTCTCTCTCTAGAGAGAGAGAGAGAGAGAGAGAGAGAGAGAGAGAGAGAGAGAGAGAGAGAGAGAGAGAGAGAGAGAGAGAGAGAGAGAGAGAGAGAGAGAGAGAGAGAGAGATACCCCTAGGCTTTTTACCAGACAAGAAAGAGGAAGTGGGCTGTATAAGGTATTTACTGGCAGAAAAAAAAAAGTTTTATTATCTAAAGTTAAAACAACAACGAGGGCAGAAGATTTAATAGATGGAAAGTTGAAAAAATTATTAAAGTAATTAAAGAGATTGAATTTATTCCCTGCTTTGCAGGGACGCAAACACCTTCCCTTCCCTCCTGTCAGAACAGCAATCTGCCTTATTTACACAGACAGATCGCCATTCGGACAGGAGGGAAGGGATGGCATTTGTGTCCCTGCAAAGCAGGGAATAAATTCAATCTCTTCCCCCTAGTAATAGTAAAACACTGTCTAGGCACACAGTTAACCCTATGATCGGCCCTGATGTTAACCGCTTCCCAGCCAGTGTCATTAGTACAGTGACCGTGCATTTTTTTTAGCACTGATTACTGCATTAGTGTCACTGGTCCCCAAAAAGTGTCAGAATGTCAGCTGCAATATCGCAGGCCCGCTATAAGTCGCTGATCGCCGCCATTACTATTAAAAAATAAATAAAGATATCCCAAAGTTTGTAGACGCTATAACTTTTGCACAAACCAATCAATATACGCTTATTGGGATTTCTTTTACCAAAAATATGTAGCAGAATACATATTGGCCTAAATTTATGAAGAAATTAGATTTTTTTTTTCTACTTGTCTGTCTTTTTTTTTTTTTTTTGTGCTATAAACAAAAAAACGCAGAGGTGATCAAATATCACCAGAAGAAAGCTCAATTTGTGGGGGGGAGGGGGGGGGGGGGAATAAAGGACATAAATTTTATTTGACTACAGCGTGGCACGACCGCACAATTGTCAGTGGTGTAGTGGTTAGCACTCACGCCTAGCAGTAAAAAGGGTCACTGGTTCAAATCCCGACCACGACACCATCTGCCTGGAGTTTGCATGTTCTCCCTGTGCCTGCGTGGGTTTCCTCCGGGTACTCCGGTTTCCTCCCACACTCCAAAGACATGCTGGTAGGTTAATCTGATCTTGTCTATAAATTGGCCCTAGTATGTGTTTGTAAGCGCGTTGGGACCCTACGGGGTAAAGGACCACGCTATTTATTTCAGGTACTTATATAGCGCTGTCAATTTACGCAGCGCTTTACATATACATTGTACATTCACATCAATCCCTACCCTCAAGGAGCTTACAATCTAAGGTCCCTAACTCCGATTAATCTACCAGCATGTTTTTGGAGATGCAACTCAACTCTCAACTCAGTTAAAGTAAAGTAGTGCCGTATCGGAAAAAATGGCCTGGTCACGAAGGGGGGTAAACCTTCTGGAGGTCAAGTGGTTAACACAATTTTAGTCGACTAAAATACGACTAAAAAACAAACAATTCAGATCACTAAAATACAATTAAAACTAAAATGGCATTTTAGTCAAAAGACTAGGACTAAATCGAAATTTGACATCAAAGTGAACACTGGTTGTAGTACCCCTTTTTCCGGAATGTTAAAACCTTTAAGTGCTGGAGTAGGCCCATGGCAGCCATCAGTCTCCTTGTGTGCAAAAAAGTTCCTTCTGCTATCAAGTCAGCCATCCTGTGGACAATGCAGGACAGCCTGACCCATTGGCAGAGCCCCAAAGCTCTCTTGTGCGCAGACGTCATGGGTCTGCCCACTGCACTCACCAACCTCCCTCCCCTTCCTTTCAAGTGCATCATGGGAAATGTAGTTTGGCTCTGCAGTTCACAGTATAGTCCTGTGCACACTACATGGGCGGCATACCAAAGGCTTCATTTCATTATGAAAACTCACAGTAGAATTCCAGGATGGACCTAACTAATCTTAAAAATGGTCCCTCCTCCTTACTAACGTCTACACTAACTAGCCTGTGTAAAAAAAAGATGTATATATTCACCTATTTTGCAGGCTTCTCCAGTCTGGTCACATTGGCTGCAGGGGAAAGGAGCGAGCGCTCAACCACGGCTGGAATGCCTGTGGGTGGCGACGTCACCCATCCCTTGTCACGTGATCTGGCTCCCCAGTGTCAGCCAGCGGCGGCTGCAGGGGGAGGAGGGAGCGGTGACAACAGATGGGCCATAGGAGCCTATGGGGGTAAATATCACTCCCAGGCATTCCAGCCATTGTCATGCACTCGCTCCTCTTCCCTGCAGCCTGTGCTGGCTGACACAGGCGATTACATGACCAGACCAGTGCGATATGAAAAATGGGCAAGTATATACAGTGGAACCTCGGATTACGAGCATAATCCGTTCCAGGAGAATGCTCGCAATCCAAAGTACTCGCATATCAAAGCGAGTTTTCCCACTGAAGTCTATGGAAACAAAAATAATTCATTCCACATTGACTTCAATGGGATGCAATACCATATGCAGCCAGAGGGGGGCGCCGGAGTGGATCGGAAACGGCTGAAAAGGCCCGAGGACACTTCGGCTGACCTCGGCAAACCTCGGAAAAACGTCCTCCCCGAGATTTGCTGAGGCGAGCCGTGCTGTACTCGGGCCTTTCCGTGCATTTCCAAACGGGACGTTCGGCTCTTCTCGGCTCTGCTCGGCTCCGGCGCCCCCCCCCCCATTTCAGGCCAAAAGCAGGCCAAAAGCAGTACTGCACACCGCTTTGGCCTGAATCGTGCTCGTTTTGCGAGACGACAACCGAGTCAAGATTTTTAAAAATACAGTGCACGTATTGCGGAACGCTCGTTAACCGCATTACTCGCAATCCGAGGGTTCCACTGTACATTCACCGGCCACTTTATTAGGTACACCTGTTTAATGGCTTGGTAACACAAATTGCTACTCAGACAATCACATGGCAGCAACTCAATGCATTTAGGCGTCTAGACGAAGTGAAGACGACTTGCTTAAGTTCAAACCGAGCATCAGAATGGGGGAGGAATAGGGTATTTAAGTGACTTTGAACGTGGCATGGTTGTTGGTGACAGGCGGGCTGGTCTGAGTATTTCAAAAACTGCTGATCTACTGGGATTTTCACACACAACCATCTCTCGGGTTTACTGAGAACGGTGGGAAAATGAGAAAATATCCAGTGAGTGGGCAGTGTGTGGATGAAAATACCTGGTCGGTGTCAGAGGGAAATGGGCTGACTGGTTCCAGGTGATAGAAAGGCAACAGTAACTGAAATAACCCCTCGTTACAACCAAGGTATGCAGAATACCATCTCTGAACGCACAACACATCGAACTTTGAAGCAAATGGACTACATCAGCAGAAGACCACACCGGGTGCCACTCCTGTCAGCTAAGAACGGGAAACTGAGGCTATAATTCACACAGGATCACCAGAATTGGACAATAGAAGATTGGAAAAAACGTTGCCTGGTCTGATTAGTCTCAATTTCAGCTGCGACCTTCAGATGGTCGGGTCAGAATTTGGTGTAAATAACATGAAATCATGGATCCATCCTGCCTTGTATCACCGGTTCAGGCTGGTGGTGGTGGTGTAATGGTGGGGGGGATATTTTCTTGGCACACTTTGAGCCCCTTAGTACCAACTGAGCATCATTTATACACCACAACCTACCTGAGTATTGTTGCTGACCATGTCCATCCCTTTATGACTACAGTGTCCCCATCTTCTGATGGCTCCTTCCAGCAGGATAATCCACCATGTCACAAAGCTCCAATCATCTCACCACTGGACAATGAGGTCCCTGTACTCCAATGGCCTCCACACTCACCACATCTCATCCAATAGAGCTCCTTTAGGATGTGGTGGAATGGAAGCCGACAAATCTGCAGCAACTGCGTGATGCTATGAGGTCACTATGGAGCAAAATCTCTGAGGAATGTTTCCAACACCTTGTTGAATCTATGCCACCAAGAACGAAGGCAAAAGGGGGTCCAACCCAGTACTAGCAAGGTGTACCTAATAAAGTGGCCGGTGAGTGTAGATCTTTCTTGCACAGGTTAGTCAACATAGGTGTTAGTGAGGGGCTGGAGAGGGAACATTCTTCATATTAGGTTTATCCTGGAATTCTACTTGAAATTATGCTACAAAAAGTGAACTAAGCCTTTAAAGAAAAAAAAAAAGAAAAAAAAAACATGTCTCTGTTTTATTAAGTTTTTTTTTTTTTTTTTTAAATATAGGTCTGCTTAAATTAACTAGGCATGTCTTAGCTATCTCATTAATAGGAACCAGTAATCCATTACCCTGTAAAACCTCCCATAACAAGGTGTTGTGTGGCTTTTGTACAGTAGGGACCATTAATGCCGTTCCTCGGCATACTTTCCTTGGCATTTAATCACACGGCTGACATTTAATTAATAACTAATTACAGGGAAGAGCAGAGCCGGCGTTCAGGAAGACAAAAAGGCTGAGTGTGTTAATCGTTCCATCTCACAGGTAGAATGTCTGAGATTGGGTGGGAAGGTGCCAATAAAAAAAAAAAAAGTTAGCAGTAAATGTGAAGATGGTGGGAAAAGTCAAGCAACTGAAAAGAGCAGTGCAAAAAAAAAATAAATAAATAAAAAAAAAAAAAAAAAAAAAAAAATGCAATCTCTTAATTTTTTTCCCCCCATGCCAAAAAAGCATTAAAGCTTTTCTGCATTGGTATAAAATAACACATGTTATACTTACCTGCTCTGTAATGGTTTTGCACAGAGCAGCCCGATCCTCTTCTTCTCGGGTCCCTCACCAGCGCTCCAGGCCCCTCCTCTTCTCTGTGGGCTCGCTCCCGAGTCCCGCTGCTGCATCCATTGACACAGACAGCAGGGACTTGACCCCGCTCCCGTGTCACAGGATTTGATTGACAGCAGCGGGAGCCAGTGGCTCCTGCTGCTATAAAAACTCATCCAATGAGGAGAGGGACAGCGGCTGGAACCGCTGCGCTTAAATCGGAGTTCCGCCATTTTTTTGTTGTTTTTTTTTTTTTTAAAAGTCAGCAGCTACAAATACTACAGCTGTTGACTTTTAAATATGGACACTTACCTGTCCAGGGCACCCGCGATGTCGGCACCCAAAGCCGATCTGTCCCTCGGCTCTCGGGTGCTTCTGCCGCCGCCGCCATCTTCGGCAAGGGAATCCCTACTTCCCTACTGCGTATGCGCGAGTCGCGCTGCGCATTCCCACTGGTCCCTGTTGTCTCCTGGGACCCGTGTGTCTCCCAGAAGGCAGCGGGGGGGGGGGGCGGCATAGTGGCGTAGATACCCGCGGGTGGCGTGGGTATCTATGCCCGGAAGTGGGAGCAAGATACCTGTATTAGACGGGTATCTGCTCCCCCCTTCCCCCTGAAAGGTGCCAAATGTGACACCGGAGGGGGGGGGGGGGTTCTAAAAAGCGTAAGTTCAATTTTTGTGTGAAACTTCGCTTTAAGCACATCACTGTATCGGATCAGGCTCAGGTAAGAAAGGGGGGGGGGGGGGTCTGGGGAGTTAAATCTTAACTCCTTTAAGGTTTTTCACCCTTAAGGAGTTGTAAAGGCACAAGGTTTTTTATCTTAATGTATTAGGATAAAAAAAAAACTTGTGTCTAGCAGCCTCCCAGCAACCCCCCCCTAATTACTTACCCGAGTCCCATCTCTCTCCAGCGTTGTCCACGAATGTCTAAGCCGTGCGGGACCCTCCTCCTGATTGGCCGAGACACAGCAGCGGCGCCATTGGCTCCCGTGGCTGTCAAAGTCAGTCAGCCATTCAGGGAAGAGAGGGGGTGGGGCCGGGTCGAGGCTTCATGTCTGAATGGATACACGGAGCTCTGACTCGGCTCATGTGCCCCCCATAGAGAGCTGCTGGCTGAGGGGGCACAAGAGGAGGGAGGGGCTAGTAGCAGCAAAGAAGAGGATCCGGGCTGCTCTGTGCAAAACCAACTGCACAGAGGAGGCAAGTATAGCATGTTGTTGTTTCATTTTTTTTTTTTTTTTTTTTTTAAATGAGACTTTACAAATCACTTTAATGTATAGAATGCATTACAGTAAAAAACCTTGAGACTTTAGAACCACTTTAAATTCCCTTGAGAAAATAGATTACAATCTGATTGTTTAATTTTTTGTACAATCTCCTTTAGATTTACCAAAGCTACTATGTGTAATATCAGGACCCACCTACACTAACCAATCATTTTTCTATACAATCAGGCAGGACCTTGCACTACATAGTAGTTGGAAGGTCTAACAGAGATTTTACGAGCAGATTATAATGTGTGAAGTAAATTTCAGGATCTGCGATTCTTGTTTAGAGGTAGCTCCTCAATAGTACAGATTCGTTGCCTCACCTGAGCAAGTACCGTTTGTGAAGATCAGCAGCCAATCCCCTGCACAGGGTGCCAAAGATGACTAGAAGAGTGAGCCTTCAATTCTTTTGTTTTACAGCATTATTGCAACAAAGGAAAATCAGAGACTGACCCACAAACGTAGCATTTTTTTAAATGCAAATTTGGGTTTTATGTACATTTTATCACATCTTAGTGAATGTTTTTGTGCACTTTTACCTGCATTTAACCACTTGTGGACCGCCCACCGTACATATACTATGGCAGGGCAGGCCGCTCTGTGCCCAGATCATGTACATAGTAGGTGAACTGACTAGGGGTGCACCGAATGGGTTTTTTGGTGCCGAAACCGATACAGAAAATGAAAAATACACCAGGCCGAAAACCGAAACCGATAATGACTGTTTTTAAAAAATATTTTTATACAGGACATGGTCAGAGACTGGGGACGTGGTACAGGAGATGGTCAGAGACTGGGGACGTGGTACAGGAGATGGTCAGAGACTGGGGACGTGGTACAGGAGATGGTCAGAGACTGGGGACGTGGTACAGGAGATGGTCAGAGACTGGGGACGTGGTACAGGAGATGGTCAGAGACTGGGGACGTGGTACAGGAGATGGTCAGAGACTGGGGACGTGGTACAGGAGATGGTCAGAGACTGGGGACGTGGTACAGGAGATGGTCAGAGACTGGGGACGTGGTACAGGAGATGGTCAGAGACTGGGGACGTGGTACAGGAGTTGGTCAGAGACTGGGGACGTGGTACAGGAGATGGTCAGAGACTGGGGACGTGGTACAGGAGATGGTCAGAGACTGGGGATGTCGTACAGTAGATGGTCAGAGACTGGGGATGTCGTACAGTAGATGGTCAGAGACTGCGGACATGGGACAAGAGATCAATGCAGCCTCACCAGGTTCCTTTAAATGCGGCCTACCAGTGCCCATCATTTGCAGCCTGCCTTAGTATGTCAGACAGGATCAGGACAGGGCAGTGTTAGCAAGGCAAAGCCAAGAACAGTGCTCTATCTATGGAGGAAAGCTGTCAGCACACCGCATTGAGGAGCAACTTGTCGGTATGATCAGCAGGAGGAGCCCGCTCGCTTCACCAAGCTGGCTCACTGTTTCTAACAGGATGTCAAACAACAAGTCCTGCACCCTTAACCCCCACGGTGCTGCACGCTGATAATGCTCCTCCCACTGATCATACCGACAAGCTGCTCCTTAATGCGGTGTGCTGACAGCTTTCCTCCATAGATAGAGCACTGTATCGCCTTCATCCACCTCGTCGAGTAGGTAGGGAGGGAGGAAGGGGAGGAGGGGACTGGACGGGGACGCTCCAGAACGACACCCCTGTACTGGGCGGCACCAGGGGCACCATTTTTGGCATGATTTTTCAGCCGATATGTTTCTGCGCCCGAAATTTGCATGCCTAGATCTGACACTTCTGGGTCTGGCCTGCACGCCGCCGGTGGCCCGCTGCAATTATACACAGCTGAAGGGCAGGTATGGCGGACTCTATGTCCACCGGCACCCACCAATGCTCCGGTAAACAGACAGAATGGCAGTCTGCATATGTAAACAGGGCAGATTGCTGTTCTGTCAGTACAAAAGGCATGGATCCTGTGTTCCTGTAAAGCAGAAACACTGATCCATGCCTTCCTCTAGTAAAAGCACCTCCCTGCACTACACTGAATTACAGGCTAAGCGCAGTGTTAACCCTTTGATGGCCCGTTAACTCCTTCCCAGCCGGTCATTAGTACAGCAACAGTGCATATTTTTTTTAGCACTGATCACTGTATTAAAGTCAACGGTCCACAAAAGTATCAAATGTGTCAGTTAGAAGTCTGACGCAATATCACAGTCCCACTATAAGTCGCTAATCGCCACCATAACTGGTAAAAAAAAATAATTAAATAAAAATGTCCCATAGTTTTTAGACGCTATCATTTTTGTGCAAACCAATCAATATACGCTTAATGGGATTTTCTTTACCAAAAACATGTAGCAGAATACATATTGGCCTAAATTGATGAAGTAATTCGATTTTTTACATTTTTTTTTCTTGGATATGTTTTATAGCAGAAAGTAAAAAAAATATTTTTTTTTATGTTTTTTTTTTTAAATTGTTGGTCTATTTTTGTTTATATAGCCCAAAAAATAAAAACCACAGAGGTGATCAAATACTGCCAAGAGAAATCTCTATTTGTGGGGGGAAAAAAAGACATCAATTTTATTTGGGTACAGCGTGGTAAGACCGCGCAATTGTCAGTTAAAGTAACAGTACCGTATCGCAAAAAATGGCCTGGTCATAAAGGGGGAGTAAACCTTCCGAAAGGTAAGCGGTTAATGTTACCCAGCCAGGTTTATCGCCCCCCTTCTCCTGCCACCACATAATTGTTCACCTACCTAATCTGACAGTTATATAATTTTTTAAAGTGAACCTTCTGTGCAAAGCTATAGGTCTGCTTTTCTTAATCACTCCCCTGTTCCCCTAGCTGTATGTTTATCACATGACCACGGAAATAAAGCTTTGGACCCTTTTGAGGAATCCTTGGTGTGTTGATGACACTTATTCACTTTGATTGTCATTGTCTCCAACCTATAGTAATTCCAGCACCCAACATTACTGAACAGCCGTTTTCTTAAATGTGTGCATGGGGAATATTGCATCCAGCCTGAGTTACCTCCCCTTCCCCAGTCACCACCTAATATTTTTAAATATTATGGAGGCATGGTGACGTCATCCTTGCGTCCCAGAATGTCATAAGCAGGGGCGATTCCCCACCTATTTGGCATGGAAGTTCCAATTAAAAAACAATGCCTAATTTCAAATATTTACCTGAATTGGTGGTCATGTGACATGCTAGGTTCAAACCTTCCTCTTCGCTGCAGATTA